>JAMPIV010013128.1:0-368379 GCA_024509875.1 Oreohelix idahoensis
GACAATAAATCCGTATGTCTTTGTTCACAAAAGGCCAAAAGAAAGCCGCAAGAACTCTTGACATTGTACGGGAAAAACCCATATGTCCAGCACACTGAGAGTCGTGTGCGTGCTGTAAGATTTTAACTCTCAAATTCTTGGGCACAAGAATCTGAGAATGACTTGACTTGTCGGAGTCTTGCACCATACGTACAAGTACGCCATTCTTCATTGTAATCCAAGATTTACGCTTTGTATCTTTATTCGGATCACCTTTTGTTGCAAGAGTGAAGAATTTCTTTAGAGTCGGATCCTCTTCTTGCTGTTTTATAAATGAGTCACGAGAAATTACCAAGGGATCATCTTGGTTATGCACTTCATTATCTTCAGTTGGTGAAGATTGAGGCACATTAAGAGCTTGAGCTCTAGTGACTACAGCATTAGCGGTTTGCATATTCTGTTTTTCCCAAACGGAAATTTGTTGTGGAGTGCATTCTTTGACTCCGTGAATACGACCGATGATAAGATCAGCGATCGGATTCGGCAGAAGACATGCGTGTACATCTCCTGTAAAGAAAGGAGTAGCAATCCTACTGATAGCAGTAGAGTATTTCTCTAAGGTGCCGCCAAATGTTACACATTTGACTACTTTTCCAGTGGCACGAGAAGGATCTACAAGCGACTGTCTAACACCAATTGTGGTGCATCCAGAATCAAAAAGAACTGAGACTGGATTGTCATTTACTAAACCTCTATGTAAGACAAGAGAACCTCTTCCATCATGCGCGACTGACGCAGGAAGAGCGGGAAGAGGATGGCCACAACTTAAAGTGGACACCGTAGTTGGTTCAAATAATGTTTTGCATTGGGGCACTGAGATGCTCTCCCAAAATCAAAAGCGGAACAAGCCATATTATTAGCATCATTATTATCTTTAGTCTGCTTATAGGCTTCATGTGACACTTGCTGTGCAGAGTTTGCCTGATAATGTGATTTATGTCTTTTGTATTGGGATCTACCTCGATTATTATTGCCTCTGTAATCATTATTATTTCCTCTATTGTAACCCCTATTTGGGTTTGAGTCATAATTCTCATGGTAATATTCATTATAATGAGTATCTCTATAATTATGGTCTTGTTGTCTCCATGATGATTGACTTGGATAGTTCCTATATTGACTTCCTCTGCGGAAATGCCTATAATTATGACCACCTCTGTATCGAGGGCTGTCAGCTTGTCTCCAGTTCTTCGCAGAAGAACCCTGAAATGATTGGTTTCCTTGGTTTTGATAACTATTATGGTTACCTTTTTTTCCAAACTTGTTTTGTTGTCCCTGAAATTTGTGTGAATAATTAGGGTTGTATGGTGTTGTTGATGCAACTGGCATACCTTCTTTAATCTTAGTGTTGCTAAGAGTTATGTCAGGGTGTGCAGTGACGTATTGGTCACAATATTCTTGCATTTCTTTTAGTGTTTTGGGTTTACGCTCATGTAGGAATTCCAAGAAGGGTTTATTAACACATGACATAATCTTGTCCCTGAGCAACAAGTCCATAAGTGCTCCATATGTCTTTTCTGTTTTGGACAATTCAATCCAACGATTAAATGTAAGACGTGTCCTTGCAATGAATTCTGAGAATTCTATCCCTGATTCAGGTACCATTTTCTTAAACAAAATACGGTAACCTTCCTCAGTTAACTGGTATTTTTCAATAAAGCTGCCCTAATAACATCATAATTATCCTTGTCAGACTCTTCAACCAAACTTAAACTAGTCAGAAAATCACCTTTCAAATTTTCTGTCAATTGATTAGCACACTGTGATTTATCCACATTATGAGCTCGACAGGAGCGTTCAAATCTGTCCAGCCAGAATGTTATATCGTCACTGGAAGGATTGAACGCTGGTACCTTGACCTTATAAGTAAAGGGTTTACCACTGTTACCATTTGACTGATTAACATTACTCATATTTGTCAATCTCAATTTTTCTAACTCAAATGCTAACAGTTCTTTTTGATGTTCATGTTCTCTTATTGCCTTTCTCTCCTCAGCTTCAGCTTCTTTGTCTAATCTCTTTTGTTCAGCTTCTCTGTCTAATCTTTTTGTTCAGCTTCTCTTTCTAATCTTTTTTGTTCATCTTCAAATTTTTTTTCTTCCATTTGAAGCTTTCTTTCCTCAGCAGCAGCTTTTTTCTCCTCAGCAGCAGCTTTTCTCTCCTCAGCTTGCATCTGCAATCTTAAATTCTCAGCATCTATCTTCTTTTGTTCAACTTCTGCTTTCCATTTATTCTCCTCTTTTTGCTTCTTCTCTTCTGATTTTAATACCATTGCAAATTGAGCAGTTGCAAACTCCTCTAATTCCTTACCAGACTTATCAAGGGATTTCCCTTGTGCAATAAAGTATTCCAATGTAGACATGATGCCTAATAATGATAGCAATCAGTTGACACAAAAATGTAATCTATTTCCAAATAAACAGGAGCAAGTTCTCAATTAACTTGATTAATTAGCTCACAATCCCAATCTCTGTGGGAGACAAGCCTTACAAAGGTCTTGTATACTTCCTTGTACAACAATAATAATAATCAAGTGCTGGTCTATACTATAACATACGTGTAATCAACTATCTCTTATCATATGTAAACCAAAGACATTAACAAAGGACAAGCATAAAAGACAATATGAAAACAATTGCAGAAATCAACTAAGTCAAATAGAGAAATCAATGAAAATAATCACAGAATCTGTGACGACAACTGCAATGAAATCAACAAGACAAATAACGCCACAGTGTATAAACATAAATGGTGTATAGAACTAAATTATAGAACAGAGTAGATCTACAAATACAAACAGATCAAAACAAAACTAAGGAACACAAAATTATTAACAAAAACAACGAAGAAAGGAACACCTCATCACAACTAACAAAAATAGCAACAGATGTTGCCAGCAAATTTCCAATAAAGAAAATTGCTCCCTATAGAACGCTAATATAAGACCAATATTACTCGGTATACCTTATACTAGTCCCCTCCCAACCAGGCCCGCTATATAGACAACTATTACATATAAACAGATAACATGTAAACATAAATACATATAGCATACAATATATAAATGCATATAATATAAAGCAATGTATTGTAGAAGTGTCTGCAGAGAAGGCTCAGTATTACATTAATATGGTTCAGTTTTCAATCAAATTAAACTGCCACTTTATTAAATAATAGCTCTCTGTTTTATATTATTACACAGTTCTGCAATATGAACACACAAGAAGATCCACCGTTGACGTGTAGACTTCTAAGTTCAATAGTACTTCTGCTAACACAGTTAAATGTCCACTTGTAAACAACTTGCCGTGCTACGCTGTCTGTTCTATGTAATTATGCCTGTACGGAGCAAAATGACAAAAGTTGTCATTTTGCTCCGTACAGGCATAATTACATAGAACAGACAGCGTAGCACGGCAAGTTGTTTACAAGTGGACATTTAACTGTGTTAGCAGAAGTACTATTGAACTTAGATACAGTAATCGCTTCATAGGTCACGTGAGGAACTGTCAATCAAGTGTAGACTAACACTGCTGGTGTGTCGTATCAGGCGTCAGGGAAACGAACTGGTATCAGTAGCTGTTAACTTCTGGCAATGTCCACTGTGCAGGTTAGGCCCGGAAATCTGGCCTACCACATTGATAAATGGTATAGTGATAGCAGACAGGTCACAGCTAACTCACTCCAATCACAGGTGGAGGTCAAGGATGGCTGGACTAGTGTGGGGATTTCATACAGTTTAATGGGACGCACACACTTGACAGAATGGGTACAGTTACAGGAACACGGGTCGACATCAATAGCATATTATTGACCCACGGTGTACAATTATAAATTGGCATACATGTTGAGAAAAATCACAATGGAACATCAGTATACAAACGTTCAGGGTTCCATATCTCATATAAATGTTCATCAGGCCTTACTGACTGATCATGTCAGTTAATATATAATGTTTAACAAATCTTCATCAGGCCTTACTGACTAGTAATGTCAGTTAATCAATAATGTTTACGGTGACTCCTGGACAGAACCTCCTTTAGCATAAGTGTAGCTTGCACCCATGCGGAGATTTCTTTAAATAGCATTCAGCAAATATCTTCTGAGCGAATGTTAAATCACCCGTAATAGATTTTCCTTTCATAAGTGTGATCTCTTGATCATCATCGGATAATAAGGGGCATCCCTGTTCTCAGATAGATGACTGACAATAGGCAGGATTCCAAGATGGCTCCTGGTCCTGTAAACACCGCTCACCATAACGATGTACGACAAAGCTTCAATAAAGATTCATTTCATGAATATCAAAGTTTCCACAAGCATCAGCATAATCTGTCCTCATAATTGCTGTATAGAAACATAATCCGTGCTGCAAAATAATATGTCGTTCTGACACACTGACATAGGTAGATTCATGTAAACGTCTGCCCATCTTAAGCCTAGGAATGAACGAAGTCAGCAAAAATACGTTTACCTTGACATAAGAATACACTAGCAAGCACAAACGCTCTCCCGGCGTTATAGAATCAACACTGGGGAACTCATAGACTAAACAATCCTGGAAGAAACTATCTTCGTCCCCATAATAAATTGAAGAGATCACAAACTCTTGGGCATGTCTAAGACATGACTTTCCGCCATAGGCTTTTCATCACCGAAGGACTCTCTAACGTATCTTCATGAGCCGAAAAGCACCTGACCCCAAAAGTACAGTACAAGAAAAATAGTTCCACTTAAACATACTAAGATATCAAGATATAAGACATACTCGTCCTACATAGACAAGAACTACACATAGATTCGGGCCATAGACATTCTGAAGCAATAACAATCTATTCCTAACCAAACATAGAATAGATTAAAGTAAGTCTAGATTCCTCCGCCGAGTTCAATTTTTAAGAACGATACAAAGAGCGATAACTCACAGAATGAACACCCATCGCCTAATCTGAGTTCTGTCCCTTTAGACCGAAAAACGTGCATTCAATGATAAATATATCTTTATCAGATAAATAAATACATTTTCCATTTGTATGCGTAATCCGTGCCACCAAAGAATATGTGCGCAACAGATTACCACACCCCCCGAAAAAAAAATGAAATCATTTTTTTTTCCATCTGACAGCAACATACAATAGGCTCCCAACGCACAAATACTGCGCAGAATAGAAATATCTGGAATTATTTAAGCCAGATTAATGCAAAGTCGAAATATAGATCGACTGATGAGAATACATCTCAATCTCTCAGAGAAAGCATTTCTCTTAAGCATAAATGTTTCCAGGGAGGTGTCACCAACGCATACTACTATACTTGCAATGACATAATGCATATAACAATTTCAGTTTAAGCATTCTAAGTACATGATTGACAAAAAGAAAAATCATCAACGGGTACTGGTGAATATATATATCAATGAACGTAGTATCATTATGAATTACAATGTGTATCTATCTTGATATAGAAAAGAAAAATCAGTTGTCGAGTTGGAAGTGTTAATAAGTCCAAGACTCAACAGTTAAGTGGAATCATGTGGGCATCTAGACAGAATGTCTGCCATCACATTATCTGATCCACGGATAGCTCGTACCGAAAAATGAAAAGGTTGAAGAGCAATTGCATATCGCGTAGACCTCGAGCTCTTCAAATTTTTACTCTGTATAGCCGTAAGAGCTTTCTGATCGGTTTCTACTATGAAATGTGCGCCTAGAAGGAATCTTTGTAATTTGAGAATTGACCATACCATAGCCAATAGTTCACGATCTAAGACCGAATAATTCCTTTCTGCAGCATTAAGCTTTCTGGAAATATACATTACAGGATGCAGAGTTCCAGAGTACTCTTGCATTAGTGCCGCTCCAATCCCAGTGGATGAAGCGTCACTACGAAGAACAAATGTCTTATCTGTAGTAGGTAACACTAAAATAGGTGCAGTAGAAAACATAGTTGTGATCTTATCCAAAGAGGATTGACATTCTTGAGTCCAATGGACTATATTAGGAGACCCTTTCTTTAGCAAGGTAGAAAGAGGTGCCATGATCGAGGACAGATTCGGAATGAATCGTCCAAAAAATTGTATGAGACCTAAGAGACTTCGCACATGCTTTTTAGTCTTAGGAATAGAAATGTTAAGTATTTTACTTGTATTATGGTCCTCTGTCTTTAGGAAACCATGACCCACTCGATGGCCTAAGAAAGAAATTTCGCTAAAACCAATGCAGGCTTTAGAGGGTTTCGCTGTCAGGTTATACTCGCGTAGAGTAGATAGTAATTCAACTAACCCTGAATAGTGATCTTCCCAAGTATCGCTGAAAAGACAGATGTCGTCTAGGTACGCAATGACATCTGACCGATAAGATAGAATTCTACGCATCATGCGTACAAATGTAGCTGGTGCGTTCATAAGGCCGAAAGGCATGAAATTCCATTGAAAAAGGCCTCTAGGTGTAGAAAAAGCAGTGAAAGGTTTGGCGCGTTCAGATAGAGGAACTTGCCAATATCCTTTAGACAAATCTAGTTTAGTAAAAAAATGCGATTTAGAAAGCTTAGTAAGTAGCTCTTCTAGTAAAGGCATAGGTTCAGCATCAAACTTCGTGACTTGATTCAATTTGCGATAGTCAACGCAAAGACGTATGTTATTGTCTTTTTTACGGACAATGACCATCGGCGAAGAATACGCAGAAGTGGATGGTTCAATTATTTTTTAAATCTATCATCTCATCCAACTCCTTCTCAACCTGTGCTTGAAAATGTATAGGAATAGGATAAGGTCTGGCTCTAATAGGATTATGGTCAGTTAGAGTAATGTCATGTTCGATGACATGAGTTTGTCCAGGAATGTCAGTAAGGACATCCTGAAATGTTTGTAACATAGCCGAAACTTGTCGCTGTTCTCCTAGAGATAAATCGGTAGAAACAGTAACATTCTTCCAGGATTCACTAGAATGAAGTGGAATCATCGGAAGCGGAAGATTAACATCCGAAAAACTTGTTTCCTCATTCTGTATTACAGACAGTGATGAGTAATGACCATGTTGGACAGGTGAATCGTCCGTTGCCTGGAAAATCGGCTGTAAATAGTCCGGACGTTCATGGAATTCCGTAAGCATATTGATGTGGAAGGTTTTCGGCTTCCCATCAATATCGACAATGTAGTCAACATCGGAAATTTTCGAGATTATATCGTACGGACCTTTCCAAGAAATAAGAAGTCTGTTTTCCCACCAAGGTAGCAAAACAAATGCTTTGTCACCAGGACAAAGTTGTCGTAAGGTTCTTTTCTTATTGACAAATTGTCTTGCTTTCCGCTTAGCAAACTCAGAAGAAGAAGTTGCCAATTTGCATGCTTCGATAATCTTTTCTCTCAGCGCGATGACATATTCATAAGAAGATTTCGTGTCATCGGTAATATTATCAGCGGTTATGAGATCATGAAGCAAAGACATAGGGCCGCGCGGTCGCGAGCCAAAGACAAGTTCAAAGGGAGAAAATCCTGTATGTTCATTGGGGACATCTCTGTACGCGAAGAGGGCCGCGGGTAAAACCCTATCCCAATCTTGAGGATGATCCTCAGTTATCTTCCCTAGTAAGTTCTTGAGTGTTCTATTTAGCCGTTCGACCATCCCATTGGACATAGGATGATAGATACTACTCAAAGATCTCTCTATCTGCAGAGTCGACATCACTTGAGACATGGTATCCGATATTAGTTGGGTGCCATGATCTGATAAGCCGAAAGGAAGCCACTGGCATGAAAACGGATGCTCAGACCGCAAAACACGAAACCAGAATTGGTTTTTGGAATGCCAGAACTATGAATGAGGCAGGAAAGCTGAGACAGATCACAGCAGAGATGAGGAATTACAAACTACATATCCTGGGAATAAGCGAGAGCAGATGGACAGGGATGGGGAGAATAAAAACAGCTACAGGGGAAACAGTACTTTATTCTGGTAGAGAGGACGGTCAGCACAACGAAGGTGTAGCCATTATCCTTAAGAAAGGAATGGAAAGGTCTCTACTGGAATGGAAACCCATTAACAACAGACTAATAAGAGCAAGACTGAGAGGGAGATTCACCAACACCACAATTATACAATGCTATGCACCAACAAACGACAGCGATGAAGAGATCAAGGACGAGTTCTATCAACAGGTACAAAAGGAAATGGAAACTGTACCCAGGTACGATCTTATTATAGTAATCGGAGACCTAAATGCGAGATGTTGTGTTAGAACAAATAAAGGGAATACAGAATGGTTTACAGTAGAAACAGGGGTGAAACAAGGCTGTATTATGTCACCACTACTTTTTGGAATAGCTATTGATTGGGTTATGGGAAACTATACCCACAATGAACAATTGGGTATAAAATGGACAAATGGAAAATTCCTGGGGGACCTGGATTTCGCAGATGATGTAGCATTCTTAAGTTCAACACCAAGACAATCCCAAGAAGCAATAAATAATTTGTGTCATCTCTCGGTTAAAATAGGTCTCCAAATAAATGCCTCTAAAACTAAAGCTATGAACTTTTCTAACGAGACCTTTGATATCATCTTGAACGGGGAAAAACTACAGAAAGTTGAAAGTTTCAATTATTTAGGCAGTAAAATGACTCAGGATGGTGACACAACAAGAGAAATCTATACTAGAATTGCTTTGGCAGCTAGCGCCTTCAATAGATTATCTAACATTTGGAAATTACGATCATTGAATATACATACCAAGCTTCGTCTGTTTAATTCAAATGTTATCTCAGTGTTAACATACGGCTGTGAGAGTTGGAAAATAACAAAATCATTGGAGAACAAGCTGAATACATTCGAGAACAAATGTCTTAGAAAACTCATGAACATCAGTTGGAAAGAATTCAAGACTAATCGACAAATAAGAGAAGACTCTAGGCAGAAATATGTCTCCAACTATATAAGGAAAAGACGATGGTCATATATCGGTCATGTCCTACGAATGCAAAACAACAGAATACCACTACAGGCGCTCACCTGGGTTCCTGAGGGTAAGAGGAAAAAAGGAAGACCAAAAGAAACACTCAGAAGAACAATAATAAGAGAAGGAAGAACGTTGGGCCTAAATAATGTGCAAGAGCTAAGAGGAGTGGCGTCACAACGAACAACCTGGAGAGCACTGGTTTCTGCCTTATGCGCCGTGTTTGGTGCTTAAAGAATTTATTATTATTATTATTATTTAAATGCGAAAGTTGGAACACACAATAATTATAACGAAAGAGTAATGAGGAAATGCGGCAGTGGAACAGTAAATGAGAATGGGGACAAATTAATAAGCTTCTGCAGTATTAACAACCTGGTCATTGGAGGAACACTTTTTCAACACAAAGAAGTGCACAAGTTAACATGGGAATCACCAAACGGACGAGACAAAAACCAGAAAGATCACATAATGATCAATGGCAGATGAAGAAATGCACTACAAGACGTGAAAATAAGAAGAGGCGCAGATGTGGGAAGTGATCATCACCTAGTAGTAGCAAGACTGAAGGTGAAACTCAGAGGTGCTGGACCAGTGGCAGTCACACAGAAAAGATATAACATCACGAAACTTAAGGACCCCCTCACCAGAAAAGCGTTCGTGGTCGACGTAAAGAGACAATATCTGATTACCAAAAGCCAGGAAAGAACAGAGACCGACGATGTGGACCAGAAATTCAACACCATCTCAACAATATACAAAGAAAGCAGCAAGTCATGCTTGGGATTCCAGGAAAGAAAGAGCCAAGACTGGAAAACACCAGAAACGCTAAACACCATAGCGAAGAGAAAGGAAATGAAAAGAAAGAAAACAGAAGCTAAGTCTCCCAGGTTAAAGGCAATATATAGTGAACAGTACAGTCAGCTGGACAAGGAAGTAAAACGTCAAACCCGTGCTAACAAATGGACATTTCTGGATGACCTTGCAAGACAGGCAGAAGAGGCAGCACTGAGAAATGAACAAAGCACAGTTTATAAAATAACTAAAGCTATCAGTGGAAAACGAGGTGCAAACAACATAACGTTAGTAAGAGACAAGCAAGGAAATCTCATCACCACAGCACAGGGGCAGGAAACAAGATGGGCAGAGCACTTCAGAGAAACACTGAATAAGGAACCACCAGAGAATCAGCTGAATGTTCCTGAGGCTGAAAGTGACTTAGACGTAAATACAGACATTCCACGAAAAGAAGAAATTATTACAGCTATCAAAAGGGCTAAAAAATGGAAAAGCGCCTGGTCACGACAATCTGAATGCTGAGCTATTCAAGACAGACCCTGAACTAGCAGCAGAACTATTAGAACCACTATTTTCACAAGTCTGGGAAACTGAGACAACACCAACAGAGTGGAGTAAAGGAATAATTGTCAAATTGCCCAAGAAGGGCGACCTTGCAGACTGCAACAACTGGAGAGGAATTACCCTCCTCTCAGTTCCCAGCAAAATACTAGGCAGGATAATCATCCAGAGAATTTCAAAAGCAGTTGACCATAAACTGAGGAAAGAACAAGCGGGCTTCAGAAAGAACAGAAGATGTGCAGATCATATATTTGCCCTCAGGAACATTATAGAGCAGTGCTCAGAATGGCAGAGACAGCTGTACATTAACTTTGTTGATTTTGAAAAGGCTTTCGACAGTATACACAGGGACAGCCTATGGAAAATTATGAGGGCTTATGGAATTCCCAGCCGCATTGTTTCCATTATAAAAAGCCTCTATTTTAACTTTACGTGCAGTGTTGGATCGAGTAATGTAACTTTCGAAGTGAAAACAGGAGTACGACAGGGATGCCCCTTATCAACAACATTATTTTTGACAGTCATAGATTGGGTGATGCGCCAGACAACAGAGGGCAGTCCAAGAGGAATTAGATGGACAACGTTTTCTACACTGGAGGATTTGGAATATGCAGATGACATTGCACTACTCGCGCATTCACACCAACACATTCAAGACAAAACCGATAGACTGAATAAGTATGGCCAGCAGGTTGGCCTGAACATCAATTTGAAGAAGACAGAGGTCATGACACTAAATGTTGGCAACCCTGAGCCAATAACAGTAAGGAACCAGAAGTTAGAACAGAGAGACACATTTACTTACCTAGGAAGCATAGTAACACCTGACGGCGGAACAAGCAAGGACATTAACAACAGAATGAATAAAGCGAGAACAGCCTTTGCTGTTCTCAACAACATTTGGAAGTCTTCCCAGTACAGCACAAACACCAAATTAAGACTGTATGAGAGCTGTGTACTTTCTGTGCTTCTCTATGGTGCGGAATGTTGGAGAGTAACAGAGAAGGAAATGTCGAAACTGTCCTCCTTCCACACAATCTGCCTAAGGAAAATTCTCCGAATCTTTTGGCCAAACACCATCAGCAATCAAGAACTACTTATTCGGAGTAATCAGGAGGACATGCACACCATCATAGCTGGCAGACGCTGGAGTTGGGTTGGCCATGTCCTCAGAAGGGACCCTGATACCATCACACGAACAGCTATGCTATGGACCCCCGAGGGAAAGCGAAAGAGAGGCCGACCAAAAACAACTTGGCGGAGAACTGTGGAAGCTGAGATGCAAAGAATGAACCACAGTTGGGGCACTGTACGAAGGATGGCTGCCGACCGAGCAAAGTGGAATCAATTTGTTGCTGCCCTACAAGACGCCACCAGGCGTGATGGCCGCTGACTGCTTTGACGGTTGGCGGTTATGGATCAAAGAAGAAGAAGAAGATGGTCTGATAATATTTCTCCGGGGAATCCCAGACGAGAAAATATGAGCCAAAGAGCATCTGCAATATCAGCAGTAGTAATGCTCTTCAGAGGAATAGCCTCTGGCCAACGTGTGCACATGTCCACACATGTTAAGATAAACTGATGTCCTCTAGCAGATTTGATCTTAAATGGACCAATGATGTCTATCGCCATTTTCTGAAATGGTCGAATAGGGATGTCTGCAGCTTGAATAGGTGCAGCATGGCGTGGACCTTTGGATTTGACTTCTTGACATACTATACAAGATTGACAATAAATCCGTATGTCTTTGTTCACAAAAGGCCAAAAGAAAGCCGCAAGAACTCTTGACATTGTACGGGAAAAACCCATATGTCCAGCACACTGAGAGTCGTGTGCGTGCTGTAAGATTTTAACTCTCAAATTCTTGGGCACAAGAATCTGAGAATGACTTGACTTGTCGGAGTCTTGCACCATACGTACAAGTACGCCATTCTTCATTGTAATCCAAGATTTACGCTTTGTATCTTTATTCGGATCACCTTTTGTTGCAAGAGTGAAGAATTTCTTTAGAGTCGGATCCTCTTCTTGCTGTTTTATAAATGAGTCACGAGAAATTACCAAGGGATCATCTTGGTTATGCACTTCATTATCTTCAGTTGGTGAAGATTGAGGCACATTAAGAGCTTGAGCTCTAGTGACTACAGCATTAGCGGTTTGCATATTCTGTTTTTCCCAAACGGAAATTTGTTGTGGAGTGCATTCTTTGACTCCGTGAATACGACCGATGATAAGATCAGCGATCGGATTCGGCAGAAGACATGCGTGTACATCTCCTGTAAAGAAAGGAGTAGCAATCCTACTGATAGCAGTAGAGTATTTCTCTAAGGTGCCGCCAAATGTTACACATTTGACTACTTTTCCAGTGGCACGAGAAGGATCTACAAGCGACTGTCTAACACCAATTGTGGTGCATCCAGAATCAAAAACAACTGAGACTGGATTGTCATTTACTAAACTTCTATGTAAGACAAGAGAACCTCTTCCATCATGCGCGACTGACGCAGGAAGAGCGGGAAGAGGATGGCCACAACTTAAAGTGGACACCGTAGTTGGTTCAAATAATGTTTTGCATTGGGGGCACTGAGATGCTCTCCCAAAATCAAAAGCGGAACAAGCCATATTATTAGCATCATTATTATCTTTAGTCTGCTTATAGGCTTCATATGACACTTGCTGTGCAGAGTTTGCCTGATAATGTGATTTATGTCTTTTGTATTGGGATCTACCTCGATTATTATTGCCTCTGTAATCATTATTATTTCCTCTATTGTAACCCCTATTTGGGTTTGAGTCATAATTCTCATGGTTACCATTATCATATTCATTATAATGAGTATCTCTATAATTATGGTCTTGTTGTCTCCATGATGATTGACTTGGATAGTTCCTATATTGACTTCCTCTGCGGAAATGCCTATAATTATGACCACCTCTGTATCGAGGGCTGTCAGCTTGTCTCCAGTTCTTCGCAGAAGAACCCTGAAATGATTGGTTTCCTTGGTTTTGATAACTATTATGGTTACCTTTTTTTCCAAACTTGTTTTATTGTCCCTGAAATTTGTGGGAATAATTAGGGTTGTATGGTGTTGTTGATGCAACTGGCATACCTTCTTTAATCTTAGTGTTGCTAAGAGTTATGTCAGGGTGTGCAGTGACGTATTGGTCACAATATTCTTGCATTTCTTTTAGTGTTTTGGGTTTACGCTCATGTAGGAATTCCAAGAAGGGTTTATTAACACATGACATAATCTTGTCCCTGAGCAACAAGTCCATAAGTGCTTCATATGTCTTTTCTGTTTTGGACAATTCAATCCAACGATTAAATGTAAGACGTGTCCTTGCAATGAATTCTGAGAATTCTACCCCTGATTCAGGTACCATTTTCTTAAACAAAATACGGTAACCTTCCTCAGTTAACTGGTATTTTTTCAATAAAGCTGCCCTAATAACATCATAATTATCCTTGTCAGACTCTTCAACCAAACTTAAACTAGTCAGAGAATCACCTTTCAAATTTTCTGACAATTGATTAGCACACTGTGATTTATCCACATTATGAGCTCGACAGGAGCGTTCAAATCTGTCCAGCCAGAATGTTATATCGTCACTGGAAGGATTGAACGCTGGTACCTTGACCTTATAAGTAAAGGGTTTACCACTGTTACCATTTGACTGATTAACATTACTCATATTTGTCAATCTCAATTTTTCTAACTCAAATGCTAACAGTTCTTTTTGATGTTCATGTTCTCTTATTGCCTTTCTCTCCTCAGCTTCAGCTTCTTTGTCTAATCTCTTTTGTTCAGCTTCTCTGCCTAATCTTTTTGTTCAGCTTCTCTTTCTAATCTTTTTTGTTCAGCTTCAAATTTTTTTTCTTCCATTTGAAGCTTTCTTTCCTCAGCAGCAGCTTTTTTCTCCTCAGCAGCAGCTTTTCTCTCCTCAGCTTGCATCTGCAATCTTAAATTCTCAGCATCTATCTTCTTTTGTTCAACTTCTGCTTTCCATTTATTCTCCTCTTTTTGCTTCTTCTCTTCTGATTTTAATACCATTGCAAATTGAGCAGTTGCAAACTCCTCTAATTCCTTACCAGACTTATCAAGGGATTTCCCTTGTGCAATAAAGTATTCCAATGTAGACATGATGCCTAATAATGATAGCAATCAGTTGACACAAAAATGTAATCTATTTCCAAATAAACAGGAGCAAGTTCTCAATGAACTTGATTAATTAGCTCACAATCCCAATCTCTGTGGGAGACAAGCCTTACAAAGGTCTTGTATACTTCCTTGTACAACAATAATAATAATCAAGTGCTGGTCTATACTATAACATACGTGTAATCAACTATCTCTTATCATATGTAAACCAAAGACATTAACAAAGGACAAGCATAAAAGACAATATGAAAACAATTGCAGAAATCAACTAAGTCAAATAGAGAAATCAATGAAAATAATCACAGAATCTGTGACGACAACTGCAATGAAATCAACAAGACAAATAACGCCACAGTGTATAAACATAAATGGTGTATAGAACTAAATTATAGAACAGAGTAGATCTACAAATACAAACAGATCAAAACAAACTAAGGAACACAAAATTATTAACAAAAACAACGAAGAAAGGAACACCTCATCACAACTAACAAAAATAGCAACAGATGTTGCCAGCAAATTTCCAATAAAGAAAATTGCTCCCTATAGAACGCTAATATAAGACCAATATTACTCGGTATACCTTATACTAGTCTCCTCCCAACCAGGCCTGCTATATAGACAACTATTACATATAAACAGATAACATGTAAACATAAATACATATAGCATACAATATATAAATGCATATAATATAAAGCAATGTATTGTAGAAGTGTCTGCAGAGAAGGCTCAGTATTACATTAATATGGTTCAGTTTTCAATCAAATTAAACTGCCACTTTATTAAATAATAGCTCTCTATTTTATATTATTACACAGTTCTGCAATATGAACACACAGGAATTTCCACCGTTGACGTGTAGACTTCTAAGTTCAATAGTACTTCTGCTAACACAGTTAAATGTCCACTTGTAAACAACTTGCCGTGCTACGCTGTCTGTTCTATGTAATTATGCCTGTACGGAGCAAAATGACAACAAGCGGTGACCTAGATACAGTAATCGCTTCATAGGTCACGTGAGGAACTGTCAATCAAGTGTAGACTAACACTGCTGGTGTGTCGTATCAGGCGTCAGGGAAACGAACTGGTATCAGTAGCTGTTAACTTCTGGCAATGTCCACTGTGCAGGTTAGGCCCGGAAATCTGGCCTACCACATTGATAAATGGTATAGTGATAGCAGACAGGTCACAGCTAACTCACTCCAATCACAGGTGGAGGTCAAGGATGGCTGGACTAGTGTGGGGATTTCATACAGTTTAATGGGACGCACACACTTTACAGAATGGGTACAGTTACAGGAACACGGGTCGACATCAATAGCATATTATTGACCCACGGTGTACAATTATAAATTGGCATACATGTTGAGAAAAATCACAATGGAACATCAGTATACAAACGTTTAGGGTTCCATATCTCATATAAATGTTCATCAGACCTTACTGACTGATCATGTCAGTTAATATATAATGTTTAACAAATCTTCATCAGGCCTTACTGACTAGTCATGTCAGTTAATCAATAATGTTTACGGTGACTCCTGGACAGAACCTCCTTTAGCATAAGTGTAGCTTGCACCCATGCGGAGATTTCTTTAAATAGCATTCAGCAAATATCTTCTGAGCGAATGTTAAATCACCCGTAATAGATTTTCCTTTCATAAGTGTGATCTCTTGATCATCATCGGATAATAAGGGGCATCCCTGTTCTCAGATAGATGACTGACAATAGGCAGGATTCCAAGATGGCTCCTGGTCCTGTAAACACCGCTCACCATAACGATGTACGACAAAGCTTCAATAAAGATTCATTTCATGAATATCAAAGTTTCCACAAGCATCAGCATAATCTGTCCTCATAATTGCTGTATAGAAACATAATCCGTGCTGCTAAATAATATGTCGTTCTGACACACTGACATAGGTAGATTCATGTAAACGTCTGCCCATCTTAAGCCTAGGAATGAACGAAGTCAGCAAAAATACGTTTACCTTGACATAAGAATACACTAGCAAGCACAAACGCTCTCCCGGCGTTATAGAATCACCACTGGGGAACTCATAGACTAAACAATCCTGGAAGAAACTATCTTCGTCCCCATAATAAATTGAAGAGATCACAAACTCTTGGGCATGTCTAAGACATGACTTTCCGCCATAGGCTTTTCATCACCGAAGGACTCTCTAACGTATCTTCATGAGCCGAAAAGCACCTGACCCCAAAAGTACAGTACAAGAAAAATAGTTCCACTTAAACATACTAAGATATCAAGATATAAGACATACTCGTCCTACATAGACAAGAACTACACATAGATTCGGGCCATAGACATTCTGAAGCAATAACAATCTATTCCTAACCAAACATAGAATAGATTAAAGTAAGTCTAGATTCCTCCGCCGAGTTCAATTTTTAAGAACGATACAAAGAGCAATAACTCACAGAATGAACACCCATCGCCTAATCTGAGTTCTGTCCCTTTAGACCGAAAAACGTGCATTCAAAGATAAACATATCTTTATCAGACAAATAAATACATTTTCCATTTGTATGCGTAATCCGTGCCACCAAAGAATATGTGCGCAACACTAGGGCGACCTGACCGGTGGCGATCCTCCACACTTCCCGTGGCCTGAAATCTCTCCAAAATTCTTTAGATAGTAAAGTGTGACACTGCAAGCCGCCTATCAACCTCACGGACGGATAAACTACTTTCAACCCACGCTATAGCCCTCATTCTTTGTAAGGTGTCAAGACTTCTTTTCGGTGGCATGGTTTTTGCAAGTGATGAAACTACCCTAAGTCTGCTGATTTTAAAACTAATTAAGAGTGAACTCTGTTCACAAAAAGTCGTCATTGCACGTGGAATGTCAATCAGCACGATTACTTCACTTGTTTGGTTGTACGGAAGTTTGAAAAAAAAGATTAAAAATGTGAATTTATGGTCAGCAAACCAAATTGCACGTGATCACCATGGTTGTCGGTGAGTTGTTTTTATGCTTAACGTGCATAGAGGACTGTCAGAGGAAGATATTGCACCCATTTTTACTAAAAACTTCCTTCATTTACTCATTCTATGCGCTTTTATAAAAGTGTATTGAAAATAATAGGGTGGCCCTTGACTTTTGACGAATAGTATACATTAACTTCGGGTTCGTCTTTCTCGGAGATCGCGTATAAGAATTATTGCGTTTAAATCCTAATGCCTTACATAATTCTAGACTCACTGGTCCTTAAACACATATCATTACATTAGCTTTAAAAGCAACTACATTGACGGTTATACGCATTAGTTAGTATTTCTGTCACATAATTCAAAAACACTGTCATATGCCCGAAGGCTACACTAAAACTTTTTTGGTTACTAGGCCTAACGCGTCATCCAACGTTTTACGCGTACACTATTATTCTATTTAGTGGAGGTGTTGCAGGGTGCGACCATTCGAATCAAGTTAAACCCAAAATGCTCGCCAACCATGCAACAATCCTCAACAACGTTGACACCGACATTGACAGGTCATATATAAGACAAGAAATATGATTTCCTGGAAGACATTCTTCAAGCTTTATGACACTTCACTGCTGGTGGAGAGAAGGGGGAAGAGAGTCTCTTTATGTGAAATCTCATCCTGTGGCAAGAACACACCAGAAGTGTCTCCAGCTACGATCCATCGCGGGACACGATACTGAGTGCTTCTAACATAAGGACATACAAGGCTAAAGTGAGAAATAGCTTCCTGTGAGAAAAGTGGGGAAAAAGAAGTAGCTACATATTCTGTTTAATAAAACAATTTAGGGTAGTTAAGTATTGTTTGTGCTGTGGGTAAACTGGGAATAGTACACAGGAGGCCGCCATATTGCTCGAGTGGCTATCCATATTTACACTGTAGCTAGCCTTAACATAATCACAACTCTGTTTCGAGCTTTGCCAAACAGTTCTTCACATTCCATCTTGGTCTACCCTGTTCAACCTGAAAATTGGTTATAATTGGGGTATTTGGTGTCATTTTATTTACTAATTTTGTATTAAATTTAAATAGCTATTTTCTTTTATAGATGCTAGTTCTAATTTATATTAGTATTTATCATTTTATTTTATCTTTTATATTGTTTATAGATAACTATAGTCCTTTACACTTGGTTTTAATTTGTATTAGTATTTGTTCTGTTTGAGTTGTTGTTTTTTTTAAAACCTCGTTGTCTTTCCTTGTCCTATGAGTAGTTAGTAAATTTTTTTTCCTGGTTTTTTTTTATTTTTTTTAAAGATTTGTTAGTTCTTGTTGCTTAATTTCTATTTGGTTGAATGTCTTTTCTGAAGTACTAACCTTATATGTTTTCCTTTGTTTTAAGTATATATCTTTAAAGTATTGCTTGGGCTTCTCCTGTGGCATCTATAATTAAAACCTTATCCCATGTCATGTCTACATTGTAATTTCTTAAGTATGTTTTTAATTCAAGCCTTTGTTGTTCGTACTTTTTACAGTGGATCAGGTAGTGATTTATGTCATTTTCTTCCTGATATTCTTGGCAGTGTGG
Organism: Oreohelix idahoensis; assembly: GCA_024509875.1. Lineage (NCBI taxonomy): Eukaryota > Metazoa > Mollusca > Gastropoda > Stylommatophora > Oreohelicidae > Oreohelix > Oreohelix idahoensis. Next base: position 19,046 of record JAMPIV010013128.1, read on the forward strand.
TTCCTCTTTCATAAAGTACGCTGCACCGAGACGGAGACCCCACAGCTTTTTGTTCTCTGATCTGGCACGTCCTTGTTGGTTCTTTCAGCAGCTGAACGCGTGTCTGCCTTTTCTACTGTTCTTCCATGTTGTCTTCTATTCCTCGTTTATAGTTAGCTTCACTTGGCTCTTGATCTCCGACCTTCCCAGTCCTGCTCTTATATTGTTTTTTTTACTTATTCTTCCATTCTTGGTGTTCTGGTCTGCCAACTCGTTACCAGCTACACCTACGTGTGCTGGAACCCACAGTAGCCTCACACTACATCCTCTGTTCCCTAGTGATGTATTAATTGCTAGAATTTCTTCTTTTATGTCCGGCCGGTTACATTTACCTGGGTATTCTAGTGCTTGAAGTGATGATAGTGAGTCTGTAAATATCGTAACAGCTTATGGCGAGTTATCTTCGATTATTTCTAAACTTTTTAAAATTGCTACCATCTCTGCCGGAAAAAATGAAGCCCCTTCAGTTACACTGTAGCTCTTTTTAATTCCCAATTGTGGTATTACTACTCCTGCACCTAGTTGCCAACTATCACCCTTGGATCCATCAGTGTAGACGACCAGACTTTGTTTTGTACGTTGATTTATGAACTTTCTACTTATCGTTTTGGCTTCCTTGTCTTCTATGTTTTGTTTGATCTTTTCAGTAAGTGAGTAGTCTATGATTGGTGTTTTTAGTTCCCAGGATGGTGTTGTGCTTCTATATTTATTACTAATTTTAATTGTGTTTGACAGTTCTTTGAACTGCGTTAGATCTTCTATAGTTCTCCACCTTGTTGGGCCTTTTTCAAGCTTTCCTTTAAATACTAACGTAGGAAGAACAAATAACACCTGTAGCAGGTTTGGCCCCTTTAATGAATATTGCGTACACACGGCTAATAATGCACATAGAATAACGATGCAATGGAAATGCCAAAACTACTTGCCATAATCAACAGCTCAATATAGCCGTAACATAATCACTGACATAATCTCTCCAGTGACTACACAATGACTTTCGCTCACTGTACTGAAGCAAGTCAAAACATGAATGCAAGATACTTAACGTAAATAATATCCAGGAAAAACTCCTAGACCTTACACCAACATTCTAGCAGTATACCAAATAATCCTGACCACCTAAAAATCGGCCAGAAATATAAACCACAATGGCATTCACATGATCCCAGCCACACCACTGACAAAAGGGACAATGTCCTCCCGGGACGGTAGACATCTCCTAGAATGATTTGCGCCAAAAAATTTACATCCTCTTCCGTTCTGGCTCAACTGACCAAACCGGTTTTTTATTCTCACAGCGTTGCCACTATCCAACGTGACCAACTTAATATTTCGTCGAATGTCTATCCTGTGACATCCACACCCCCTTAAGAAAAAAAAAACGAAGTTTTCTTCCACCGGAGGAGTCACGCCCAACCCCCTTCGGAGTATGGATGAACAGAATGCCGAGACGGCACCTCCTCATCTACCTAGAGAATGCCAAGGTTGTCCCACACCATTGTCGTTCATGCCTTCTCACTCAATGGACTAAATACGATACAGACATGAATCACACCCCCAGGTACAATCAGTCGTGAAAAATAACAATGACTGCCTTACCCTGGTCTCTCACACACAATGTATCTTATGTTTCATTAATACCACAGCAAACATCAATAATCAGGCATCATGTCATTTTATAAACAATCCTTTTCCACACAATATAGGCATGGGTATCTAGTAACGTGATTCATACATAGCTTCATACATATTGCCTTTATGGCATAATGCTTGCACATTATTTAGGCCCAACGTTCTTCCTTCTCTTATTATTGTTCTTCTGAGTGTTTCTTTTGGTCTTCCTTTTTTCCGCTTACCCTCAGGAACCCAAGTGAGCGCCTGTAGTGGTATTCTGTTGTTTTGCATTCGTAGGACATGACCGATATATGACCATCGTCTTTTCCTTATATAGTCGGAGACATATTTCTGCCTAGAGTCTTCTCTTATTTGTCGATTAGTCTTGAATTCTTTCCAACTGATGTTCATGAGTTTTCTAAGACATTTGTTCTCGAATGTATTCAGCTTGTTCTCCAATGATTTTGTTATTTTCCAAACTCTCACAGCCGTATGTTAACACTGAGATAACATTTGAATTAAACAGACGAAGCTTGGTATGTATATATTCAATGATCGTAATTTCCAAATGTTAGATAATCTATTGAAGGCGCTAGCTGCCAAAGCAATTCTAGTATGGATTTTTCTTGTTGTGTCACCATCCTGAGTCATTTTACTGCCTAAATAATTGAAACTTTCAACTTTCTGTAGTTTTTTCCCCGTTCAAGATGATATCAAAGGTCTCGTTAGAAAAGTTCATAGCTTTAGTTTTAGAGGCATTTATTTGGAGACCAATTTTAACCGAGAGATGACACAAATTATTTATTGCTTCTTGGGATTGTCTTGGTGTTGAACTTAAGAATGCTACATCATCTGCGAAATCCAGGTCCCCCAGGAATTTTCCATTTGTCCATTTTATACCCAATTGTTCATTGTGGGTATAGTTTCTCATAACCCAACAATAGCTATTCCAAAAAGTAGTGGTGACATAATACAGCCTTGTTTCACCCCTGTTTCTACTGTAAACCATTCTGTATTCCCTTTATTTGTTCTAACACAACATCTTGCATTGTCATATAGCGCTTTGATTATATTCACATATTTTGTTGGAAAACCATAGATTGTAAGTATCTTCCACAATGATGGGCGGTGTAGACTATCAAAGGCTTTTTGAAAATCGACGAAGGTGATAATAAGTGGCGATTGCCTTTCCACTGATTTTTCTATAATTGTTCTTAGTGTGAATATTTGATCAATACATGATCGTTTCGGCCTGATACCCGCTTGTTCTTCTCTGATCTTAATCTTCTCCAGTGATTGACTTTCGCTCACAGTCTGATAAATCACCTTTCTTCGGTAACTTTACAATAATACTGTCTTTCCATTGTTGTGGTGGTTGTTCTTCTCTCCATACTTCATTTATAATATCTAAAATTCTCAAGAGGTTGTTGTCATTAACTGCTTTAATCATTTCCCCTGAAATTTCGTCAACTCCAGCAGCTTTAAAAGTATCAACATGACCCTTAAATATTACAAGACCGTCATATTCCATAGGTCTCTGATAAATGCACGCCTGGCCTGCCTACATTGCATCTGCCTACAGTGTACCTGCCTACAATATGCTTTCCTACAGTGTGCCTGCTACAGTATGCCTGCCTACATTATGCCTGCCCACAGCGCACCTGCCTACAGTGTGCGTGTCTGCAGCGCACCTGCCTTCAGCATGCCTGCCCACAGCGCACCTGCCTACAGCATGCCTGCCCACAGCGCACCTGCATACAGTATGCCTGCCTACAGTGTACCTGCCCACAGTGTGCCTGTATGGCATCATGCCACATTAATACAAAGCACGACATAGCCTAATACAGCATAACTATGCATTGTAAAGCATTTCATAACCTGTACAAGTCTACAAAATACACATATTTATATCAACATCGAACTGGGGGCGTGGGTCAGAGCAACTCAGGTTCGGTTCGTGTCAACAGAAACATCTTACAGAACACGAACCCGAAACCTACTCCTAGCTATTGTTGGACTATTATCAGATGGTTCTGAAGCAATGACAAATGCTTCCGCCTTACTGCATTACGCGCACCCCACCTATTCGCGATAGTTACTCGTGCCATTTTGGTATTGCCGCACGACGACCATACTTCAACAAATCTAACCGGCACGACCTCATCAAACACCCGTCTGAGTGTGCGCCAACTAGCACTCAGGGGAACGTTACGCACCCAAACTGTGCGATCACTAGCTTTCGGACCCTTGTATAAGATCCTACTGCTCCTACTTATGTCCTTTGGTACTTGCCGCGAACCACGTCTACAGCGAACCTTCTGATCATCCGCTACGTAACTATGGCATTGTTGTTGGGCTGCTGTTCCAGCCTCACCCCTGGCCTTGTGCACTCCCTGTACATTGCCGACGATTAAATCGGCAATCGGGTCCTCAAGAACGAACCGTTCACTCTACCCGAGAGGAACGGAGTGTCCACTTTAATACTCGCTTGGGGATAAGACTCAACTTTGCCCCCGAACGTGGTGCACTTGACAGTTTTGTTTGAAAGACAGGAGTCGTCGATGCACGACCGACGCACCCCAATTGTTGTGCATCCAGTGTCCCGCAACACCCGGACTGGTCTATTCTCCACCTTGCCTTCGTAGAGGATCACATTACCAGTCTCATGGACTGCCGATAGACATGGTGCAGCATGCCCGCATTGAAGCACTACCCTCTCGTTCGCGTGAAACAGAGGGCGACACCCCGCACAGTCCTCACTGTTGATTGTGTCCAACACAAACGCGAAATTTGCGTGTACAATCGGGGTGGAACACCTGTCAGCGCAATGATTATTTCCACCACAATTGGTACACAAGCGCTCTTTCTTCTTCTCATCGCGAGTACTTTTGCTGGAGCTTTTTGATGACGAAGACCCCGCATCAGAGTCGGAAGATAGACTCTCTGAGGAACCACTCCTCTGCTTGGAATGTTTTGCTTTATACCTAAACCGGTCTTCGAAGCGTACCTGCTTTCGCGTTTGACGCTCCCCTCTGTCGCTATAACTCTCATATTGTCGGTTTTGCCTCCTCGGCCGACCGGGCCGTGAACGGGCTGTGACTGAGCGGCAACAGGCGGTGTATATTATAGGGGTGTCCAGTGTCAGAATTTTAGTAGCCAGACGCGTCGGCCTCGCGATGGTGTCTCAGTGTGTGCGACGGAACGAATAATTTGTCTTTGCTTTGTTACTTTCACAATTGCCTCCACGACTGGCGGAGTTGTGGATTAAAGTTGCTTCCATAAGTGAAATGGGTTCATTTTCGATACAAGACAACAGGAGGCTGAGACGCTTGGGAGTCATGACCCAAGTGGGCCCGCCCCCCTTAGAGTGTAAAGGAGTATATGGGCTGAAACACTCGTCAGACGGGGGGACTACTTCTGATGATCAGATTGCTTCCTGTTGTATATATATATATATATATATATATATATATATATATATATATATATATATATATATATATATATATATATATATATATAAGTAAATATCACCTCGTCTTTATTGTATAAATAAAGTTGACCTTTATCTTTAATAGTATAAATAAAGTTTCACTTAGCCCCTTGGCTATTGTCTCATCACTGTGAAAATTTGGTCTTTCTGACCACTTAGTCTCTACGATATCCTCACAAACTTACAATAGTCGACAGTTGTATAATAACAACTGATGAGACTTTCTGATACCTTGACAGCACTCAATCAACTTAGTTCAAAAATCAGGTTTTACTTCAAAGTCTGTTACTGGCACCCACACTGGTGCTATATTCAGAAAATACTTCACTTATCATTAATCTTAATAATCCATATTATGGCAAAATGAGCACTACACAGATGAAAGAAACACACACATCACATTACGAAAACACAATTCCAGTCACGAGGAACAAGATGATAGAACAAGAAGAGAAGATGTAATTTAATATATACAATGCGTGACTGCACACGAACGAAAACAAGGGATACCTGTAAACGTATTTACAAGATAGCAAGATGGAACAAGAGAAAACACCACTTAAACACAACACAAGAATTACTGAATGTACACGACAATATAAAAACACACTACACGAATACGCCTAACACCAACAGGGCTCGGAATGTTAAGCAGGGCAGTCACAGTAAATCCCGTCTGCCTGACTCCACCACCAAACAAACTCAGCCACACCCTAAAAGAGTCGGTCTAATCCAATCTTTTCCCACGAGAGGCCAAGAATGGATTAAACTCACCACCCTTCCTCCCTTGAACACACCAATGCACTATAACACTAAAGACTCAACAAAAACTACAGTCACCAATGAAGTGCTGGAAGCTCTTTCTTCCACTAAGCACTATATTCACTCCCGTGAAAATAAACTAAGTAAACTATCAGTAAAATTATACTATAATGTATCCAAAATATATAATCCAAATATTTCCAAACTACTCAGAAAACAGTGCAAGAATAGATTTAACTAACAACGAACATACATACATTTAAAGTAAGTCATACTCGTACAATAAGGAAAATACAAAACAAAAGGAAAGAAAACAATAACAAACCAAGAAGCAAATAAAGAAATTGCACTAACTACTTATCAGGTCAGACTATATGATAGCTAGTATCAGATCGAAAGACAGACTAGGAAAATTTAGAATTTAGAGGAAAAGTAAGAAAATATCAATATAATACATTATACAAAACAAACAGACTATAACTTATCTGAAGATCCAACGGCGCCTGAGCAAGTAGTATCCTCAGCACTGACGGTGATGATGACCACAAAACAAACGAAACTCCATACTCGAAAACGTATAATCCAAAAGAATCTCAGTCCAGGCACAAACTTCTTTGCAAGTCTGAGCGTCAGATACTCTCTACGATGACCACACTGTTCTAACGGTGCTAACACAGCACTGTCCCCGATATAAATAGAACTGCCTACTTCTTCCAAGTTCAGCTACACAGCTACTATCCCTAGTCTATCCGTCAGATAAACACGTATAAGTTCCTTGGCACTGTTGTATATGTGTTATCCAAAATGTTTCTCACAACGTTCAACACTCCACGGATCACACCAGTCTACAAAATGACGAATACTGGACTCTCACAGGTCGGCAGGACACACTGCACATAAGAATTTACCCGTTGTCGGGCCCGTCTGCGGGGTACGGAAACATCACAGGCGTCGGCTTTCACCCCTGTTTGGGCACATCTGAGTAGCAAGGTCACGTCAGAGGCGTTGACTTTTACCCCTGGTTGGGTGGACCTGAGTCGTACTGACAAGACCAGAAGTCCAACACGATGACTTGAGGTACCAAACACTCTAACAACCTCCTATCGACTACAAATTCCTAACGACTATCTCCTTCCACCCTATACCGAGGTTGACCAAGCTATCTCCCATATGACACTCCACCTGCCGTCTGGGCCAATCTAACTGGATAGTACCAACAACTCAAGCTCCGCTGCTCCCTCTGGATAACTGTCGCCAACCACCAAAAAGACTCAAAGATATGTCAAACTGACCCGCCTGGCGCACACTGTAACACTAGCCTATTACTTTAACAATCGTACATAGACTTACAAACATACCAGAGCAAACAACTTGAAACTCAACTGTACAATATTTTATCGACAATCGACCGAAACATATACTGAAAATAGTCATCATTACTGCGACGCTGAAAGTAGGTCATAGCCCGTAATCGAGGTCAGGTCAAACGAGCGTACACAATACCATAACAGACTGACACACACACTAACCTTCCACTGGACGGACAAAAACAACTCACTCCCGTGAGTTGACAGAAACTATGAAGGCGCAAACACCGTGGCCTACCAACCTTCTAGAGTAATGTGTGCACAATTCCTGATGGCCTGACTAACACAAACGCCGGCTCTAAGGCTTTGCTAATAAATAATACCACATTAATTAAGCCCTCTAGCTGGGAATTAAATATTAGAGCATACAGGCCCCATGGTCACAAAAAATACAGACATGCGCGCAGCTGTCTGCTCTCAAATCATAACAAAATTTTACAGAATCACTGAAGGCCCCACGGCCTAATCAAGAAGAGCCACCCCATATGTCAGAATATACTCTCTACTGGTACTATGGATTTAATACATACTCAAACTAGACTCTTAGCTCGCTGTCTAAAGGTAAGACCACAGTACACAATAGCTGACATGAATAATGCAATAACACCTGAAGCAGGTTTGGTCCCTTTAATGAATATTGCGCACACACAGCAGCCACACACGGCTAATAATGCACATAGAATAACGATGCAATGGAAATGCCAAAACTACTTGCCATAATCAACAGCTCAATATAGCCGTAACATAATAACCAACATAATCTCTCCAGTGACTACACAATGACTTTCGCTCACTAGCTAAGCCCAGTACTGAAGCAAGTCAAAACATGAATGCAAGACACTTAACGTAAATAATATCCAGGAAAAACCCCTAGACCTAACACCAACATTCTAGCAGTATATCAAATAATCCTGACCACCTAAAAATCGGCCAGAAATATAAACCACAATGGCATTCACATGATTCCAGCAACACCGCTGACAAAAGGGACAATATCCTCCTGGGACGGTAGACATCTCCTAGATTGATTTGCGCCAAAAATGTACATCCTCTTCCGTTCTGGCTCAACTGACCAAACCAACCTACACCTTCTTGTGATTATACCACTCAGCCAGAGTGTATCCTTTGCCACGATTTACGCGAATGAACATCGTAACCTACTTTTTTTCAAGATTTTCGCTCCAGTGTCACGGGTTGCCTCCCTTGCTTTGCAGTAGTGGTCCAACAGTGGCCAAAACTCAAGAGTACTTGAGTTCGGTCTTCAAAAATTACTACCTTTGCACAAGATTACTCTTGGCATATTTGTAAATAGAAGGGTAATGACACTTCTATCTCAAGGTAGTGTTCACAAGATACTCAGAAAAGCGAAAACAATGCTGCATTGGCTGAGTACGTTAATTCTAGGATCTGCTGACAACTTTTGTGAAGAATTAAGCTAATATGTATTTTAGCTCGTTAAGGGCCCCCCCCCCACCCCCCACCCGATTTACTCGAATTATTATTATCCCGGTATAGCTCTGTTCAGAGTGCGTTTAGTAAATTGACTAAGAGAAACATGCAGTACATATAAAATGATTAAATCGAAGTTAAATTTGTATATTAACAAATAAAGGTTTAATAATCATTTAGTTTTAACAAGGGTTAAAATAATTGAATAGTTTTAAAGAAAATGTTCATCATTAAAAGATAGTAGGTCTTATGAAAAAAGTTCACTTTGGCAGCTTATAGGTTTTACTTAGCTGCCAATAGTAGTTTCTGCTCCCGCTGATGGGTTCTGTGCAGATAGGTCACTGAAGTTCTCACGTCTCTGGTCAAGATTAAAGGTGCAGCACGTTTCAAGTACAATCAAGAAGTAACTGCAAAGCTGGTCTCGCGTTTCTACGTCAGTCCACTTCTACCCTCACTATGTTCCAGAGATTAGTACCCTCACTGGTACCACTATCAACAACTATGGTAAAAGAATAGAAACGAAACGCTCTCCTAAGTATTGCGTTTCCCGTCACATACTTATGGGTCCCCTTTCTCCTATTCAACCATACCGTCTATTTCAGAATTTACCCTTGATAAGTATTAAACTTAATCCCTCGAGCAAAAACTTTCTATACATTTAAATAGCGTTATCTTCATTTTACGTTTAAATGAAAAGTTTTAAAGTACAGACAGAATATGTTTACATTTACATTACATTTAAATGAAAAGTTTAATAGTACAGACAGAATATGTTTACATTTACATTACATTTAAATGAAAAGTTTAATAGTACAAACAGAGTATGTTTACATTTACATTTCCACTGTCTGAAATGTGTTCACAATATAAAATGAATATGTTTTCACTTACATTTACACTGATTGAAAAGTTTGAAACTTTCATTAATTTTAAAGTGAATATGTTTACATAGACATTCACACTGGTTTGAAACTGTAAGTATTATACTTAGAATGTACATCAGTTTCTTTCATCTTTCCCTCCCTGCTCCATAGGGAACGTGGGATTACGTTTTGCTTTTAGTTCTCTTTAAGAAATTAGCAATAAAGCAATCACCAGCCCGTGCAGTGGTGGTTCATGAAATCATCATTTTATACGCTGAGGTTGCCAGCCTTAAATGACTTAGACATCAACTAGCGATTTTCACATATTAATATTATCATGGCAATATATACATATTAGTTCACATGTTAGTAATGAAAAGTATAGAAAACGGAATGACAACTTACCTCAATCCTAGCCCACAGACATTTTGCTCAGATCAATGAAGTTAAGGCACGTGTACTTGGGGTCGTTACTTTTATTAGATAATTCCCTCTATGACTACATGCGTTTCATGTTCCCCTGCCTTCCTTATTAAAATGGGTTTCCTGGGCTATGTAAGTCCTTCAAGAAAGTTCCACAAAGTCCGGCCTGATAAATGGAAATTCTGAATTCTAACTTCTGGCAAGTCTGGTTGTGTGTTGACGAGCGTGAATCTCACAGTGTCTTAACACTGAAACGTGTCAGGTTATATTCCTGTCCCACCCCCGCATATGTTTTTCATGAAGCTAAGCAAAGGCTCTAGTCATTTTCAAACATGCTGGTTGGGTGGAATAATTTCAAAATATTCCGACATGGAATCATTTTGCGCGTGGTGCAAAGGTCACGTTTTCCGTATATGGCAATCAAACCTCCGAAGCCTCACAAACTCATTGGTAAGCTCTCTCAGCAATGTGTGTAAGATGTAACATCTTATTACTTCTGCCCGGACAATTACATCATTTCCTTTCGGGTATGTCCGACTGATAAGTGCGTTTTTGTAATCTGTCCGCCGGTGGGATAATTTATTGCCTGGCACACCTTGAGCAAACAGAACTACGCGAAAACTAAGCAGAGCAACATGGTTTTATCTGCAATAATCTTAGCAAGGCTATATCTTGGCTGGCGAGTATTATGTATGTTAAGCAACAAGGTGTGTCAAATGGTTTTGGCAATATCAATTATCTGCTACAAAGCAGATAAAAAAAGGGTGCGACCATGGAAAATCTCGCACATAAAATCAGTACAGAAAATGAAACTGATACTGCCGTAAGGAAACAGAGATCTAGAAGAGGTCGCCTAATTCAGTCACATCCAGGCAAGTAGAACTTACCCTTTGTCAAGAGGGTTGGCGTCACATATTTCATAAACGGTCCAATATTTTCCTCCCCATCAGTTATAAGAATGATTGATCCACCACGAGCGCCATCGGATTGCGTCAAGACCTGGTATGAAAACGTGTTTTTATAAGTATTTTGTCGGAAAGTAGCAGGAGATGTATGTTTATAAATAATTTGTCACACTAACTTTATAGACGTTTTGTCATACTTTTTTTTTGTAACAGACGTTTTGTCAGACTTTTTTTTTTAGGTCGTTTTGTCAAAACTTTTTTTTACAGACGTTCTGTCAGACTTGTTTTATAGATGTTTTGTCACGCTTTTTGTGTACAGATGTTTTGCCAGACTGTTTTTAAAGATGTTTTGTCACGCGTTGTTTATTTTTTTTACAGATGTTTTATTGATGTTGTGTCACGCTTTCTTTTTTTACAGACGTATGGTCACGCTTTTTTTTAAACAGATGTTATGCCAGCCTTTTTTAACAGATGTTTTGTCACGCAATTTTTTATTGCATGCTTATGTAAGTCTTTTTTTCTACAGATGTTTTATAAGACTTTTTTTCAACAGATGTTTTGTCACGCTTTTTTTAAAGATGTTTTGTCAGACTTTTTTTTACAGGTGTTTTGTCACAATTTTTTTTTTACATATATTTTGTCAGACTTTTATATACAAATGTTTCGTGAGACTTTTGGTACAGTCATTTTGTCAGACTTTTGTTTTACACATGTTTTGTTAGACTTTTTTTTACAGATGTTTTGTCATTCTTCAGTTTTTACAAATGTCTTGTTGGACTTTTTTTTTTCCAGATGTTTTGTCCGACTTTTTTTTACGGACTTTTTTTTACAGACTACATACAACCGATCGCAAAATTTACTTTAGTTTAAATGGAAAATAAAAAGCATACGACATATAGATTAGACTTAGGACTGGTAAAGGAGAATGAAATCACAGACACGGATAAAAATAGTCTCCTTTTACAGGGGAGAACAACTATGAGCAGATAAAAGGAAAATTAGATGGATGGAGTAGTTTTGAAGGTATTTGAAAGAAAAGGTGTCAGTGCCTGTAGCAAAGTTGATTTTGCTGGGGAGGTTATGATGGTATCCTAAAAAGAATGAAAAGGTGTCTGCTTAACCGTGTGAGGTCAAGCAAATGTAGGCCTCTGACTCAATAAATGATGATGATGAATTATGTGCAGAGAACCTACCGCTACCTCCCTAGGTCTCACACGGTCACTATTCTGGCTCTAGTGTATGATGTATGGTGTACCTAGTGTCTAGGGGAGAAATGAAATGATGGTACACAACAGTCAAACACTTTAAGTTTCTATAAAGAAGATAATAAAACTAGCAGTTAAGTTTTTCTTTAACAAATCTTCTTTACAATTTATTTTGCCTGTCCATTCATAGCTTGTGGACAGGTCTTTGAAAATAAGGACAAGATAGTTTACAGAAAAGAACAATTAAAATTTTGGGACAATTTGCCCAATAACTAAAAGTTATTATGTATTTATATATATGTCTTTCCTGTAGGAAATATTAAAAGAATTCACTTTATTCATATAACGGGAGAGTCACTGTATATGAGGGCTGTAGTTCATCCTACCCCCATAAATGTCCTGTGTATTGTTTTGAAACACAAGAAAATGTCAGAGATGCCCCAGATGTCTAACACATCACCTGGGAGTCCTTGTTGTAAGATATTTCAATGTGTAGGTTCAGAAAGTTTCAATTTCTCCACTCGCCAAAGCTCCTACTGGATATTCGACAGCATATAAGTCTGGTTGGAGACTGGTTGGCGTTTATTAGTACTCAGCAGGTTTCCTGTCACCAGCCGGCAACAGGAACATAGACCCTCACAATCAAGAAATATATAAACAAATGACGCTGACTTTGTGAAGAAATGTCCTCAGCTTCCTCCGAACTGCACAGACTGTGAATTTATTCTTTATTTAAGTTTAGAATTAACACAGCTGTTTCTCAGCGTATCTGAATACAATTTTTAGTTCAACTGGCGATGAATAGTCAAAGCCTTTTGCTAATATTTACTCATCATCATCATCAGTTGCCATCTCCACAACGAAGGTTGGCTGTAATGGATCTCCAACGTCTTCTGTCTCTTGTCTTGATGGTGCACTCTGATAGACTCTTTCCTGTCCATCTCTTGATGTTGTCTTCCCACTTATAGCGCTGTCTTCCCCTTGCACGTTTGCCTTCAACTCTCCCTTCTGTTATGGTCTTCTGCAAGGTGTTATGCTTTTTTTATGTGGCCAAAGTATTTTAGCTGTCGAACTTTGACCTCCCTCATTAGTTCTCTTTTCATACCTAGATTTTCTAGGACCTCCTTATTTGTTTTCATCTCTTTCCATGAGATACGCCCCATTCTTCTATATATCCACATTTCAAGAGCCTCAATTCTTTCTTCCAACTGCTTATTCATCGTCCATGTTTCTGCACCATACAGAAATGCAGAATATATATAACACTTTATGATTCTCAGTTTTAATTTGTGAGATAACTGTTTGGATGTCAGTATATGTTTCATGTTGTTGAATGTAGCTTTGGCCATTCCTATTGTCTTCTTGATTTCTGTTTCACATCTGCCATCTTCTGTTATTATATGACCGAGATATACGTAGCTCTTGACTTGTTCCAGGATTTCCCCATTTACGCTTATCTTTAATGTGGGTTTATCGTCTGTTTTGCTAATTATCATAGTTTTTGTTTTGTACAGTAGATTCTTCCCCAGGGGACAGAGAGTTCTCTACATATCGTTTCTTATCTTGTTGTTGTGATCCCATTACGTTCTGTAGGAAGTACGTGGTAAGGCCCCAATCTCTTCCACGGTGGCTAGCCATTGTTTTTTACTATGTCCGACACGCCTCTAGTGCGCCACACACTTTGCTGTTTCGCTTTGCGAGCCGTTGATCTAATATTTACTAGCACTGGCCAATCGAAACGTTCGACTACTTGAATTCAAAAGCAGTTTGAATGAAAAACCAAAATAATTTCGAATAATTTCTGCATCTGGGGGTCGATTGGCCAGTCTGCTTTTTTCATGCCCAATACAAAAAGATGTTTCGTTTGGGATTACATTTTCCTACCGCTACCCTTTTCAGTCATACTCTTTTTACCCAAGGGAATTTGAATGTACCTCCCTGCCTCTTTTCCAAGCTCGCGTCCCCCTAACGTTACCAAAAAACATAAGCAGGAACGCCAGTCTGTCTTGTCGAGTGTCCGTAGATATTAGTATTTCTTCAATAACTTCTCTAATTCTGGGACTATCATATTATTTAAAGTACATTCTTACTCAGCGAACTCTACGTTATACTATCATATAATTTTTATGGGGAACTTCATAATGGTTTAAAATTTCCAATTTATGTCATAGTCAATCGTCAAATAAAATTTTGCACAAGTCCGCCATCTTTCCTCTCCTTCATCTTGCCAGCATGTATTTTTCAAATAACTAACTTGGGTTAGTTACGTCAGAAATGCTAGCACTAGGAGAAAAATAAAATTGTCTGCGTGGTTTTGCCTTGGCTGGCTTTTCTACAGCGTGTGTATATGCATTGCAGACTGTGTCAGCGAAGCGGGGTGTAGACGGGGCGGGTTAAGAATTTGCGTTACTAATTAGTATTGTATTGTGTAATACTACCAAACAATGTAAGGATTACTACTAATTTTGCTTTAAAGTTGACAGAAAGCGTTACTTCAGATAGCTATTTTGCGGCACGCTTCCGCCAATTGTTAATTATAAGGCTAGACTACAAAGTGTGTGCAGCAGATCGGGCAAAAGTTAAATATTAGTAGTGTTTCTCGAAAACGAAACCAAAAGCGTGTCAGACTATTACCGTGAAATCGGTCTATAGGCTTAGCACTGTGCAAAACGCAGCGCTGCTGGCGTCGAAGATGCCAACCACCAGACACATGCGGGCTAATGTATTTATTATCGTTTTATGCCTAAATCTTACTGAATTGAGCGTTTATTCTCGCAGATTTTGCTACAGTGCCTCGAGAAATTCTGTGTTTTTTTCTAATCGAAATTCGATATAAATTCACTAACACGACCGATTAGGGAAAACAACATATGGATAGAAAGAAATACTTACTGAGAATGGAAGACTATAGCTAAAAAAGCTCTAAACAGAAAAAGTGCGATACACGAAGCCGAGGTTTGGAACACCTCTAACACAAAATCCCTCGGAGATGAAATATTTGCAGGATTGAATCGGAGTTACCGACCTTGTCTTCTCAGATGCACACGTTCAGCCTATATAAGGAGACCACGGATAATTCAAACTGACTTGCCCCAGCAGAAAGACAGAAGGACGGAGGCTAGAAAGAGGCGCTTTTAGGCTAACTTCTTACTATCGATAGCTTGGCGGCGCCATTCTCCACCAAAGCCAGTCTTTACTGACTTTCTATCGATCCTGAGAGGGTTCGTACGGGTCAAAATAAATCAGACGTCAACGACAGAGAACCATCTGAGCTAACGTGTAACAACTGGAAGTATTAGTGGTGGTTCCGAGATCGATGCTTTACATCCCAGCAGTGTCTGGATTGGCATAAGCAAGACCCATCTGCCAAACTGTGCAATTCAAAACCAAAATTCATCTGACATAGAAGTTAAGTGACTGTCAATGACAATCGGACACCCTGAGTGACAATTTGTCAAGAATTGTTTCATGATGAAAATATTAGTATGATAGCATAGCAGAGACAGTAAAGTGAAAATAAGACAGTGAGGAATTCAATTCAGCTATTTGGAAAAGTCTACAAGAACATTTTTTTAGTTAATTAATTAAATTTAACTTCATCCCCCCATGCTTTTGTAAAGTAATTCTTCATTGATTCCATCGACATACATTCATAATTCAGCACAAGGCAGATAGATGTAAATAAATAATTCATAATTGTACTCAGCAGTCGTATCAATGTTATGTTGTTGAAGATGAGTTTTATTGAACTGTTTAAATTGTCACTGATAGTTACTGTGGCGTGTTTTAATTTGAACATGTTCTTGTTTCTGTAAATATAAGTCAATTGTCACTGATAGTTACTGTGGCGTGTTGTAAATTTGAACATGTTCTTGTTTCTGTAAATATAAGTCAATTGTCTAGAGAATCACGAGCCTATGGAGCTTGAACAATAACTTGTAAATGGATTCAAACGAACCAACAGTCAGTATGTTGAGTCGAACGCCTCAGTAAACACAGCCACATTTATTCATATGAATATTGTTGCATCATTAACACGGTATTTTCAATCCACCATTTCCAAGACTCCTAACGATACAATGCTTATAGCACACAAACGATGGCCACTTCAGGCCTAAACACTATCTCAAATATGTTCCACTGGGAACGCATGTAAACACAGCTCATCAGTCTGAAATACTGTCAACAAATGCTCACGTTACTCGGTCAAACATTAATACGTCATATGCGAACTACGCAAAGTGACATAAACTAGTGCCGCACTTATAGGCACATCAGTCATCATCATTCTCACTAACATGTGCCGTGTAAATGTCTACGCCACATTACCCCCGCCCTTCCAACTTAAAACAGTAGGTTTTCAGTGGAGAGGAGGAACTGACGAAACATCCACTCAAATGACTGATATCTATAGAATATGACATTAGCAAACTGTCAACTTAAATATTTACGTTAATGGAACATACGAGGGGCGTTCAGAAAGTAATGCACCACAAAGTTTTTCTCAGAAGTTGTTTATTCAAAAAGCATGAACTTTATATACATTATACATGGATATGTCATGTAAACATCGGTATTATTCAACATACTCCCCATCAACTTGTACGGCTTTATGCCAGCGCGAAACAAATGCATGTATTCCTAGCCCGTACCAGATTTTGTCTTGATCATGTAGCCATGTCTTCGCTGCATGAATCACTCCTTCATCATCTTCAAACCTTGTCCCACGGAGTGCATCTTTAAGTGGACCAAATAGATGAAAATCAGAGGGAGCCAAATCGGGACTATAGGGTGGATGGGTGATACATGTAGAATTCTTTTATGTATCATTGTCACCCACGATGATCAGTGTAGACTTCATGTTGAAGGATCGGGTGATATGTTATACTGGACCACTCGAAACCGACACAGTGATGACGTTGAGTGGGAGTGTAAATGTCAGGTGCGCGAATGCATGGACTGTTCTGTAAAGTTGACTAATACTTCAGGCACACACTCACTCATAGTTAAAAGTCACTGACGTGTACTACTGTGGACGTTTTTGTTCATGGATTTAATGAGACACACACTGACATCATGGTTACAGTCACTGGAACAAGTTAACAACAACATCGTATACTTGAACAATGGTCTGCAATATCAAATAGGCATTCGTGTCGAGTATAGGTACAACTAGACTTTAGCAAACAATCACTCATGGCCCTAGTTGTCTGGCATCTCAGGCCCTAACTGACTAATCGCATCAGTTAGTGTTAGCAAAAGTGTTTATTATATAAGGCTCCCTGGCAGGACCTCTTCTGGCTAAGTATTACAGTTCGATCATTAGCAAATTGAATGACGACAATCTTCCACCATCAATAATAGGACTTATAATAGACAGATCTCTGTATCGTCGTTAGATAGTAAGGGCATTCCTGTTCTCTGGACGATAATCCGCTAGACCAAAAGCGGGGTCAAAAATGGCTCCATCTTGCGTAAGCATCGCTCACACCGAAGGTGAATAATGAAACCTAATAGAAGGCTCTGTTCCTTATACAAATGTGCATATGGGGCTCTCCATGTCCGGTAATCAATACTGCTGCATATATGTAGCTTTTGTGCTGCTAGGTAACATGCCGTCTTTATATATATTCAACAAATCATATGGACGGACGTTATCACGTCGCCCACCTAGGCATAGAAAGAGTTCACAAAAATGTCTTCGTACCTTAGTCATAGAAAACCACACTAGCACATATCACACGCCATCACTTGGCGTAACAAATGAACACTGGGAAAATCACTGACATAATAGTCATACAGAGAAACAATCTCCTTTCCAGAATAAGACCACAGAGACCAATCTTCGGACTTTCCTATCCGAACAGCCTTCAGCAGAAAAACCGACATGACGGAAGCCCCGACGACAATGACCTCATTCACACATGCGCAGAAGCGCGTTTGACCCCAAAGTTCAGCTCCAAAATAGGCCGACGTTAGACATGAAAAGATATAAAGATATAAGACTAAATCGCCTTAAATAGTCAAGGAATAAACATTAACTCGGGTTATAAACCTTTTCAAGCAAGACCAGTCTGTTCTGTTCAAACAAGGAACAAGTCGACGTAAATCCAGAGAAGATAACGAATATAATAAAATATAACATCAAACCAATCAAGGGTTATTTCCCTTAGATTATCAAATAAGTACCTTTCATCAGACAGATAGATATAACCTTAAACATATGTTGCCTACGAAGAATCTGTTGGTAACAGACTACCGCAACCTCCGGGGAAAAAATGAAATAAAAAAAAATACATCAAGGAGCAAGATACATCAAGCTCCTAACGCATAAATGATGCGCAGCTGCGAAATATCAGCAATTTATAACGCCAAATTGAGGCTAAGTCGAAGAAATCGACATGTGAGAATTTATCTCATCATCTCAGAGAAAGTATTTCTCTAAGTATAAATATTTCCAGGGAGGTGCCACCAACGTATTCTACAATGCTGGCAATGACACAATGCATACAAAAAATTCATACAATAATTCCATATTAGGTACTATGAGTTCATGATTAACAGGGAAGAAAAAAAATCAAAAGACCAGCGGTAAATATACATTAATGAACCGCTAAGTGGTGATACAATCAATATATTATATATTACAAATGTGTACATATTTTGATATAGAAAAGAACTGTTGTAGAGTTAGACATATTAAGTAGTCCAAGACATAACAGTTAGGTGGAATCATGTGGGCATCTAGACAAAATGTCTGCCATCACATTTTCTGAGCCACGGATAGCTCGCACCGAAAAATGAAAAGGTTGAAGAGCAATGGCGTATCGAGTTGATCTCGAGCTCTTCAAATTTTTACTTTGAATAGCTGTAAGAGCTTTCTGGTCAGTTTCCACAATGAAATGCGCGCCAAGAAGGAATATTTGAAGTTTGAGAATTGACCAAACCTTAGCCAACAATTGACGGTCTAAAACCGAGTAATTCCTTTCTGCCGCATTAAGTTTTTGAGAAATATACATTACAGGATGCAGAGTATCTGAGTACTCTTGCATTAGTGCCGCTCCGATCCCAGTGGATGAAGCGTCACTACGAAGAACAAATGTCTTATCTGTAGTAGGTAACATCAAGATAGGTGGAGTTGAAAACATAGTTTTGATCTTATTCAGCGAGGATTGGCATTCCTGAGACCAGTGGACCATATTAGGAGACCCTTTCTTTAGTAACGTAGAAAGAGGTGCCATGATAGAGGATAGATTCGGAATGAATCGTCCATAAAATTGTATAAGACCTAAGAGACTTCTCACTTGCTTTTTAGTCTTAGGAATAGAGATGTTAAGTATCTTAGTGGTATTATGGTCCTCTGTATTTACGAAACCATGACCGACTCGGTGGCCTAGGAAAGAAGATTCGCTAAAACCAATACAGGCTTTAGAGGGTTTTGCTGTCAGGTTATGCTCGCGTAAAGTAGGCAGTAATTCATATAACCCCGAATAGTGATCTTCCCAAGTATCGCTGAAAAGACAGATGTCGTATAGGTATGCAATGACATCTGTCCGATAAGATAGGATTCGACGCATCATGCGTACGAATGTTGCTGGAGCGTTCATAAGGCCGAAAGGCATGAAATTCCATTGGAAAAAACCCTAGGTGTAGAAAAAGCAGTAAAAGGTTTGGCGTGTTCAGATAAAGGAACTTGCCAATATCCTTTTGACAAATCAAGTTTAGTGAAGAAATGACATTTGGAAAGCCTAGTAAGTAGCTCTTCTAGTAAAGGCATAGGTTCAGCATCGAACTTTGTAACCTGATTCAATTTGCGATAATCAACGCAAAGACGTATGTTATTGTCTTTTTTCCGAACAATAACTATCGGCGAAGAATATGCTGAAGTGGATGGTTCAATTATTTTCAAATCTATCATCTCATCCAACTCTTTCTCAACTTGTGCTTGAAAATGTAAAGGGATAGGATAAGGTCTGACCCTAATAGGATTATGGTCAGTTAGAATAATGTCATGTTCAATGACATGAGTTTGTCCAGGGATGTAAGTAAGGACATCCTGAAATGTTTGTAACATAGCCGAAACTTGTCGCTGTTCCCCTAAAGATAAATCAGGAGAAACAGTAACGTTTTTCCATGATTCACTAGAATGAAGAGGAATCATTTGAAGCGGAAGATTAACATCTGAGAAACTTGTTTCCTCATCCTGTATTACCGACAGTGATGAGTAATGACCATGCGGGACTGGAGAATCGTCCGTTGCCTGGAAAAAAGGCTGTAAATAATCTGGACGTTCATGGAATTCCGCAAGCATGTTGATGTGGAAGGTTTTATGCTTCCCGTCAATATCGACAATATAGTCAACATCAGAAATTTTTTTAACTTATATCGTACAGAACTTTCCAAGAGATAAGAAGTCTGTTTTCCCTACAAGGTAGCAAAACAAATGCTTTGTCACCTGGACAAAGTTGTCGTAAGCTTCTCTTCTTATTGGCAAATTGCCTTGCCTTCTGTTTAGCAAATTTAGAAGAAGAAGTTGCCAATTTGCATGCTTCGATAATCTTGTGTCTAAGCGCGATGACATATTCGTAAGAGGATTTTGTGTCATCGTCAATATTATCAGCGGTTATAAGATCATGAAGCAAAGACATAGGGCCGCGCAGTCGCGCGCCAAAGACAAGTTCAAAGGGAGAAAATCCTGTATGTTCATTGGGGACCTCTCTGTAAGCGAAGAGGGCCGCAGGTAAAGCCCTGTCCCAATCTTGAGGATGATCCTCAGTTATCTTTCCAAGTACGTTTTTGAGTGTTCTATTTAGACGTTCGACCATCCCATTAGACATTGGGTGATAGATACTACTCAAAGATCTTTCTATCTGCAGAGTAGACATTACTTGAGACATGGTATCCGATACTAGTTGGGTGCCATGGTCTGATAATATTTCTCCGGGGAATCCCAGACGAGAAAATATGAGCCAAAGAGCATCTGCAATATCAGCAGTAGTAATGCTCTTCAGAGGAATAGCCTCTGGCCATCGTGTGCACATGTCAACACACGTCAAGATAAACTGATGTCCTCTGGCAGACTTGATCTTAAACGGACCAATAATGTCAATTGCCATTTTCTGAAACGGCCGAATAGGAATATCTGCAGCCTGAATAGGTGCAGCATGGCGTGGACCTTTAGATTTGACTTCTTGACATACTTTGCAAGATCGACAATAGATCCGTATGTCTTTGTTTACGAAAGGCCAAAAGAAAGCCGCAAGAACTCTTGACTTAGTACGGGAAAAACCCATATGTCCAGCACACTGAGAGTCATGAGCGTGCTGCAAAATTTTAACTCTCATATTCTTGGGTACAAGAATCTGAGAATGCATGGACTTAGCGGAGTCTTGCACCATACGTACAAGTACGCCATTCTTCATTGTAATCCAAGATTTACGATTTGTATCTTTATTTGGATCACCTTTTGTTGCAAGAGTGAAGAATTTCTTTAAAGAGGGATCATCTTCTTGCTGTTTTATAAACGAGTCACGAGAAATTACCAAGGGATCATCTTGGTTATGCGCTTCATTATCTTCAGTAGATGAAGTTTGAGGCATATTAAGAGCTTGAGCTCTTGTGACTACTGCATTAGCAGTTTGCAAATTTTGATTTTCCCAAACGGAAATTTGTTGCGGAGTGCATTCTTTGACTCCGTGAATACGACCGATGATAAGATCAGCGATCGGATTCGGCAGAAGACATGCGTGTACATCTCCTGTAAAGAAAGGAGTAGCAATCTTAATGATAGCAGTAGAGTATTTCTCCAAAGTACCGCCGAATGTTACACATTTGACTACTTTGCCTGTGGCATGGGAAGGATCTACGAGTGACTGCCTAACACCAATGGTGGTGCATCCAGAATCAAAAAGAACTGAGACTGGATTGTCATTTACTAAACCTTTGTGTAAGACAAGAGAACCTCTTCCATCATGCGCGACTGACGCAGGAAGAGCGGGAAGAGGGTGGCCACAACTTAAAGTAGACACCGTAGTTGGTTCAAATAATGTTTTGCATTGGGGGCATTGAGATGCTCTCCCAAAATCAAACGCAGAACATGCCATATTATTAGAGTCTTTATTATCATTAGTCTGATTACAGGCTTCATGGGACTCTCGTACTGCAGAGTTTGCCTGGAAATGTGGTTTATTTTTTTGTATTGTGATCTACCTCGATTATTATTGCCTCTGCAATTATTATTGTTTCCCCTATTGTAACCCCTATTTGGGTTTGAGTCATAGTTTTCATGGTTACAATTATCCTGCTCATTATAATGAGAATCTCTGTAAGTTTGGTTTTGTTGTCTCCATTTTGGATAAGTTGGATAGTTCCTATTATGACTTCCCCTTCGGAAATGTCTATAGTTGTGACAACCACTGTATCGAGGGCTGTCAGCTCGTCTCCAGTTCTTCGAAGAAGAACCCTGATATGATTGGTTACCTTGGTTTTGATAATTATTCCAGTTACCCTTTTTATCAAACCTATTTTGAGTTCCTTGAGCTTTGTGTGAGTAATTAGGATTGTATGGTGTTGCTGCAGCAACTGGCATACTCTCCTTAATCTTAGTGTTGCCAAAAGTCACGTCAGGGTGTGCAGTGACATATTGGGAACAATATTCTTCCATTTGTTTTAGTGTTTTGGGTTTACGCTCATGTAGAAATTCAAGGAATGGTTTATTTATAGAAGACATAATCTTGTCTCTAAGCAACAAGTCCATAAGTGCTTCATATGTTTTTTCTGTTTTGGATAGCTCAATCCATCGTGTAAATGTAAGACGTGCCTTTGCAATGAATTCTGAGAATTCTACCCCTGTCTCAGGTACCATTGTCTTAAACAAAATACGATAACCTTCTTCTGTCAATTGATATTTTTTTATCAAGGCTGCTCTAATAACATCATAATTATCTTTGTCAGCCTCTTCCACCAAGCATAAACTAGTCAGAGAATCACCTTTCAAATTCTCTGATAACTGATTAGCATATTGTGATTTATCCACATTATGAGTTTGACAAGAACGTTCAAATCTATCCAGCCAGAATGTTATATCGTCACTGGACGGATTGAAAGCTGGTAGCTTGACCTTGTAAGTAGAAGGTTTACCATTATTACCAGATGACTTATTACCACTACCCATATTTGTCAATTTCAATTTCTCTATCTCAAGAGCTAATAGTTTCTCCTCATGTTCCATCTTTGCTTTTTCTTTTCTTTTATCAGCTTCTATTTCTAGTCTCTTTTGTTGTGCCTCTCTGTCTAATCTCTTTTGTTCAGCTTCTCTGTCTAGCTGCATTTGCATCTTTTTTTCCTCTGCTTCTCTGTCTAATCACTTTTGTTCAGCCTCAGCTTCTCTTTCTAATCATTTTTGTTCAGCCTCAGCATCTCTGTCTTGTTGCATTTGTATCTTTTCAGCTTTTTGTGCTTTGGCAAACCAAGCAAGTGCAAACTCTTCTAACTTCTCTTCAGTTTTGCCCAAGGCTATGCCCTGCTTGATAAATTGTTCTAAAGTCGACATAATTTTTAACAATATGTGACTAGTTACCCGAAATAATAATGCAATTTATTTCACAGTAAATGAAAGCAAGTTTTAATAAACTTAAATAACCAGCTCCCTATATCCCAATCTCTGTGGGAGACAAGCCTTTAGTAAGGTCTTGTATAATAATGCCACCAGTTTATTCTATACCACAAGTACACTACACATCTAATAGTGTATGATCAAATATACCTTACATAGCATATGTCAACCAACAACATAAACACAGGACAATCAAGAAATACAATACGAAAACATTCGCAGAAATCAAATAAATCAAATAGGAAAATTAAAGAAAATTGTCACAGAGCCTGTGATGATAACTTCGAGATAATAACAACACAAATGACGTCACAGTGTATAAATGTAAATTTTGTATATAACTAAATGAAAGGAAAGGGAAGACCTACAAATACAAACAAATCAAAACAAAACTGAAAAACAGAAAATATTACAAAAACAACGATTGCACAGCTCGTCACAACTAACAAAAATAGCAACAAATGTTGCATGCAAATTTTCAATTAAGAAATGTGTTCCTACTGAACGCTATTATAAGACCTCTATGACGTGGTATATCTTATAACAGTCACCTACCCAACCGACCCGCGGACATATACACAAAAATATTACATGAAAACATTTAAACATTAATACATTTATATCATATAATGGAATGTAATGTGTTGCAGAGAAGGCTCAGATGTTATTTTAATATCATAGTACTGCCACTTAATAAATAATTCATTCTGGCTTTAACTATTACAAAGTTCAATATAGAGCAGTACAGGTAGATCCACCGTTGGAAGTAGGATTTCTCAGCTTTACTCGCACTGCACTTATTGCCAAAAAAGTTAAATGAATGCTCGAAACTTGATGTGTAGTCTGTCAAATGATATAAACAATGTCTGTTCCACAAGCGTTGACCTAGTTACTGCATCTGCTTGACAGGACAGGTCACGTGGCAAAATGTTGACATCGACTGTAGGTGTGTGTCGTATCAGGCGTCAAGAAATCAACAGCAGTAGACTTGCAAATATTACAAACTGTGAAGGTTAGACCCAAGATCTGGCCACCACGTTGATACAAGTAGAATTTTTTTATGTATCATTGTCACCCACGATGATCAGTGTAGACTTCATGTTGAAGGATCGGGTGATATGTTATAATGGTCAACTCGAAACCGACACAGTGATGGCGTTGAGTGAGAGTGTAAATGTCAGGTGCGCGAATGCATGGACTATTCTGTAAAGTTGACTAATACTTCAGGCACACACTCACTCATAGTTAAAAGTCACTGACGTGTACTACTGTGGACGTTTTTGTTCATGGATTTAATGAGACAC
Source organism: Oreohelix idahoensis (assembly GCA_024509875.1). Classification (NCBI taxonomy): domain Eukaryota; kingdom Metazoa; phylum Mollusca; class Gastropoda; order Stylommatophora; family Oreohelicidae; genus Oreohelix; species Oreohelix idahoensis. Next base: position 44,084 of record JAMPIV010013128.1, read on the forward strand.
ATACTGACATCATGGTTACAGTCACTGGAACAAGTTGACAACAACATCGTATACTTGAAAAATGGTCTGCAATATCAAATAGGCATTCGTGTCGAGTATAGGTACAACTGGACTTTAGCAAACAATCACTCATGGCCCTAGTTGTCTGGCATCTCAGGCCCTAACTGACTAATCGCATCAGTTAGTGTTAGCAAAAGTGTTTATCATATAAGGCTCCCTGGCAGGACCTCTTCTGGCTAAGTATTACAGTTCGATCATTAGCAAATTGAATGACGACAATCTTCAACCATCTATAATAGGACTTATAATAGACAGATCTCTGTATCGTCCTTAGATAGTAAGGGCATTCCTGTTCTCTGGACGATAATCCGCTAGACCAAAAGCGGGGTCAAAAATGGCTCCATCTTGCATAAGCATCGCTCACACCGAAGGTGAATAATGAAACCTAAGAGAAGGCTCTGTTCCTTATACAAATGTGCATATGGGGCTCTGCATGTCCGGTAATCAATGCTGCTGCATATATGTAGCTTTTGTGCTGCTAGGTAACATGCCGTCTTTATATATATTCAACAAATCATATGGACGGACGTTATCACGTCGCCCACCTAGGCATAGAAAGAGTTCACAAAAATGTCTTCGTACCTTAGTCATAGAAAACCACACTAGCACATTTCACACGCCATCACTTGGCGTAACAAATGAACACTGGGAAAATCACTGACATAATAGTCATACAGAGAAACAATCTCCTTTCCAGAATAAGACCACAGAGACCAATCTTCGGACTTTCCTATCCGAACAGCCTTCAGCAGAAAAACCGACATGACGGAAGCCCCGACGACAATGACCTCATTCACACATGCGCAGAAGCGCGTTTGACCCCAAAGTTCAGCTCCAAAATAGAATGTACTAATTGTGGCCATAAGCATGTTTTTTTTACTTGTGTATGGATTAACCTGATGTTTGAAGACTAAAAAGAAAGTTTTATTGTCTACAACAGTAATTTGTCTTTGGTAATATCGTATTCTACAGTCAACTTTTTAGCGTTTTTCAATTTTACATGCAAAATGTTTTAAGTATACCGAACATACTTGTGTTAACACTACCAAAGACATTATATATTTGAATTGTCTATCAATTTTCCTACAGTTTGGTATATAATAAGTACATGTTCAAAGGAAAATTCACAAGCAAATTTAGACTGAAAGATGAACACTTCACTCTATAAAATTCTGCCCACAAAAAAAGTCTGGCACAGCGTGCAAAATAACTCTGGAATGAATGAGTTAAATAGTCAAGGAATAAACATTAACTCGGGTTATAAACCTTTTCAAGCAAGACCAGTCTGTTCTGTTCAAACAAGGAACAAACCGACGTAAATCTTATTCATACGCCAGAGAAGATAACGAATATAATGAAATATAACATCAAACCAATCAAGGGTTATTTCCCTTAGATTATCATATAAGTACCTTTCATCAGACAGATAGATATAACCTAAAACATATATTGCCTACGAAGAATCTGTTGGTAACAATGGGGTAGTACAGTCCAATCCAATTTGGTGATTGCTTCCCGTGTTGCCAGACTCGTGTGAGGTCGCGCATTGTCGTGAAGGAGAAGCAGGTCTGCTGGATTCTTGTGCGGCCGAACTCTGCGAAAACGTTGATTGAGTTTTTTCAATGTCTTAATGTAAGCTTGCGAATTGATTGTCTCTCCTCTTGGCATAACGTCCACAAGAATTACACCTTCAATGTTCCAAAAGACAGTGATCATGACCTTTCCAGCTGAAGGAATTGTCTTGAATTTTTTTCTTCGTGGTGATTGCCGATGATGCCACTCCATTGACTGTCTTTTTGTCTCAGGTTCAAAATGATGTGCCCAGGTTTTGTCACCTGTAACGATCTTAGCCAAAAAGTTCTCTTCATCAGCATTGAAACGCTCCAACAATTCAGAAGAAATTGCTTTCCTTTGCAATCGGTGGTCATTTGTGAGACTTCGAGGAACCCATCTTGCGCAAACCTAAGAAAATCCGAGAGTTTTTATAACTGCATTTGCACTACCAATGCTGACTGACAGCTGTAAGGTCAATTGTTGAGTAGTGATTCGCCTATCAGTAAGAATAATGCCCTCAGCGCAATTTTAACATTTCTGCGTTGGTGGCTGTGGCAGGACGTCCACAGCGCGGCCGATCAAGCAGCTCCGTATCTCCACTTTGATTCTCTGAACCCAGCGACAGACTGTACTCCTGTCGACTGCAAAACTTCCATACACATCACATAGACGCCTGTGAATGTTCACAACAGTTTCCTTCTCAGCAACGAGAAATTCTGTCACAATTCCCTGCTTATAACGCAAGTTGTTAACACGCTCCATTTCAACGGTTTAGGGCAGCCGTATTATTTGGCTGGTTGCGGTGCAATTTGGTGCACACGCACACAATTGGCACATGCCATTTTTGAAGTGTACAAAACTTCATGCTTCTATCTTCATTATTAGCTGAGAAAAACGATGTGGTGCATTACTTTCTGAACGCCTCTCGTAAGAATTAGCAATAAAATTCATAAAAATAATATAATCAATCAGACATCAAATGAATCAAATAATGATTAGAAATACTAATAGGTGATAGAAATTAATATCAGAAATGAGATAAACAAAGCACACACAAAAAATATTCATGAAAATCTTTGAAGACTCACTATCTGTAATTGTTCCGGAACAAATGACCCAATACTAGTAATATAACGATAATGTTCATCTAGTTTCTAACAAGTGGGAATATTTGTGGTCCCACAAACCGCAGGCTCTGTATATCACTCTAATATAATCTTCATACCAGATTATGTAATCAGTGTATCTAACTAATATTAACAATTAATTTTAATAACTAACTAATTAATTAATCACTCTGTGTCCTGTCATTGGTTCCTGATGAAGGCGTATTTTCCGGACCGTTGGTATAAGTGTGCACACTATTTTTCCGTTCTTTTTTTTCTAAGTTCTCTTCTGTGTTGTCAGAGGAGGTTGTAGATAGTCGAGTTTCCCTGGTCGTACTGGATCACCCTGGTGTGATGATAGTTGACCCCGTTAATCCGATTGTGGAATTAAAATGTTATAGAAGTTGTCTCTTACTATACTGAGCGACTTTAATTACGCATCACTATATGAATCATTTACCAAGATGTCTGAGAATAAAATAATGTTAACATGTTTGATATCATTGGAAACATTATCCATTGACCGACCGATTCCCGCAATCCGCGTAGCAGTGTATGATGTGTTACAAAAACTACAGTCACAAATGTAAGGTAGGGGTAAAATCGAAAAGTTACAGATGTCGTTGTTGTCATTGTAACGCGCTCAGTCGCGCGTTTCGCCACCGTTGGCATCAAGGCGAGCCTGGCAGCGTCTCCGCATGGTGTTAACCAGTGTGCGTAGAAAATCCTGGGGGAGTCGATCCCATACTTTGGTTATATCGCGTCGCAAATGATCCAGGGTCTGCGGTTGTCTGTGCCGGTAGAGTTGGCGTCCAATCTCGTCAGACGTGTTCAGTGGGTGCCATATCTGGGGACAATGAAGGCCATGGTATAACAGAGATGCATGGTTTATTCGTAAGGTGAGGACTGGGCCGACTCGAGGACGTCTGGCGTTGAGTCCTGCCGCCTGCAGTCGACGTCGCACCGTGTGCTCTGATATGGTTCCAGGTCTCCCAACAACATCTCTTGCTGTTACAGCTGCCGCCAAAAACCGATTCTGCAAATGAAGCTGCCGTATATACGCGTCCTGTTGAGGTGTCGTAACTCTGGGTTGACCTTGACGGGGTCGATCTGCAATGGATCCAGTGGCCATTAAACGTTGTTGCAGTCGGACGATGGTGGACTGGTTGCAATTCAAGTGTCTGGATGCTACTCTGGTGGACATCCCGCCTGTTATCATTCCTATCGCTCTTTCTCTCTCTGCAGCGCTCAGTCTAGGCATGGTTTGACGACGTGTTTGTGGTTGTGGACTAAAATATTGACTGTTTTCCAGGCCGTAGTGCTCTAGGCTTAGCTCTGGGTGAAAAGAAATTAATGTTTTCCGTGCAGAATTTTTACCAGGCACCTAAATCATGTTTTACGAGTTTCACGTGCTATTCTTGTCTCCAGCTTTGCTGGTGCAAAATGACTATGCTGGCTTCTGGGCGGTGACCTTGTGAACCTGTGTACTAATTTTGGGAACAATTGCATGACCATAAGATACTTTACCAGGCACTCGTATAGTGATGCGTAATTAAAGTCGCTCAGTATATATTTTCGTCACCGTTGACTTGAGTTCATGCGTTGACCTTCTTTCCGCTGAGTTGTTTATCTGTCTGTTGACTTTGACCTTGTCTACCTTGGCCGCTCTTCCCACGACTCGTCACGTGCATGAAAAAATGTTGCTGCATTCAATATAAGTTGACTCATGAAAACGAACATTTGATGGTAAATTTTGAACACTTGCAAACTGTGTTGTGTTTCTCAGTAGTGCTTCTCGAAGACTGGTCATGTGTACCGACACGTATTTGTCTTGTTTACTTCGTCGACCTTGATTAATCTTGTCACTCATCGTTGGCGTTCTCACACGTGGTCACGTACACCAAAACGTAATATGATGTGATAGTGACAACCCCAGGTTCAGTTGCTTGTGAGAGTGAAACGCTGTGTGTATCAAACCCTGTTGTGTACACTAAAGTTTCATTAAAGCTGATGATAGTGACATGTCTTTTCCCTTGTTATAGCTTGTCTTTTTGGGTTAATTATATTGCTTGTCTGGCTAATGTTACTGCTGCATAATACTTTGACGAATAAACTGTGATAACTGCAATGACCAGGTAACTCATGGATGACAATCCATTCTTTTGTTGCGGTCAACGTAACATATTTACATCTGGCAGTCCCCGTTCCGGGTTATAAAGATGATAAGAATACACAATAAGTCTATGTTGGTACCTTCATACGGCATACAAATTTCCCTTGGCGAGGAAGCTAGTTGGTTAACGCTTGACTACCTCTTCGATTGCAACTCTGTCTATTATTCTAAGATAGTTGATGAACCATTTCTCTATACATTCATCTGGCTTGGAAGTAATAGCTGCATCACTACGAGTGCTGTAAACATTTCCCTTTGCCACTAGAAATGTTCTGCCTTAACTCTACACTTGTGTCCCAAACTGGACTACTGCTGCAAAGCACGTGTTTGTCGACTATCTTCACTTGTGATAACTACCAAAGATTTATACCAATTATTCTTGGATGAACTGCAGAACGACATAACCGGACATAGCTGGACATGGACACTCTAATTGTCGTGAAGAAATCGTGTCTCGTCTTTTCTGCAAACTGCAGTTGGTACAACAGATGGCTATTGTACCCGGTCTGGTCACTACTTTACATCATACAGATGGCGACTTCAGTTAGTCCATGCTAACCTTCTTCCAGCAAAGTATCCGAGCAAAGAGAAACTCTTTTTTTTTTGTTCAGTTTTTTCCTTCTTCTGGCGAGACGCGTTCCTTCCAACCTATTTGGTTATATCAGAGCGCATTTACCATCCAAACAAGTTACCTCTGTTGACTGCTAACCCGATCAGCGTCGTATATATGCTAGCATAAGCCCTAAAATGGAGTCGCTAGCTACGCCAACACCCGAGCCAGTGGTTTTTTATATATAAACTCTTCACGTCTACCCACGGGTATTATATCCCCTATGACGCGTGACCAAGTCCCCTCATTCACTAATTGCCAGCTCGTTATTCTAATCACAGTTACCTCCCTTTCCTATCACAAGAGGTCAAAGTTCAAAAGAAGCTTACTCCTAGGTTAGAAGGAAGCAATCAAATTTCTTTGAGCATGTGATGATAAAAAGGAAGATGGAGTACATTGTAACAACAGGAAAGCTTGAAGGAACAAAGGATACAAGACGTTAAGAGAGAAAATTCTAGACAGTTTGAACTCATGGCATTCTTCTTCTTCTTTGATCCTGATATGGTAAATGTTACAAACATACCCATTGCCCGTTCCTTCCGAAAAGTGGGTGACGTGTTCACTATAGTCACGACTTGCACGTGAAAAGCAAATTTTAGCAATGTTATCAACAGGCTTTGCCATAGGAAGCATTTTCAAACATGCATTATTTCCCTTTCCACCACGTACATTTGATTGACCTTGGAGGTACACACACGTAACACAGATTTGATTTATTGTCAGATTAACAAACATTGTTTAAGCATGCAACAAAATGCAGCAAAACTTTTTTGACTGAGTGTTCAGGTTTTAAAAAAAAACAGCTTAGTTGAAATGACCTAAAAATTGAAAGTGGCCTTTAACTTTTTTTTAGCAGTATATATGAACCCTGGACACAGTGAGAAAACGAGCATAATACTCGACTGAATAGTATAAACTTTTGACGCCACAGATATGGGAGGCTCCGTCTCTTGGAGATGAATTAATTATTTGCAAATATATACAAGGTTGTACTTGGGGAAGTACGCAAGATAACGAATTGCTGGAATCACAAGAAATCGCAGTTTTATTGGTGCAAGTTCATGCCAAGACCTTGGACTGTTTTTGAAGACGTTAATGCCAAACAACATACACAGCATATTTGATTGAAATCACGGATCATGCATTCGACTGCCTGAATATATATCCAAATTATCGGCACAATATATTGCTGACACAGGGTGTTGTGAGGAATCTTTTCACCTCGAGGCCATTTTATGTTGGACCCTTGTCATGAACCGTTACAGCAAGGTCACCTTAATGGACTCTAACATCTTGAATTAAACTTACCAGTGGACATTTATTATATGAATAACAACTATCTCAACATGAATCGTGAGGATCGGTACGGTATCCATAACAAGTCTTTCAAATCTGACGTCACATCAAGTCTCTGATGTCCGAGAAATCATTTCGTTTGTTGCAACGTGCAAGAGGGATGATTACATCGTTTACGTACGGCATCAAATAGATTTACTGGCCACATGAATTTCGTTATCAGGATCGCGAAACGTCTTGAACAGGACTCTCAGACGTTGTGTTGGAACTCAAGACTATACGTTTTTTTTTGTTACCCTGGTGTACTTCATAGATTCAAAGCTACTCTGCGAGGATGAATGTTTCTTGTCTACAGCGAGGATTGGCGGTCGGGAATTTTTATTCAGATAAGTGAATATATGTTGTGTAATGTCATGGTCTCCAGTCCTAAAAATGTCAGGCACATCTTGTTTCTTTATGTATCTTTTATGTTGTCTGTTTTCTTGTGGGCGGTTGGTGGGAACGACACTCAATTATATCCTGGGATGAATTCAGTTGTCGTCGTTCTTTAGATTTTAATTTTATCAATCTCTTTCGGGGATTCAGCATTCAGTGCTGTCGTATTTCCGCTCTGACTGAGATTAATATTTTCTTAGTTGTTTAGCTGTGCTGTCAAGTAACATATTGTCGTGTATTTCTTATTTAGTTCATTACATTTATGTTCGTACCCGTGGGCCTTCTCTAACTTTCTTTTTTATTATGTCCAGCAGTTCTATGTAATTGTATCTCGTCATGTACCGTTCAGTGGCGGTGGAAACAATTGTTTATTATATTGCAGAATTGTATGACTTTTTACACTTTTTTTTTCCTTATTTGTTTTCAGCCTTGTCTTTTGGTCCTCTGTCTAGAGTGATATTATGGCATGCTTTTGAATAGGTAGGTGGTATTTATTACTTGCTGGTGATTATATTATATTGGTATCGACTTCTGAACAGTTTCTTTCACACTTCGACGTTTTTTTTCAGAGGTGCATCTGTCTGTTCCTACTACTAAGAAGAAAACACAAGTTTGCTAGGTCTTGTTGCCTTTTATCATAGGGGTATACCGAAGACTTCTTCTTTGACTTCTGTCTTATCTGCTCTATGGAAGGTACGTCTGACTAGACAGAATGGAACGGCAAATGTGACCATGCTTTACATAACATATAATCAGAATTTTCAAAAAGTCTTATACCAGACTACCAGACTTACGACGACCTTTTCTTGTTGTAACAGATTGCATCTATAATTGGCATAGGTGGATGTCTGGAACTTTGATGACAAGAACCATCATATTTTTACTTGAGCAGAACATTATCTAATGCTAAGCCCAGGTACTCTTTGGTTGTGTCGTAGATTTTTGATAGGAGAATTAAGACTTGGGTTGGTCCCTTCTGAATAGATTAGAATGAGTGATAGTCACAGTGAGAAGTAGTAATAGCAATAGATTTCCACGAGTGAGAGGGTAGAATGTGATTTAGAGGCTGTCTCTGAGATCGAGAAATCTTCTCTCTCTCTCACCTATTTTCTATGACAGCTTTCGAGGAGTCAGACAGTCTAAACACACACACACACACACACACACACATATATATATATATATATATATATATATATATATATATATATATAATCACTCACGTGCACGCACATATATGATGACAGTTAGACGTACAGACGTGGGAAAGCTATAACAAATGATTATATAAATATTCTAGAACGAGCTGACCAACACGCTGATTAATTTATTGTTAAGTTTATTTATCATTGTAAACTTACGTCACAACATGTAAAATTACATCAAAAGGCATATACACAAAGTCATAAACAAATCAAGGAATGCTACAAGAACTGATAGACCCACAGTTATGATCTTTCCTCGATGGATAGCCCACAGTCCCGTTAGGAGAAAGATGATAGCACAAAGAGTCCCAGATACATATGCTTGAGTCTAAGAGTTTTCCCCGTTTAAGGTATGAACAGACCTGATACTATAATCTAGTTTAAGGGAAAATATTGTTAGCAAGTTAGCAACAACAACACAAAACTTGCATGAAGAAAGTTATGACAGCAAATAGGTGCCGAAATACAACGGTAAAATAACACTCAGACCTTCGTTCACTCTATTCATTCAGCCGTGGCCACGTGCGCACATTTATACTTACAGCTTTGATCGCTGCCTCTGGGAACATAATTTTGCTAGGACCTTCACACAGACCCGTAAATGCAGTCTTGACCAAGAAATCCCCAGTTCCAAAAAGACGTATTGAATTCTCTGTCTCAGGGAACGATTCCTTGGGTGTTCTTATTTTTCGGATGTCTGTTTAGTCACATAAAATTTGTCCAGGCACGAAAGTTAGCGGAGCACAGTGTCACTAGCGTAGGTTTCTAGAAATGAGGAATGTCAGGTCGGGTGCCTTATCTCAGTATATGACTATATTTGGTCACCACGCTACTAGTCAAAAACTCTGTCGGAATGTTACTGATATGTTGCTTGCCACAACGGGCTGAACTGTACTTAAGTGTTATTCTGGAAGAATTAAATCTGGCACGATAGGCCTTTTACTTCATTTAACTGTTACAGTTCATGTAATGAAAGTGATTAAGTTCTTCACAGATAGTTTGCACGTACTAGAACGCTGGCAAAGACTGGGTCACCCCAGTATTCACTGAATAAGGGAAAAAAAACACATATAAATAATTTACATATTATAACTGATAGTTTAAACTGCAAGCGTAGCTTGTCTTATAGTTTAACACTTCCCGTGGAATAAGTTATAATTACACATCAAACATCCTGAATTAGGAATACCTACGCATTCCGTCAATACTCAAGATGTAGCAGTGATTTAATAAGTTAGTTTTAAAATATCGACTGCGTATTAGCAGTTATATTAAGTCCATTATGGCTACATGATTTTAAGTTAGAAATTATAATTTATTCCGCTTTCCACTGTAACTCGTCGACTAGAGAATATAACAGACTTAATAATTTAACTCCCTGCACAAATCTAACTAGCAAAATGAAATGAGCGATTTAACACTTTAACACTTACAAAATACTAGATATAATATATTTTTACCTCAAACAGAACTACAGGTAGTCGCACAACTTTAGAATCATACGCTGAATATTTATGGAAGTCTAGAAGTTCGACAAATTGTCGAAACAAACTGAGAAACTTCGCTATACAGCTTATTCTATTCCGAGCAACCTGTCTACTGCGAATTTAGAGGACTGAATGAAAATAAAGTTTAACATACTGGTTATATCTATTAAACGGACAAAGGATGAGCGTTCTATCCAACCCCGCAATAGCCTCCCCTTCTCTTAACACCTCCTTTTAACTTAGACGCATGACGTAACTGCCATCGGTGCGCCTCTACTTACATCTAACTATTCTCATTACTGAGCGAGGTGTGAGTGGCAGATCACACTTTTCGCTGAGAAAGGTAACCGAGAAACTACGTGTCAGGTGGAATTTCCAGACAACTGTCTCGTACTGTGTTGTAGAGATGTCAGTTATCGCGCCTTACCTAAGCGCTCAGCCGATGCGACTCGTGGTGTCAGGTGAAAAATGCAGACGATATCTCCCCTATAAGTCTGGCGAAAGCGAATATTCACAGTTTACGTCAACAACGCAATAACATCCCGAGCCTGGCATCTACGTAATAACATCACATCACTAGTGCGTTTCTAAATGAGAAACCAAACCCGGCGAAAGTTAGAATGGGAAAATAGTAATGTATATAGTCGCAAACGTACGAATGCAAAAAAACACAGGAAAAGGATAAAAATGATAATAAAATAGAGGATACAAGTGAAAGAAAAAGAAGAGGATATAGGCAATTTATAAATCATAAATTTTTACGTGACAGGTTGTGTGTGTGTGTGTGTGAGAGAGAGAGAGAGAGAGAGAGAGAGAGAGAGAGAGAGAGAGAGAGAGAGAGAGAGAGAGAGAGAGAGAGAGAGAGAGAGAGAGAGAGAGAGAGAGGATGACTACGGTATGGACTTTACATAAATTACAGGAATTCCTGGTAGGTACCAATTTTAAATTAAACACAGACCAAAAAGCACTCACATATTTAAACACGTTTAAATCTTCAAACGAAGATGGTCGTTATAACTACAGTGCTTTGATTTTGACGTTCGTCCGATAGCGGTAAAGGACATTGTCATAGCAAACGCCTTTTCTAGAGTTATGTACTGACTCATACTTTGTTTTATATAACGTATTTGTCATAAAATTAACCGTGATACAACGTTAAAATATCTCCAATGATACAACGTAGGGATAAAAACTAATGCGTAAGCTACTAGAATACATGATCGCCCACGCCGCGGGTCACCACCCGCCATGGAAATTAAATTGTTAGACGTGAAGGCAAAACGTTTACCCTTGGAGCGGGATGAGAACGGAGATCAGAGGAAAAAAATATGACTGAAACGTGCTTGGAACTAGCAAGGCTAAAAGGACGCAAATTGGTGGGGCAAGGAAAAATTCACGTCCCCAAGTTGACACAAGGTAAAGAAATCGACAAAAGGACCTTAGCTATTATACGCCACAGTCATTTCTTGGACGCTTTTGCGATAACTTAGTCCGTTTATTTGAATGCAGTGATGAACGCATTATAGAAGATTCTGGAAAATATTGGAAAAGTAACTTTTTCTTAATAATAATGTTAGGAATATAAAACCTAGCTGGCCGGATGGCCCATCTTGAGCAGTGAAATAATATGCTTTCATTTATACAGACGAATAGATAATAAGAAAGATATTGACAAAAGACTGTGTTGTTCATATCAGCGAGCGTCTGCATTGAAACAAAAATGTCCCTAATTTTCAAAAACTGCAGACTTGAGACTCAAAGCGCTAAAATCTAGTTGGTATGAAAGAGAGGGGATGGGCTGGAGAATTGTGGCTAAAAATAACTTTAAAGGCAAAATTGTGTAGGGGAAGGCAGAGTTGTTTCAAAAAACAAGTGTGTTTTTTGTGAAACGCAAGTAGAGACGGACGGACCAACAGACAATAAGGCATACTTGACTGAGATATGACTGAAATGACTTGTGGTAGTAGGTTTGAATTTGAAAGGAAAAAAGGCGGTGATTGGCCATAGATGAATATATTATCGGCGCTCAGACGCGCATTTTTGCCATTCGTTATAAGCTGTCCTAGTAGACACAGTGAATTATATAGTGGTGTATTCCCAGAAGCAAATTGATATCTTTAGAGGGACGCCATACTAAAGCCAGCAGCTCAGCTGAGTTTTGCTAGCAATTAACTGTGTTCTATATTCATAATTCTGGTAAGACTGAAAGTATTTCTTTGTATATTTTAATATGTGTTTAATGTTTCGAGTGATTTGATACTGCCATATCAAAATCTATCCCTTACAACAAGTAAGGATTCGCTCTAGACCCCCCGCCCCAGTTCAGGGTCTAGAGACAAATAAAATACATAAACTCCAGTAAGGATTATGAAGGACAGATCAAGTGTTGAGATCAGTGAAACATATCACCTATCCTATTCTATGGCAGAAAGCTAATGAACATATTTCATTATATGTATTCTGGGAGAACTTATCCTATGTGAAACCAAATTGGTAAGATGTGTTGTTTGGTCAAAAAAGATCTGACCCGTCTATGTGGTGTTGTTGTGTGTCGTGTTGTGTCCAGAAATGGTTTAGAGGATGGAATTCTGACAGATGACCAATACTTTATTGCAGAGCTGTGAGTTTTTATTTGGCACCAATGTGGTGTCAAATGATGAGTTACTAATACAAGAGTGGACCCGTGCAGTTTATAGTTTGGCAGAGCAGCCTGATATTGCCCCCAAGCACGGAGAGGTGGGGCCACCAGATCTCAGCACCAGAGCTGCACATTCAAGCTACGTGAGCGTCTGGTCTGCTGAGAATTCACCAACTCAACTTATTTTCTAACACACCCATAAAATTTCCATCAAATAACTGGACAATGGGTAGTCACCATAGACAGGGAGTGATGAGGCTACCCCAACAGCACATCCATTAAATGTTCTCCCAATTAGATTACAACTATAAACAGTAGTAATATTAACTAGTCTAGTAACATACATATGTACACACATTGCATTTATTATGTCATATTCATGCATTTCTTTCATAATTGCAAAACCTTTCATATGTTCTGGCCAAAATAAAACCTTGGTTCAGAACAAATAAATTTAAAGAAAATTACTATCCAAATTTTACACATCTCGAGTTAGTTCAGTATGTTATAACATTTTATTACTATTATTAGACTTGTTAAATATCTGTGTGTGTGTATGCAAACCACCACAACACATTACATATCAATACCCTAGAATTTTAACGTAGCCACATTCATTAGAAAAAAAAAAGATAGGTGTGAGGTCGTAGTGGTAGCAAGAAGGGCCTTCTGACAATTCACAGCTACATTTTATCTCAGGAGCCTTCACAGCTGACCTCATGCATCACACTTAGTAATATCACCATCATACAATACCATCAAACCACTACAGTATTTAACGTGGAACAATTGTGATAGAGTGTAGTGTTTTGTCACAAAAGGCACTATAGGAAGTATAGTTTACTAAGCATACATAGACCACGGTGTTTAATATGGATGATCACAGTGATGAGACAAAATATTTACTTCTTTATCCATGTCTTGCATTACTTAAAGTACTATTGTCGTAATAATTTGATTCCAATTTTTGTATATGTCTTTTCATTTGTTGATACGTAATCAAGAATGAATTAGCGGTGATCGTAAGAATTTGATCTCGCGTCATCGGATAATTGCCTGTCTGAAAACTATGTTTTCAGTCGTTCGCGGGAAGGGGGGGGGGATGTTGCGCTGGCTATTGCATGCTAATAATAATAGCCCCTTCAGTCATAACTGACTATGGGAATGCGCCCCTGAGGTGACAGCCCTCAGCTGCTTATTTTCCTGGTGCTCCTTTCGACGTTTTCTCCCCTCCTCTGCTTGTTGTGTAAGCCTCTCTTCGCCCAATCTGAGGTGGCGCCATAAATAGCATCGCCACTTAGTGCGATCGGCATCTTCATCCTCCCATGTTGCTGGATCCATGTCCAGTGCCCTCATATTTCTCTTGCACACATCTTTGAACCTCAGCTGTGGTCGCCCAACTGTTCTCTTGCCATCTGCTAATTGTCCGCAGAACATATCTTTTGGGATGCGACCATCTTCCATGCGGCGAACATGGCCAAGCCAGCGAAGTCTGCGCTGTCTAAGCAGCGTATACATACTTTGAAGACCAGCACGTGACAACACCTCGACATTTGTCACTTTATCTTTCCACGAAATGTCGAGGATGCGGCGTAGACACCGCAAATGGAAGGTATTGAGCCTTCTTTCTTGCTTAGCATAGGTCGTCCAGGTCTCGCTGCCATATAGGAGTGTACTGGTGACGCAGGCATTATATACCGCAGCTTTGGTCCTTATGCTACATGCCAGAAAATAAACAAGAGTTTGGTGCTATAGCACGTTTCACTAGCTTTGCCCTCAAACAAACGTAATTATCTGATTAACCGTCTAACGTATTAATGCCATTTTTTGCATACGATGTTATATTGGGTTAGACCCAACAAATATATACTTTATATCTGTGCATCTTGTCCAGTTCCCATTAACGGATGAAATCCTTTGATCTTTGTCGGCATACTAATTATTGTGTATCGAGAAAAGAAATTTTATCACTTCATGCACAGATTCTGTGAATTGATTAGGCATAGGCGTGTCTACTATTACAATAATGTGGCCATCACGTTTGCAATTGAATACGTGTTGAAGATGATTTCTTAAATGATCTGCATGCGAAATACTCGTGACATTGTTTGTCATTGACATTTAATGCGCTACCAAACTGGACCTTCCTTGATCTAATTATTTCAATGGGTATCATCTCTTTGCGGTTCATAAATATCATAATGGAACGTTGCTCCTCTAATGTGCTTGTAAATAACGGTAAGGTCATCTTTAAAGAAATTAAACTTCATCCGAATCATAATCAGATGTCTCTGAGAAATTGAAAATCAATCTCAGCTGAATGAAGGACAAACCATCATTCTTCCAATATTCCTCTTCCTCTTGTAACCCATGGTTCTCACTTTTCTTCCAATAATCACTGGCTATATTGGAGATGGCGGCTTTTATAAGTATTTCAACATCTTTTAATTTGAACGTTCTATTTTCTGTTGCTACCTGTTCCTTAATTTTAGCCCATACTAATTCTATTGGGTTTAAGTGAGAATGGTAAGGAGGTAATCTTAAACATCTGTGACCATGTTCATGGATTGCCTTGTCTATGTGAAATATCTTTGTATGCTGTGTCTTTTTTACAATTCCAAGTAATTCAGGTTCATGGACATTTCGTTGAATGGAATGTTGTTTATGGTCAGCCAAATCTTTATTACATCTTTAATACTTGGTGAATTAGAAACTTTATCTTCTGGTGCCACAACGTTGTGATATGAGGCATTGTCCATTATCAAACACCACGGTCTATCCAAGGAAGGAAGTACATGATTCACAATCCAATCTTGAAATATCTTGCCATTCATCGCTGCATGGTAACCTCTATTATCTGTGGATTTTGAAACAAATATGAGTTCAGTATTATTTAGAAGCCAATGATGGCTGCTTCCTGGATGTGCAATTATTAGGCGCTGTCCTTTGCTGCTTGGTACTAGTCTCTTAGTTGTTCCATCAGATGATTGCCATTCTCGTTCATTACTGTGGTGTGCATTGATCAAAGTTTCATCTAAATACACAAAATCATAACAATCTCTTCTCATTTCTCTGACCTCGCGTAAATATTTGCTTCTCATTGCAACTATATGAGGCTTCTCACAAATAAGGTTTCTACCACCAACATATTTTCTAAAAGTGAATCCCAAACTCCTAATAGTCCTCCATAGCGTAGATTTGGAAATATCAATGTCATTATTCTTTCTTAACCAAATGTTCAATTTCCGTAAAGTCACTGCCTCATTATTGTGAAACATATTGCACATTTCTCTGCGGATCAATTCTCTGTCAAAATTATCCACCACTCTTGGCCTAATTTTCGTGTGTAAAACACTGGAATTAGACATTTCAGATGTCGCTATCCAGCGGTGCAATGATCGTTTGCTTATCCCCAAGGCGTGAATAGTCCTCTTTTGTGGGTTTGAAATAGAATGATATAGTTTTCCTCGAGTAGCTTCATTGCAGAAATACTTAAAAATCCTATTTGTGATTTGCTGTAATGTCATAAAATGTACTCGCAGACTCATTTTTCCTTCTTAACCACACAATAATTTTTGTAGACACACCTCTGATTGACAATGTGTGCGTTGCACCGGATATAAACTGTTTTATGTTCAAGAAGTGCGATTTCACGCAATTTCACTCAAAAATCATGCCAATTGCTTGATAAACCAAAAATGTGCAAATGAGGTCGTATAATTTACTGTAGACATTTCAATATGCGTGCGTGTGATGTGTGTTGGAAAGTAGGATTTTATATTATATCGCAAAGAAACGAAAATTGAAACCAATGGCCGCATTTTAATGAAAAATTTAATTCATAGGGTCTATACCATTTCAAATTCACACACAAAATTTTACTTATATGCGTTACATATTCGCTGAGATATAGCATTTTGAAGTTGGGCAAAGCTAGTGAAACGTGCTATAGTGAGCGCGGCACGATGGTGAATTATCACTATGTGTATTGCGCACATCACGTGGACAGTTTGGAGATAGAACGTAGAGAGCTAGTGTTTACCCTGAAGCGTTGACTTGTGTTTTCTACCAGGTGGTAGATAGATGAAAAATGTTCAATGGAGAATGTCTTAAAAGACATCAAGGTGTACAGATTACAAATCAACTAAGGAATTGGGATTAGATAATGCTGATGTCGTAACACGGAATATGGAATTTGCCGAATGTACCTATCATGTGATGCCTTGTGAAGATGTTCAGTCTACGTGTAATAAATGTTGGAATGTCAACAAAGTTTCCAAGTTGATATATCTTTCGTTGAATGGAAATATTGAAATTACTGTTACTGAATTATTGTGGCTGTCCTGAACCCTGCGGACATTATATGTATGAACCCTGGACACAGTGAGAAAACGAGCATAATAATCGACTGAATAGTATAAACTTTTGACGCCACAGTATGTGAAGGTGTCTGTCTGTACCAGTTCCTGATTCCTTACTGATATGGACTCAGGGCTGCTCACATTTAGCGTCATGACCTCTGACTTCTTTAAATTGATGTTTAAGCCCACCTGCTGGCTATACTCATTAAGTCTATCCGTTTTCTCGTGGATGTGTTGATGTGAATGTGTTAGCAGTGCAATATCATCTGCATATTCTAGATCTTCCAATGTAGAAAATGTAGTCCATCTTATTCCTCTTGGACTGCCCTCTGTCGTCTGGCGCATCACCCAGTCTATGACTGTTAAAAATAGAGTGGTTGATAAGCGGAATCCCTGTCGTACTCCTGTCTTCACTTCAAAAGTTAGGTTGCTCTGCCCAACGCTACACGTAAAGTTGGCATAGAGGCTTTTTATGATTGACACTGTGCAGCTTAGAATTCCATAAGCCCTCAGTATTTTCCATAAACTGTCCCTATGCATGCTGTCAAAACCATTTTCAAAATCAACGAAATTAATGTACAGCTGTCTTTGCCATTCTGAGCACTGCTCTATAATGCTCTTGAGAGTAAATATATGATCTACACATCTTCTGTTCTTTCTAAATCCTGCTTGTTCTTTCCTCAGTTTGTGGTCTACTGCTTTTGAAATTCTCTGTATAATTATCCTGCCTGTAGTGGTTTTGATGGTATTGTATGATGGTGATATTACTAAGTGTGATGCATGAGGTCAGCTGTGAAGGCTCCTGAGATAAAATGTAGCTGTGAATTGTCAGAAGGCCCTTCTTGCTACCACTACGACCTCACACCTATCTTTTTTTACTAATGAATGTGGCTACGTTAAATTTCTAGGGTAATGATATGTAATGTGTTGTGGTAGTTTACACACACACACAGAGATATTAATAAGTTTAATAATATTAATAAAAATGTTATAATACACTGAACTAACTCAAGTTGTGTAAAATTTGGATAGTAATTTTCTTTAAATTTATTTGTTCTGAACCAAGGTTTTATTTTGGCCAGAACATATGAAAGGTTTTGCAATTATAAAAGAAATGCATGAATATGACATAATAAATGCAAGATGTGTACATATGTATGTTACTATACTAGTTAATATTACTACTGTTTCTAGTTGTAATCTATGTGGGAGAACATTTAATGGATGTGCTGTTGGGGTGACCTCATCACTCTCTGTCTATGGTGACTACACATTGTCCAGTTATTTGATGGAAATTTTATGGGTGTGTTAGGAAATAAGTTGAGTTGGTGAATTCTCAGCAGACCAGTCGATCACGTAGCTTGAATGTGTAGCTCTGGTGCTGAGATCTGGTGGCCCCACCTCTCCGTGCTTGGGGGCAATATCAGAAGTCTGGTAGTCCCACCTCTCCGTGCTTGGGGGCTATATCAGAAGTCTGGTGGCCCCACCTCTCCGTGCTTGGGGGCTATAATAGGCTGCTCTGACAAAATGTTACTGCACGGGTCCACTCTTGTAATATTCAACAACTCAGTTGACACCGCATTGATGCCAACTGAAACTCACAGTTCTGCAATCAAAGTATTAGTCATGTGTCAGAATTCCACCCTCTAACCATTTCTGGACACAACACTACACAACAACCACACCACATAGACGGGTCAGATCTTTCTGACCAAACAACACATCTTACCAAGTTGGTTTCACATTGGATAAGTTCTCCCAGACTACATATTCTGAAATATGTTCATTAGCTTCCTGCCATAGAATAGGATAGGTGATATGTTCCACTGATCTCAACACTTGATCTATCCTTCATATTCCTTGCTGGAGTTTATGTATTTTATTTGTCTCTAGACCCTGAACTGGGGCGGGGGGTCTAGAGCGAATCCTTACTTGTTGTAAGGGACAGATTATGCTATAGCAGTATCAAATCACTCGAAATCTTAAACAAATATTAAAATGTACAAAGAAATAATTTCAGTCTTACCAGAATTATGAATATAGAACACAGTTAAATGCTAGCAAAACTCAGCTGAGCTGCTGGCTTTAGGATGGCGTCCCTCTAAATATTTCAATAGCTTCTGGGAATTACACCACTTAAAAATTCACTGTGTCTACTAGGACAACTTATACTGAATGGCACAAAATGCGCGTCTGAGCGCCGATAATATATTCATCTATGGCCAATCACTGCCTTTTCTTTTTTCAAATTCAAATATTCTACCAAAAAGTCATTTCAGTCATATCTCAGTCAAGTATGCCTTATTGTCTGTTGGTCCGTCCGTCTCTACTTGCGTTTCACAAAAAAAAAAACACTTGTTTTTTGAACCAACTCTGCCTTCCCCTACACAATTTTGCCCTTTAAAGTTATTTTTAGCCACAATTCTCCAGCCCACCCCGTCTCTTCATTCCAACTAGATTTTAGCACTTGCGTCTTCAAGGCCACAATTTTTTGAAAATTAGTGACATGTTTTATTTCTATGCAGTCGATCGTTGATATGAACAACACAGTCTTTTGTCAATATCTTTCTTATTATCTGTCCGTCTGTATAAATGAAAGCATATTATTTCACTGCTCAAGATGGGCCATCCGGCCAGCTAGGTTTTATATTCCTAACATTATTATTAAGAAAAGTTACTTTTCAAATATTTTCTAGAATCTTCTGGAATGCGTTCATCACTGCATTCAAATAAACGGACTAAGTTATCGCAAAAGCGTCCAAAAAATGACTGTGGCGTATAATATCCAAGGTCCCTTTTGTCGATTTCTTTACTTTATGTCAACTTGGGGAACGTGACTTTTTCCTCCTTTCCCCACCAATTTGCGTCCTTTTAGCCTTGCTAGTTTCAAGCACGCGTTCAGTCAGATTTTTCCTTTTGATCTCCGTTCTCATCCCGTTCCGTTTGGCCTTCAAGTCTAACAATTTAATTTCCATGGCGGGTGATGACCCGCGGCGTGGGCGATCATGTATTCTAGCAGCTTACGCATTAATTTTTATCCCTACGTTGTATCATTGGAGATATTTTAACGTTGTATCACGGTTAATTTTGTGACACATCTCCCCACTTGAAAACATGCCTAAGGCAAGTTCTAAAACCAGTGATACACATAGATAAAATCTCTCCTTACGCCTGCCATTACTCTAATTTTGATCACAGGGGTGCCGACTGAGGAAATCTGCACCGACATTCAATTTGCCTGGGATATATTGGATACTAAACTGATAAGGTTGAAGCAATAAAGACCTCAGGAATCTTGCGTTTTCATGCTTAGCCTGAGATAAGAATACGAGAGGCTCATGGTCCGTCTCGACCACAAAAGTCCTACCATACAGATAGATTTGAAACTTCTTTATGGCCCAGATTAACGCTAAACATTCTTTTTCGCTTGTGGAGTATCCTTGTTCCGCCTTATTCAATTTGCGGCTTGCATAAGCGACTGGTTTCAGTTCCCCATCAGGTGAAGATTATTTTTGCAACAAAGCTGCTCCGAGTCCTACATTACTGGCATCGGTTCTTAAGACAAAGTCCTGTGTCAAATCAGGCAGTTTGAGAATAGGCTTGCTAGTGAGTTTTTCCTTTAAGTCCTGGAACGCTAATTCACTTTGCGCAGTCCAATTAATTTTATCTGGAAGTCCCTTGCGAGTCAGATCAGTCAGAGGAGCACAAATAGAGTTAAAATCTTTGATATATTTTTGATAAAATCCGCATAACGACACGAATGATCGCACATCCTTTTTTGTTTGTGGTCTAGGTGCTCTCTGCAGTTTTTCCAAGTTCTTGGGATCAGGGGTCATGTTACCCTGATATACAGTGTGTCCCAAGAATTCCAACTCTTTGCATCCAATGCAACATTTTGTTGGCCTAGCAGTCAAGTTCGCCTCCCTAAGCCTATTAAATAACATTTCTAGAGCTTCAATGTGTTCTTCAAATGTCTCTGTGGCGACGAGAATATCATCCATGAAATTCGTGATACATGGGTTATTCAGGGGATCCAACAATTTGCGCATCATCCTTGAAAATACACTCGGAGCATTTTTCAGTCCGAATGGTAGCATGTTGAATTCATAATGTCCATCCGAAGTGCTAAAAGCCAAATAAGGTCTCACTTCAGGCTTCACTGGGATCTGGTAATAGCCTTTACTAAGATCCACCTTTGAAAAGTATTTTGCCTTGTTCAGTCTGGCAAATAACTGTTTTGTGTCTGGTAATGGATCCACTTGTCCTTCTGTGACAGCATTCAGTTTCCTGTAATCTATGCACCGTCTGTGTTCCCCAGACGGTTTTCTCAACAATACGACACTAGAACTAAAAGATGATTCACTGTGTGAAATAATCCCGTCCTTCAACAAATAATCTATTTCTTCCTTCAATGCCTTCTCCTTCGCGAACGGAATAGAATAGGCTCTCATACAGATTGGGTTTGAGTCTACCAGTTTCATATCATACTGTAGCAAATTTGTATGTCCTGGTTTATCTGTTATTACATCTGTATGTTCCTCCAGAACCTGTTGAACTCTCTCCCTCTGGTTTTTAGTCAGGTGCTTACTGACTTTTAACTGTGCTGCTGTTTCACAAGGATGTAATGGGTATTCATGTGAGGTGAGTGGTTCCTTTTGCATTTGAGTTGCGATAGCTAAGGTCAGTAAGGGGGTGCTTTCCTGGAGTGGTCTGTCCAGATACTTCTTTAGCAGGTTTACATGATAAACTTTCTCCTTCCCCTTTTTGTCAATTTTATAGTTTGTTCTAGACACCTTCTCTAGAACCGTATATGGACCTTGCCATCCAATTTGTAATTTATTCTGGCTACCGGGTAGTAGAAGCAGCACCTTCTCTCCCACTGCCAGTTCTCTGTCCTTTGCCTTCCTATTAAAATATGCTGCATGTTTCTTCCTGGCTTGTTTCAAATTATCATTTGCCAGTTTCCATCCAGCTTTCAAACGAGTGGTCAGTTCGTTCACGTATTGATAAGATGAGGTAACAGTCTCTTCCGCCTTCTCATCTGTCCAGGTCCTTAAGAGCGCTTCTAATGGACCTTTTATTGGCCTCCCAAATAGCAGAGTTGCGGGAGCCATCCCGGTTGAACTATGTGGTACCTCCCGATACGCAAACAATGCGGCGGGCAGGAATTGATCCCACAGATCCGGTTTTTCGTGTGCCAGCTTTCTCAGGATAGAAATGAGAGTCCCGTTGAACCTCCCTACCTGGCCGTTCCCTTGCGGATGGTACGGACTACAATGAAAGTGTCTGGCTTGAAATAGCTTAAAAACTTCTTCCGTTAGTTTCCCCTTGAACTGAGAACCATTATCCGTCAAGATTTGATGCGGGAATCCTAATCGGGTGAATATTGTAAGTAGTGCCTCTGCTACATGTTTTGAATCAATTGATGGCAGGGCTACCGCCTCTCCCCACATAGAACAAGTGTCCACCAGAGTAAGGATGTAACTGTTCCTCCTCTTGGTCCGAGTGTGAGGTCCTACAATATCCACTGCAACCCTCTCAAAAGGTGTTCCCACTATGGGCATTTCCCCTAGAGTTGCAGGAGCAGTCCAGTGCTTTGGAGCTACCCTTTGACATTCTGGGCAGGATTTGACATATCCTTTTATATCCTCCGTTATCCCTGGCCAGAAGTAATGACAAGCTATACGCTGTCCTGTGGCGCTGATCCCCATGTGACCACTGAAGGGAATCGCATGCCCGAGTTCCATCACTTTATCCCTATATGAAGTGGGAAGAACCAGCTGGTTGTGACCATTTGTTCCAGTTCCGGCCTTCCTGTATAATAGTTTGTTCTTCATAAAATATTCCCCCTTGCTCGGAGGTGTGTGGCATTTGGGCAATTTTTTAAAACATGGCTTGAGTGTCCTATCCTCAGCCTGCGCCTTCCTCATCTCCTCTGGATGAGCATTTATAGGTTCACCTTCTTCCTCCTTCTTCTGTGACCTGGTCTGCACTGTCGCCATGATCACAGGTCTCTCGGGATTCCCCAAGAAGACGTATCTACACCCCAATATCAGAGGGTAGATTGGTTCATCTATCACTGCTGCTCTGATTTCTCCTTCCACATAGCGAGTTTTCACCGTTATCCTTGCGATGGGAAGTGTCATGAGTGGTATGTCCTTAGTCGCCCCTTGTATTTCCACTGTTTCTGTGGTATACTGACTTGGGTCCACTAGGCTAGACTTCACAACTGAATCATAATCCAAACCTGTATCATAAAGGCACCTTATGGTGACCCCATTACAAATAACATCCTCACAAACTGGGGGGTTGTTACGTGCAGTCTTTGATATCTTACAATATTATACATTGGTATACTTGTTATGTTCGCAAATATTTTGTAAACAAAATAGTGCTTAAGGAAAAGTCATTATTGAGTTACTTCCCTTGAAAGTTGTGTCGGCTCTTTCGATCGAACTCCGCGAATGAGTCCAGTTTTCTGCGATTTATTCTTCGTTTGGGTAGTAATAGATTGTTCTTGCTTCAGAATATCTATGGCCTGAATTTATGTGTATTGTTTGTCTGAGTAGGACGAGACTGTCTTATATCTGTATATCTTTACATATCTAAGTCGAACTATATGTTCTGTTGTCTCTAGGGAGGTCAAAGGCTATTCGGCGGATGTGTCGCTAGAGTGTGGTGTGATTTGGCTTCGTCCTGATAGGGACTGTGTTTTCTATGTCGGCTTGTCGCCGGGGAAAAAGTGATCTCAGTATTTGTGGGGAAAGTGATAGTCGTCTAGACCTATCGTGTATGCTTTACCCAGTGTTTATTCGTATTGCCAAGGAATGGCAGAATCATATTTCTGATACCAAGGTAATAATAGATACTCTTATGAACTCTCGTACGAAGCCACCATTTTCGATAGGTACGATTTGAATGTCTAAGAGAATATATTTGACTCGATGAAAACGACTTCGATTCCTAGCAGCACTATACCCTGTAGAATGCAGTCAATTGTTCATGACCAAATCTACAGAGCAATGAAAGATTTAATGAATGACTAACTTTAGGACAGATTCATTATCTGTATCCAAACGTGAGTGACAGCTCACGAGTGAAGCCATCTTGGAACCAAAACATGTAGTGACTTTCAAGTAGAGAAAAGGGATGCCCGTATTATCGCTTGATTAGTCCAGAGATCACTGCTACACATGAGAACCCATTGCTAGCGGTTCAATATTATTATATGAAAAAAACTGTGCTGAACCTTATGTTAAAGAATCTTCGCTAGACGAGATGAGGTAGAAGCCATCTTGGATATTGTTTATAATCTGACGTGCTTTGTCAGTAAACTCAGTTGATATATATATGGGCAATACTGAATGCTTGGCTACTGACAGTCCATTATAATATTATTCTACATGAGTGCCCATGTAACATAACATTGCAAGACCAGTTATCCACTGTACCATGATTTATTATGCCAACCTGTGATTTGTCACTATCTGTGCTGTTGAGTGTGTACGTCCAATTAAACTTTAG
The DNA here is from genome assembly GCA_024509875.1 of Oreohelix idahoensis. Classification (NCBI taxonomy): domain Eukaryota; kingdom Metazoa; phylum Mollusca; class Gastropoda; order Stylommatophora; family Oreohelicidae; genus Oreohelix; species Oreohelix idahoensis. Next base: position 68,533 of record JAMPIV010013128.1, read on the forward strand.
TAAAGGTACACAGTCGTTGGTGTCGATGACTTCCAGCCATACATGAGTGTGAGAAAAGAACATTTGTCAACACCACGAACTCTTCCTATCATTCGCACATTATACACTCCATCTATGTCTACACACCACTGCGTAGGTCAAGTTGACATTCCATACTCGAACCACGAGCAACACAACAACACAGTATTTAACTCTGGGGATGTTCGAGCGAGCTTCAGATTTCTCAGCATGTCTCTTGCTCAGGGCAAGGATCTTGTATTAAGAGTTTATCAACTGATGATGATGATGTCTGCTTCCATCCACTTATATTTATCTTTTGGTGGACATCATTAACGGGAATAAATAACACTTTATCAGGGATGATAAGGTTCCTGCTGTCCCTTAGGATTAACCTTTAATCTTTGAGTCCCCGACTTCATTGCAGCAATGTTTGAAGGTTTCCTTTTACAAAATTCGGTGTTATGGTTATCTTTCTTGCACCATTTACACCATCTTTTTCCTTGGTTAAACGGTTTTCTTTCATTGGATTTTTGGTCATTGAACTGTGAGTTTCTGTCTCGGTAGTCATTTCTTGGCCGTTCAAAGTTTGTCCTACCTTTATTTCCCTGCTCTCTATTATCAAATTTATTAAATTGCTGTGGAGCTTTAAAATTGTCTATGTGCTTCTTTTTAGCACCACTTACCTCTGCCTGGGCTGCCTGATACCTTTCAGCGACATTTAAAACCTCTCCCAACTTCTCTGCACCTTGTTCCATGAGAAATTTTCTCATGTCTGGAGCCATGGACTCTCTCAATTGCTTAATCATGATCATTTCTTTAAGATCTTGGGTCTTCCCCAGAGCCGTCCATTTCTCCAAATAGGTTTCAAGTCTGGCAGAGAATTGGTGGTATGTCTCCCCAGACAACAGTTTGGCATTTCTAAATTTCCTACGATAAAATTCCCCATTTTTTTCGTACCTCAATAACAAAGCCTGCTTTAACATGTCATAATTCTCCTGGTCTTCTCTGTTCATTTTTGCGAAGACTTCGTAAGAAGTACCTCTCAGTCCCTGTGATAGCTTTAAACTCCACCTCTCTCTCTCTAACCCATATGTAGTAGCTAATAACTCAAAACGTCCTAGGTACCCCTCTATGTCATCGTCTTTTTCAACAAAATGGTCTAAATGAAACCCCATAGCTGAGTTTGAGGCTCCCAGACTGGGCGTAGCATCTGAGGCAAAAGGGCTGGCACCATTTTCAGGAGCCTGGCCTTGTAATTCCAGCTCCCTTAGTCGTAATTCGTGCTCCCTTTGCAACCTTCTATCTTCTGCCTCCCTTTCGGCCTTTTTATCTTCTGCCTCCATCTGCAGCCTCTTAATTTCTCTATCAGCCTCAATTTGTAACCTCTTCTCTTCAGCTACCTTTCTATCTTCCCTTTCAATATATTTATCACATTCAGCCGTTACATATTGAATTAAAATCTGACCATCCATTCCCATCTCCTTTGCCGTCAGCACAGCAGCTGATCTGAATTTGGCCAGCTCCGCCATACTTTTTAAACAAATCTAGCAATGTGGAAAATAAAATTTCCAACTACTAAAGTACTTCTAATTACTCTAGTCTAAAATAATTCTAATTAATTAATTAACTACCACTGGCTGTGAAGATTCACCAACTTTTATTTTCAGGGACACTTTTAATTTTAGGGACACTTTTAATTTTTATAATGTGTTCCCCTAATCTAATTCTCCCCCCAGGAGATCCTAATATATTTGATAGGCTAATTATCCCGGACGAACCCCTAATATATGTAGTGGTTTTGATGGTATTGTATGATGGTGATATTACTAAGTGTGATGCATGAGGTCAGCTGTGAAGGCTCCTGAGATAAAATGTAGCTGTGAATTGTCAGAAGGCCCTTCTTGCTACCACTACGACCTCACACCTATCTTTTTTTACTAATGAATGTGGCTACGTTAAATGTCTAGCGTAATGATATGTAATGTGTTGTGGTAGTTTACACACACACACACAGATATTAATAAGTTTAATAATATTAATAAAAATGTTATAATACACTGAACTAACTCAAGTTGTGTAAAATTTGGATAGTAATTTTCTTTAAATTTATTTGTTCTGAACCAAGGTTTTATTTTGGCCAGAACATATGAAAGGTTTTGCAATTATAAAAGAAATGCATGAATATGACATAATAAATGCAAGATGTGTACATATGTATGTTACTATACTAGTTAATATTACTACTGTTTCTAGTTGTAGTCTATGTGGGAGAACATTTAATGGATGTGCTGTTGGGGTGACCTCATCACTCCCTGTCTATGGTGACTACACATTGTCCAGTTATTTGATGGAAATTTTATGGGTGTGTTAGGAAATAAGTTGAGTTGGTGAATTCTCAGCAGACCAGTCGCTCACGTAGCTTGAATGTGTAGCTCTGGTGCTGAGATCTGGTGGCCCCACCTCTCCGTGCTTGGGGGCAATATCAGAAGTCTGGTGGCCCCACCTCTCCGTGCTTGGGGGCTATATCAGAAGTCTGGTGGCCCCACCTCTCCGTGCTTGGGGGCTATAATAGGCTGCTCTGACAAAATGTTACTGCACGGGTCCACTCTTGTAATATTCAACAACTCAGTTGACACCGCATTGATGCCAACTGAAACTCACAGTTCTGCAATCAAAGTATTAGTCATGTGTCAGAATTCCACCCTCTAACCATTTCTGGACACAACACTACACAACAACCACACCACATAGACGGGTCAGATCTTTCTGACCAAACAACACATCTTACCAAGTTGGTTTCACATTGGATAAGTTCTCCCAGACTACATATTCTGAAATATGTTCATTAGCTTCCTGCCATAGAATAGGATAGGTGATATGTTCCACTGATCTCAACACTTGATCTATCCTTCATAATCCTTGCTGGAGTTTATGTATTTTATTTGTCTCTAGACCCTGAACTGGGGCGGGGGGTCTAGAGCGAATCCTTACTTGTTGTAAGGGACAGATTATGCTATAGCAGTATCAAATCACTCGAAATCTTAAACAAATATTAAAATGTACAAAGAAATAATTTCAGTCTTACCAGAATTATGAATATAGAACACAGTTAAATGCTAGCAAAACTCAGCTGAGCTGCTGGCTTTAGGATGGCGTCCCTCTAAATATTTCAATAGCTTCTGGGAATTACACCACTTAAAAATTCACTGTGTCTACTAGGACAACTTATACTGAATGGCACAAAATGCGCGTCTGAGCGCCGATAATATATTCATCTATGGCCAATCACTGCCTTTTCTTTTTTCAAATTCAAATATCCTACCAAAAAGTCATTTCAGTCATATCTCAGTCAAGTATGCCTTATTGTCTGTTGGTCCGTCCGTCTCTACTTGCGTTTCACAAAAAAAAAAAACACTTGTTTTTTGAACCAACTCTGCCTTCCCCTACACAATTTTGCCCTTTAAAGTTATTTTTAGCCACAATTCTCCAGCCCACCCCGTCTCTTCATTCCAACTAGATTTTAGCACTTGCGTCTTCAAGGCCACAATTTTTTGAAAATTAGTGACATGTTTTATTTCTATGCAGTCGATCGTTGATATGAACAACACAGTCTTTTGTCAATATCTTTCTTATTATCTGTCCGTCTGTATAAATGAAAGCATATTATTTCACTGCTAAAGATGGGCCATCCGGCCAGCTAGGTTTTATATTCCTAACATTATTATTAAGAAAAGTTACTTTTCAAATATTTTCTAGAATCTTCTGGAATGCGTTCATCACTGCATTCAAATAAACGGACTAAGTTATCGCAAAAGCGTCCAAAAAATGACTGTGGCGTATAATATCCAAGGTCCCTTTTGTCGATTTCTTTACTTTATGTCAACTTGGGGAACGTGACTTTTTCCTCCTTTCCCCACCAATTTGCGTCCTTTTAGCCTTGCTAGTTTCAAGCACGCGTTCAGTCAGATTTTTCCTTTTGATCTCCGTTCTCATCCCGTTCCGTTTGGCCTTCAAGTCTAACAATTTAATTTCCATGGCGGGTGATGACCCGCGGCGTGGGCGATCATGTATTCTAGCAGCTTACGCATTAATTTTTATCCCTACGTTGTATCATTGGAGATATTTTAACGTTGTATCATGGTTAATTTTGTGACACTGCCTAGTATTTTGCTGGGAACTAAGAGAAGAGTGATTCCTCTCCAATTATTGCAGTCTACAAGATCTCCCTTCTTGGGCAATTTGACAGTTATTCCTTTGTTCCACTCTGTTGGTGCTGTCCCTGTTTTCCAGACTTGTGCAAATAGCGGTTCTAATAGTTCTGCTGCTAGCTCAGGGTATGTCTTTAATAGCTCTGCATTTAAGTTATCATGGCCGGGAGCTTTTCCATTCTTTAACCCTTTGATTGCTGTGATGATTTCTTCTTTTCGTGGAATTTCTGTATTAACATCTAGATTGTTTTCAGCCTCAGGAACATTCAATTGTGTCTCTGGTGGTTCCTTGTTCAGAGTTTCTCTGAAATGCTCTGCCCATCTTGTTTCCTGTCCCTCTGCTGTCGTGATGAGATTTCCTTGCTTATCTCTTACTAATGTAATATTGTTTGCACCTCGTTTTCCGCCGATGAATTTAGTTATTTTGTATACTGTGCTTTGTTCATTTCTCAGTGCTGCCTCTTCTGCCTGTTGTTGTCTGTCGCTTTGTTGTTGTTAATGGTCTTTGGTCGGTTGTTTGACTTTCATATTAAATTCCTGACAGTATCTTTCCTTCATTCTTATTATACTGTTCATCTTGAGTCAATCGTGCTTTAGATGGTAAAGTGCGAATGAGGGTATAACTTCAATTCAACATGAATGGACTCCACAACGCATCTTGTATATGAGTCCATAAATAAATCCATAGTTTAATACGGAACAAAGACATCTCATCAAAAAGCATTGGCGTAAATCAAATACACAAGCTCCGTGCAGTTATAACAGTCTCCTTCAAATAACTCCTTTAACGTCAAAATTTATAGTTGTTTACACGTGATTCCGTATGTCGGTAATCCGGTAACGAACCGCTATAGTTTTGGCGAAGAATAATGATTCTGACCAATCACTATATAATACCTGCAGTTCCTCATCTAAGGAAATTCATACAAACAAATTGGAATGCTTCGCTCTTGCATCCATAAATGAGATAGCTGACCCCATCACTTATCTCCACGAAGAAAACTACTGCACTATATAATACATTCTTCTTCTTCTTCTTTGATCCTTAGCCGCCGACCGTCAAAGCAGTCAGTGGCCATCACGCCTAGTGGCGTCTTGTAGGGCAACAACAAACTGATATAATACATAACAGAAGCTATCAATAATGCGTCTAACTCGGACGGCATTCGGGGTCTGAAGTGTAAATGTAATATGTTGTCAAGCGGTACCTTAACAACTCACCGCGTCATACTTTATCCTAGACAACTCTATCAATTTGCGTTCAATACCGTGAAGCGGGAAAACCTCTAAAATGTATAGCATACCCCTACGTTAATGTGAAATTATAAAAATGCACACAATAGAAGTTAACTTCCTTGTCCAGCTGACTGTACTGTTCGCTTTATAGTTGCTTTAACCTGGGGGACTTCGCGTCTGTTTTCTTCCGTTTCATTTCCTTTCTCATCGTTATGGTGTTTAATGTTTCTGGTGTAATTCAGTCTTGCTTCTTCCTTTCCTGGAATCCCAAGCATGATTTGCTGCTTTCCTTATACATTGTTGAAATGGTGTTGAATCTCTGGTCTATATCATCAGTCAATGTCTTTTCCTGACGTTTGGAAAATTGATATTGTTTCTTTATGTCAGTCGAAAAAGCTTTTCTGGTAAGGGGGTCCTTCAATTTGCTGATGTCAAACCGTTTCTGTGTACAATAGTTACAGTTGGTCCAGTCCTTCTTAGTTTCAATTTCAGTTTTGCTACTACTAAATGGTGATCACTTCCCACATCTGCACCTCTTCTTACCTTCACATCTTATAATGCATGTCTCCATCTACGGTTAATCATGATGTGGTCTATCTGGTTTATGTCCCGACCATTTGGTGATTCCCATTTTAATTTGTGAATTTCTTTATGTGGGAAAAGTGTTCCTCCAATGACCAGGTTGTTAATGCTACAAAAACTTATTAATTTATCCCCATTTTCGTTTGCTGTTCCGCTGCCGCATTTCCCCATTACTCTTTCATTATATGTATTATGTGTACCAACTTTCGCATTTAGGTCTCCCATTACTATAATAAGATCTTATCTTGGTGTGTCTTCCTATTATTTCTGCAGTTGTTGATATAATTCATCCTTGATCTCTTCATCGCTATCATTCGTTGGTGCGTAGCATTGTTGTTACCTTATACTTATGGAAGGCTATTGGGTAACGAGTATATTAATGTGCTGCACTGGTCTTGTAAGATATTTTGATATAATAGACAACAGTCTCAACAGTAACGTACGGAATGGCCAACTTGAATAATCCTGATCAACAGCTTGTTGTACGTTTTATCACATTTAATATGTCACAATACAACATAAGTGTACTTCACTTCTTTTGAGAGCATATGATGATATGACGTTACACCAGTAATACAAATGTGATCAGTAGCAGCCATAAGCAATAATGTCGTTGTGCCGGTTTAAAGTCAGAATGTCTATGTATCGTCTACAACGCCTTCATACTTTACAAATCCGTATTGATTCAAATCACTTACTGTCCATCTCCTTAAGCCACACATAATCAGGCACACATTCTTAATGAATTGAGTCAATTATCCTGACTCTGAAATATTTTATAACAATAAACACTGGTCTGTCGCTCTCACTTAAAAATCCATACACTTCGAAAACACCAGCCAGACACAACTGTGCTAACGATCACCTTCGTTCTCCCCGCAGAAGACCCTGTCCACGTCATACACTAAATACCTGTGTCACACCCATTCCACACTTCGCACGCTTTTACAATTGAAGCGTATTCACGTTCTGTTCCATTGCGCACAGCGATGAATTACACGCCTGTGAGCAAAGTGATAGGTAACACTTTTACCCCGCCCCCGAGCGAAAACTGAAAGTTTTCTATATAGGAAGTCATTTTTAGAAAATGCGAGAAGTTACCGTCCAGTCTATGTCATACCTGAGCAACAGTCTATGGAATGTAGTCAGCACCATGGAAAAATGAGAAAAATCAAAGAAAATGTGAAGAAAAATGATAATGAAATTGTGAAGTTTTGGAAAATGAAATATCTGAATGCATTTAATTAAAAGGATGAATGAAATGAAAGATCTAACTAATCAAATAGTATTAAGTAAGTATAATAATTACGTTAATGTAAATTTCCACATGAACCTGTGTGTGTTGTCTGTAGCATTGTGTAAAACTGATTAACTAAATTTACTGAGTGTCATCAATGATAGGTTCTTCTTTCCTTGGTGTGAAAGATTACTATTTGTAATTTTAGAACTTTAGAGTCACATCACTGGTTTAAGTAATAACACAAAAGAATGTTCAAATGGCGAAGTTCTCCTTAGGCGTATCGAATCGATTGTTTCTTGTGTGAGATTTCTTATCATATGTTGCCTCTTGAGTGTCACAGTCTCTGAGCTCCAACATTTTGAAGTTCGGTTGCTGGGATAGGAAATATGATCTTTATAAAGTTCTGCATCCCAGTCATTTTGTGAAGGATTGCCATTAAGATATGACAAAGAGCCTTATACTGTTTACTTGAGATACTGTTTGATTTGGTTCCTTTACCGCATACGTCATGACTGTCCGGAAATCAGATCTTATGTACTGTTCATGGAACTTGATGTAGTGTGAAACAATTTGAATGTATCCACACAAAACGTCTCTTATCTTGTCTTCAAATGACTTGAGTTGTTTCTCTTGATAACGATGGTAATATGTATCTGGTTATGGATATTGTCAAGATAATGTTTTTAAGCTAGCGAGGTATCTGTAGACTATCAGCAGTGTACCTTGGTCAATGGGTCGCAGCATTGTCAGATTCTTGAGAATCGGGCATTTCTGTCTGTGTGCATCTAGACAGAACGTCTGCAAGCACATTGGACTTGCCCTCAATAGGTCGAATGATATAGTCATATATTTGCAAATTAATTGCATAACGTGCGACTCGTGCGTTTTTCATGTTGGACTTTTGAAGGAACGAAAGGGCCTTCTGGTCTGTCTCAATGATGAAACGAAAACCAAGAAGGTAACGCTGAAGCTTTGTGACAGCCCATATGATCGCGAGAAGCTCACGCTCAATAATTGGATATCTGGTTTCCGTCTTTGTGAGCTTCCTCGACACATACATCACAGGATGAAGCATTCCATCTACTTCTTGCATCAAGGAGCCACCAATACCGTACATCGAGGCGTCTGTCCTGAGAATAAATGGGAGATGAGGATCAGGGAGTTTTAAAATTGGTTCACTTGAAAAGTAATGCTTTAAATGGACTAGAGCTATGTTGCAGGCCTCCGTCCAGACAATTCTATTAGGGGAGCCCTTCGTAGTTAACTCAGACAGGACTGACGTAACTGAAGATAAATGAGGCATAAATTTATTATAGAACTGTATAAGGCCGAGAAGACTCCGCACCTGCTTCTTAGTCTTAGGAATTGATAGGTTAAGAATCTTCGAGATAGTTTTATCCTCAGTTTTCAGAAATCCATGGCCCACTCTGTGACCTAAGAAAGAAATTTCTTTGAAACCTATTTGAACTTTCGAAGGATTCGCTGTCAGATTATTAGAGCGAAGAATTTCGAGAAGAGATTTCAATCCAGAAACATGTTCGTCCCAATAGTTGTGGAACAAACAAATGTCATCTATATAGCAGATGATATCAGACCTATGAGAAAATAGTTTCCTCATCATCCGAACGAAAGTCGCTGGTGCGTTTACCAAGCCAAAGCACATGAAATTATACTGAAAGAGACCCTTAGGGGTAGCAAAAGCCGTGAAAGGTTTTGCTTTTTCCGTGAGAGGTATTTGCCAATACCCTTGGCTAAGTCAAATTTGCTAAAGTAGGTTGCTTTAGAAAGTTTTGACAGTAATTCGTCAAGAACTGGCATTGGCTCTGCGTCAGACTCCGTTATGGAATTGAGTTTACGAAAATCCATGCATAATCTGATATTATTATCCTTCTTCTTGATTACAACCATTGGGAAAGAATAAGCAGACTCTGATGGTGCAATAATGTTAAGCTGTACCATTTGACCTAATTCTTTTTCAACCTGATCCTGAAAGTGGATAGGGATAGGGTAAGGCTTTAACTTAATAGGTTTGTGATCTGTGAGTCTAATATCGTGAGTGATTATAGAAGTTCGGCCTGGAATATTAGACAGAACTTGATGATATGACTCTAGAATAGAAAGAATTTGAGATTGTTGTTCGCTGGATAGATCCGGACAAATAGATACATTTACCCATGATTCTGTCGGGTAAAGAGACATGACAGGAAGTTGCAACGGTACATCATGAAAAGAAGTGGGTTCTTCTTGAATCACTGACAATGAAGAGTAAGATGAAGGATGATCAGTGATTACTTCATTAACAGCATCTAAGATAGGTTTGAGATATTCAGGTCTATCATGGAATTGTTTGAGCATGTTGATGTGAAAGGTTTTATTCTTGCCTTTCACGTCAAGAATGTAATCAACATCTGTCAATTTTGAAATAATTTCATATGGACCACTCCACGAAATGAGAAGGCTATTCTCTCTCGTTGGTAGCAGGACGTAAGCTTTGTCTCCAGGAAGTAATTTCCTTAACTTTTTCCAACGGTTTTGAAGAGATCTAGCTTTTTCTTTTGCCTTTTCAGATGAATCAGTTGCTATTTTCCAAGCGTCTATAAGTGTCTTTCGTAGATTCACCACATACTCATAGGATGACTGGCATTCCTGAGTCATCTCCGAACCTGTAAGTAATTGTTTTATTATCGACATGGGTCCTCGTGGTGGAGCACCATACATGAGCTCAAAAGGTGAGAACCCAGTGTGTTCGTTTGGAACTTCCCGATAAGCGAACAGCACTGCTGGGAGCACTCTATCCCAGTCTTGTGGATACGTCGTGGTCACTTTCCCCAGTAGTTGTTTTAGCGTTTTATTTAGACGTTCTATCATGCCATTGGAAATAGGATGATAAACAGAGCTAAGAGATCTATCAATATTGCATAGTTTCATGACATGCGACATGACATCTGACACAAACGGTGTTCCCCTATCTGATAAAATATTGTCAGGGAACCTCACTCTCGTAAAAATGAGAAATAGTGCATCAGCTACATCGGTGGTAGCAATATGTTTAAGAGGTATTGCCTCCGGCCACCTGGTGCACATATCAATACAGGTGAGGACATATCTATGACCTCTGGCTGACGGAACTGACAGTGGACCTATTAAGTCTATGGCCATTTTTTCGAATGGTCGCACCGAAATATCCGCAGCCTGTATAGGTGCATTATGGTAAGCACCCTTTGTAGCCACTTGTTGGCATGTCTTGCACGAACGACAAAATAATTTGACATCCCTGACTACTCCAGGCCAATAAAAATGCTGTAAGACTCTATATTTCGTCCTAGCAAAGCCCATGTGGCCTGCACAGTTTGTATCATGCGCATGTCTGAGAATGTAAGGTCGAATATTGGTTGGTACCATAATTTGCTGCTGTACCGATGTAGCATCTCTAGCATTACGAATTAATATGTCATTTTTAATTGTATACCAAGGTTGTGACCTTTCTGAGCAATCAACATCATCTGATTTTACCAATTTGAAAAATCTTTTCAAAGAATTGTCATTCTTTTGCATATCAATAAATGATTTCTTCGTTAACATCGGCATAAGATGTTGATCTTCCTCCTTGTCATGATTGTTAGTCATTTCTTCTTCCTCTTGAGCCTGTGCCTGTGCTCTTGTAACGACCATATTAGCGAGTAGTATATGCTGACGTTCCCAGATTTCTATATCTTGGAGTGAACACGCTTTTATACTCACGATATTGCCTATAATTATGTCAGCAATTGGTTCCTGTAATAAACAAGCTTTCACTTGACCTGAGAAAAATGGAGTATCAATGTGCACAATGGCCACAGGATAGAATTCCACCGTGCCTCCAAATAGGACACATTTTACATTCTCCCCGGTGCAGCAAGATGGGTCTACCAACGATTTGCGTACTCCAACAGTTGTGCACCCTGTATCACGCAAGACTGAAACTTGTTGATTATTTAAAAAACCCCTGTGAAACATTAGCGAGCCTTTTCCATCATGAGAGGCTAATGCAGGTAACAACGCGGGCACAGGATGACCACAGGAAAGTCTGGAGACCACATCTGGCTAAAACAGAGTGCTGCATTCTGCACAGTTTGATGGATTAAATAAATCAGCAGCACACGCATTTGCAATATTTGTGTTTTCCCCATTGGGATTAACTGCTCCTGTGTTACTATTATGACTCCAGTTCGAGTTTTTTCGATCCACGCTCCGCGAGCGATTAAAGTTGTTATTACCCCGGTAATAATTCCGACTCTCTCTGCCATTCTGAGGATTATTAGAATGCTGAGGACACGTACAACCTGGACAGTGTTGAGATGGAGAAGAGTTTTGGTTGTTCTTTGTATAATAGGATCTGTCTCCTCTGTTCATGTAGGTATTATCAGATCTGCGCCATCCTCTGTTAGATTGAAAGTAACCATGTGATGGTCTATTTCCATCAAAATATCGTTGGGAGTTTCTCTGATATTGATAAGGTTGATTGCCAAAATTGTACCGTCCTCGGAAAGATCCACTATTTCGGTCATTATTCCTGCCAAAATTTCGATCCATACTTTGCGATCGAGCTCTAGGGTTGTTTATCTGCACTGAATGAGCTGATGCAACAGGTAATGCCTCTTTAATAGTAGAGTTGTTCACACTCTTCCCTGGGTGTGCCGTCATAAACTGGCGCCCTAGCAACTCAAGGGATTGTAACGATTCTGGCTTCCGTTCATGTAAATAGGCCAAAAAATCAGGGCTAATGGAAGAAAGTACTTTGTCTCTCAAAATAAGGTCCATCAAGTCCTCATATGTATGTTTGATTTTAGCCAACTCAATCCAACGATTGAAGCATAACTTTATAGTTGAAATGAACTCACTAAAGTCCTTGTTGCTTTCGGGTGTGAGTTTTTTAAATCTTAGCCTGTATCCATTCTCGTCTAATTGATACTTTCTTAAAAGTAATGTTTTAGCTGCCTCATAAGATTTTATGTTTTCCTCATCCATTGTTGACACAGCTGTCAACGCTTCACCTGTCAGTAATGACATTAAATGTATCACCCATGATGATTTTTCCAGTTTGTATTCCTCACACACTGTCTGGAATCGGTTTAGGAAGCACGAAATGTCGTCTATATTTTGATTAAAATTAGGTAAGTGAAGTTTAAATGATGAAGCATGTTCTCTCTTGACCGAACCTGCCCCTTCTTGATTACTCTGTTTATTACTAGCTTCCACTTTGAGTCTCTCCAACTCTACAGAAGCCATTTTTTCTTCATGCAGAAATTGGGCTTTCTTAGCCTCTAAATCTATCTCATCTTGTCTTTTCTTTTCTGCCATTTCATCTTGTCTTTTCTTTTCTTCAAATTCTTCTTGTCTTTTCTTTTCTGCTATTTTTTCTAACTGAATTCGTTCATCTTTTTCGATCTCTCTCATTCTTGCTCTATCATCCCTCTCCAGTTTCTTTTCTTCTCTTTCCAGTTGCTCCATGGCAAACTCTTTAAGCTCCTGGCCTTGCATTCCAATCTCTTTACCTAGCTGGATAAAATGCTCCAGACTAGACATTATGTAAGTTTAAGTATATATATATATAAATTACTTAGTCTGAATATTAATATGGGTACTGATGAGCGATAAACAGCACCAATGCCAATTCGTTAAAATTCAGTACTCTACAAATGTGACTTAGCAAGTAATCAATGCAAACAAAAAAAAATTAGTGTCGTACACTATAAGACAGAACACGTAGTACAATAGTGTAGCAACAGAAGAAAATACTAAGGTGTAGAAAAAAGGATAATGTTTGAAATATATGCTTACACTATAAGGTTATACTAGACAAGACGAATTTACAACGTAAAATCCATATATCAACATAATGATAGCTAGAGAAGACCAACAATAAAAAAAAAAAAAGGTAAAGGAGCCCGTTACACGCCCATTGAGGCATATTGGGAATATGGTGTTAGGCCCATATTATCTTGACCGTCGGCACACGAGGGGTGATGTGGTCGGCATCACGCCGGCCGCCTTAACCTTCCCAGAGTAGCTCTGGTACCCATTTGGGGCTGGGTCAACCCAGGAGCCGTTTGTGGCCTAAAAATTTTCCGCCTCATCTGGGGATCGAACCATAGACCACTGCGCTAGGAAGCCAGTGCACTAACCACTATGCTACCGCGGCTCCAAAACCAACAATAGACGTACAAAAATGCAGAAAAACTGAATTAAAAAAAACAACTGACAAATACAAACAACAGTGAAAAAACAGGACAGCACGTCTATAACATAAAGTAAATATAGTATATTCACAAAGAGCGCTTTCCACACAGCATTTTGAGCCGGGCCTCTTTGAGAAAATATTACATAAATTTCCCTACTGACACCCTTGATTGCAGACCCGTCCGAAGATGAGATGTAATTCTGCTTATCAAGGTCCCACAAACCCCAACAAACATAAAACAGATAAACAAAAAGGCTCTACTATAGAATTGTGTAAGACTAAGGCTACAACAAACTAGTCCACTTATCTTTTTATGATCCTTCCTCCGAAGTATAAATGTACGTGACAGTATTGTTGCCTCCAACATATGCAACAGGTAGAGCGAAATTTCATCGATACAGATTGCTCCCACATGTAGAACTATCCATCTTCTTTTCACTGGTTGAATGACTGTGCTTTGTCTTGACTGCAGAAATGTTGTTTGATTACTTTAATTTTTCCTGACGAATCCAACCTGGAACTGTGTAGAGTGATGATAACTTTCGTCTCAAAAATGTTGATGAAGAAAATACGAACTTCTATTGGTAAAGTTCTGCAAATATTATGATTGAAGTGTGCTGTTTACTCTTTAAGTTTCTTCTTGCCGGCTCTAGTTTGAAGAAAGCCGGTTGGCCTAGGTTGCGCCGAAATTTCTATTGCTTTTCGATACTGTAAAATTCGTCGATGTGGCTAGGGACAGTAGTATCGTTTGATAAAATCTTGTGGGTAGAACGAAATCCCGCGTATACTGGCCACCACTTTATACTGTTACCTTATACTTATGGAAGGCTATTGGGTAACGAGTATATTAATGTGCTGCACTGGTCTTGTAAGATATTTTGATATAATAGACAACAGTCTCAACAGTAACGTACGGAATGGCCAACTTGAATAATCCTGATCAACAGCTTCTTGTACGTTTCATCACATTTAATATGTCACAATACAACATAAGTGTACTTCACTTCTTTTGAGAGCATATGATGATATGACGTTACACCAGTAATACAAATGTGATCAGTAGCAGCCATAAGCAATAATGTCGTTGTGCCGGTTTAAAGTCAGAATGTCTATGTATCGTCTACAACGCCTTCATACTTTACAAATCCGTATTGATTCAAATCACTTACTGTCCATCTCCTTAAGCCACACATAATCAGGCACACATTCTTAATGAATTGAGTCAATTATCCTGACTCTGAAATATTTTATAACAATAAACACTGGTCTGTCGCTCTCACTTAAAAATCCATACACTTCGAAAACACCAGCCAGACACAACTGTGCTAACGATCACCTTCGTTCTCCCCGCAGAAGACCCTGTCCACGTCATACACTAAATACCTGTGTCACACCCATTCCACACTTCGCACGCTTTTACAATCGAAGCGTATTCACGTTCTGCTCCATTGCGCACAGCGATGAATTACACGCCTGTGAGCAAAGTGATAGGTAACAATTGTATTATTGTAGTATTGGTGAATCTCCCTCTCAATCTTAATCTTATCAGTCTGTTGTTGATGGGTTTCCATTCTGTAATGTCCTTTCTATTCCTTTCTGTAGAATAATGGCTACGCCTTCATTGTGCTGCCCATCCTCTCTTCCAGATTAAAGTACTGTTTCTCCTGTTGCTGTTTTAACTTTTCCTGCCCCTGTCCATCTGCTCTCGCTTATCCCTAGAATGTGTAACCTATAGTTTCCCCATTTCTGCAGTGACTTGTTTTAATTTACCCGCCTCGTTCATTGTCCTGACATTCCAAAATCGTATTCTTGTATCATGTTTTGAGGTCAGGACATCCGTTTTCATGTCCGTGGCTTTCTTTCGGCTTTCACCACTAAAACAGTCATACGATCCACAGACTCCGGATGTCCATCCCGCCGCAAAGTTTGTTTATTTGTTGTTGTTTCCGTAACTTCATTGTTTTTTTTACATAGACAGGGGTGTCAGCCCTATGCTAAAACCCCCAACTGGAGGACCAGGGTACCAGCTTTTGTCTGACCCCTACCCACGCAGACCAGTCCAGCTTGGTTGAACCTACCAGGAGTAAATCTCCCACTGGCATAGCTCTGGGGATTGTCAGGGTACACAAGCTGTCATACCGCTACAAGGTATAGGTACCATTGATGGCATAAAAAACTCATGGCGTGGAAAAGAATTAATAGCAGAAATAATCAATAGTACTGTAGACAGGATATTCCGGACAGACATGATCACCCAAGCCACTGGGCATGCCAAGAAGGTGGAGGAGGAGTGAGACACGTTTTTGCTGATGTTTTATTAAAAGAAAAAAACCAGACAATGTTCGACAGACATACTGAGATAACAGCCAGAAAAGGTTTGACAGACATACTGAGATAAGCTGGCAGTAACACACGGTATTTACTGACATTATGTAAGAAGTCGGCAGTGAGGCAAGATTGTCCATATTAGACCATTATTATTTGTGGCCGTGTTGATACCATCCAGCTCATCTAATCTGGATTCAGATGGCGCTGTCAGCTCTATAATTGTAACCCGGAGCGACGGCGAGGTGTTGAGCACTGTAGCTGGTTGTTTCTGTATGAGACTTTCTACTGATTTCGAGGTATGTCAGTCGCCAAGGAAAGTCTGCTATAATATCTCTGTCTTTTATCCATCGATAATAGTCTGTAAGCCGATATTTTTGACTTAGAGTGTGCGGACTGTCCTGTTAATCATTATGTCTGCATTAGGCCCGAAATAGGAATACAAGCAAATAGCAGTCACTCGTAAGACAGAAAAAAGGATAGCCACGAGACATGAGTAACTAGTGATAGGCTCACGAGAGAATAAAACCCCGGACCATCTAAACTGCGCCATCGCATCCTTGGCTTCAAATTTAATGAAGATTTGCTATATCGCCAAATATTTCTAGCTTTATCTCGTGGGTTGCTTGTTTCGGGGGTTTGTCGATAATTCCTTAGACTGTTCTTTATCCATATTTTCCGCATAATTGTGCGTCACTGGCAGGCGGAAACTTAATGGCATCTCTGTCTTCAGTTCAAGAAGTGAGCTCGCCATAGTCAGATCAATGCGCTGAGGACTTCAGCCCGTGCTGAGATCTTTTGAACTCGTATCTGTTGGACAATGGCGCAGTTAATTTACTAGTGAAGTATGTCCATGGCTCTTTTTTCGGACTGTGAATTTATGTAGATAATTTACAACCACAGATCGGTGGATATTTGAACCGTCGTTCAGATATAAAAGTCCAGTTGTCAGGCCGGTCAATTCCGATGGCTCACATCACTGCATTTAAGAACTACTACTACTACTTAGTCGTTCTCCTTCTACCGTGAGGTGTAGAGGTTTGGAAGAGAGAGCGCCAGACTATCCTATCGGCTGTCTTCCTCCTGGCCTGGTTCCATTCTAGTCCTCGATCCTTCAAAGATTGTCTAACGTTGTCCTCCCAGCGGACTCTGGGTCGTCCTCGGGGTCTGGATCCTTGGCTCTTTGTTTCCCATGCTTGTCGTGGTATCCGATCTTCTCCCATTCTGCAGACATGGCCAAAACATCTTAATTGGGACTGTTCTACTTGGGTCTGCAGGGGGTAGGATTTAAGACCTTGACGTATCGTCTGGTTGCGTACCATGTCTCTTCTTGTTACTTCAACCACCTTCCTCAGATACCTCATTTCTGAGGTTTGGATCTGGCTTTTATGGGTTGTAGTCATTGCCCATGACTCGCATCCGTATGTCAAGACTGGGACATAGGTGGAGCGGTATACAGCCATCTTCGTTTTCTTACCAACCTCTCTCTTGCTGAGGAATCCTAAATTTATGGCCTGAAAAAGTCTCCCAGTTGCTGCTTTTCGAGTGGCCAACTCTTCTTTGATGCCTCCCTTTCGGTCTATAATAGCTCCGAGGTATTTAAAGTGGTCGACCTGCTCCAGGACCTGTTCTCCCAGCTTAATCTGATGTCTTCTTTCTTCTCGTGATATCACCATGGATTTTGTTTTAGAGCTGCTTATGACCATCCCTCTCTTCTCCAGCTCTTCCTTCCAGACTTGCAGGTTGGATTGGAGATGTGCCTCTGATTTAGCAATCAGGGCAACATCATCAGCAAATGCCAGCTCTGAAATACATACCTGTCTCATCTTCCAGTACCCCACTGAATACTTTCTTGTTCTCTCCTTACATGCCTTGATGACATCGTCCATAAGGAGTATGAAGAGGTAAGGTGATAGGATATCACCTTGTCTTACACCAGTGGTGGTCCTGAACTCTTCTGACTTATGGTTTGCTGTCCTCACATAATTTCTGCAAGACTTGTAGAAGCTCTGTATAGCATGAATCAGAGGTGCTGGAATATTCTTCCTTGCCAAACAGTCCCAAAGTTTGCTCCAGGGGACCCTGTCAAACGCCTTTTCCAGATCTATGAAACAAAGATGCATCTCACTCTTATACTCAAGGGCCTTTTCACTCAGCTGTCTGAGTGTGAAGATTAGGTCTTGAGTACTTCGGTTTGCTCGGAATCCGCACTGGACCTCATCCAATTGTGGCTCAGCTAGGTGTCGGAGTCTCTGCTCTAGGATTCTAGAGTAGATTTTACCAGGGACACTTAGAAGGGATATGCCTCTATGGTTTCCACACTGTCGATTGTCACCCTTTTTGAAAATTGGTGTTATGATGGCAATCTCCCAATCCTTTGGTATGGTCTTGTTGTACCACGCTGCCTGTAAAACCCTTAAGAGTAATAGGTTGCCTGATGCTCCCATGAACTTAACCATTTCTGGTGTTATACCATCATGCCCTGCTGCTTTGCCCATCTTGATTTTCTCCAGTGCTGCCTTCAGTTCTTCCATCTTTATGTCATCTTCACCATCATTGGTTTTCTCTTCTGTGCTAGTGTTTATCATTTCTGATGCTTCACCATGCTCACCATCCGGGAGTTCTGAGAAATATTCTTTCCATCTTCCCATTACTTCCTTTGGGGCAGTAAGCAATTTGCCTTGCTTGTCCTTTATAAATTTGAGAGGGCATTGTTTTTCCTTCCTCATGTTCTTTAGGGTCTTATAGAACAATTTCTGGTTTTCTTGTGCATCTTTTTCTAGCTTTTCTCCAAATTCTTCCCAGGACTTCTGTTTTGCTGCTAGCACTTTGTTCTTTGCTTCTGTTCTGAGTGTCACATATTCTCTATATTTTTCCATTTGTCCTGTTGTGTTTTTAGCTCCTAAGTATTGTTTCCATGCCATTTTCTTCTCTCTTATTTTCTCTTTGACTTCCTCTGTCCACCAAGGTGTCCTCTTTCTCTTGTTCCCAAGTCGGACTTCACCGCATGCTTCTGCAGCAGCTGTCTTTATGATATCCTTGAATTTAATCCAGAGGGTTTTCAAGTCATCAGGTCGTTCTTCTGTGTTGCTCACCGCTGCAGCAATAAGCCCCTGATATCTGGTCTTAATTTCTGGCTCTCTCAGCTTGTAGGTCCTAATGCTCATTTCTCCTGCTCGTTTACTTGGTTTCTTGCGTGATGTTGGACAGTTCCTAGGCTGAGCAACTCTTTCAGTTGTTCTTTTGATTGTTAGCAGGTAGTGATCACTTCCAATCTCTGGCCCCCTCCAGACTCTAGCCTCTCGGACATATTTGAATGAGCTTCTCCGAACAATGGCATAGTCGATCACTGACTTCTCATTCTTGGTTGGTTCACATCTAGTGTATGCATGTATGCGCTTATGGGGGAACTTTGTGTTTGTAATGATCAGATTCTGCTCACTGCAGAATCTAAGGAGTCGCTTTCCATTGTCATTGAGTGTATCTTCTCCATATCTTCCGATAACTCCACCCCATCTAGCATGGTCATTTCCAACTCTGGCATTAAAATCTCCGAGCATGATAACTTCATCTAGGCAGTCATCCACTGTTCTTTGAAGCAGCTCGAAGAATTCCTCCTTGACCTCTGCTCTTTCATCCTCATTTGGCCCATACACTATGACCAGGTTGATTATGGTTTCTCCTTCTTTTAGTTTAACAACCATAATGCGCTCCGAGACAAAGTTCCATACCTTGATACTATCTTTTTGATTTTGGGCCACAATGCAACCCACGCCCCCTTTAGCTCTTTCAGACATGGGTACACCACTGTAGAGCAGCGTGTTGCCATCGAGATCCATGACTCCTTGTCCTTTTTTCTTCGTTTCCGTTATAGCCAGGATTTCTAGTTTTGCTTTCCTCATCTCTTCCACCAGCTCCTCTTCCTTCCCATTTATACTTCTTGTGTTCCAAGTTCCATAAGTCGTAGTCCGTAGTCCGTTCCAGTTCGTCGCCTTTAGAATCAGTCCAGTTTTCTCTCTTGTGTTGCTAGTAATCGTGATTTAAAGCAAACAGGTGATTGGCCTGTTGTGCCTTTGCATGGTGGAGGGGCTTCCTCCTTACGGCCTCCATGCAGGCCGCCTTCCTCCTTTTTCATTTAAGAACATTTTCTGAAAATGTCTTCTTTTTTTTTTAAAGTAAAATAAAAAATATGAAAACAAACGAAAACCAACAAACAAACCAGGAACAGATAACTTTGTTCTTACTTCCATGCCTTTTAGGAGTCCGGAGCCGATAGCTGTACCGCCGCGTGCCTGTGTGGGCAGTGAATCAATCAGCGAGAATCGATCCCCTTCGGACTTAATCTTGGTCAGCTGAGCTAGGGTCCTCGCTTCGCTACTGAACTGGACGATACCAACTTTACTGCCAGTCTCGATACAACTGAGGATGTAGCTACTGGCTGCTTGTTTCATAAGGCTTAGTGGCGCACCCTGACGGAAATAATTTATCTGAGTATGTTTGGTGTTGACATTTTATGTACTGCATAATAACACATCAACGTATATATTAGAATATTTAAACATGTGCAAACCTGTCAACTTGTACGTGTTTGCCGTACAATGTACGTTTTTTAATACTTTTAGCAGTGTACGTACTTCCGTTGTACGGACAATTTTAAAACATTTTCCAACCCTTTTTTATTTTGTAATCAGAAAATATTTTCTAGCCCAGGTTTTTTTTAACAATTTTTTTTTTAAATTCTGGAATTTCTCTGCGTCTGTTTTTAAAACGAGGTCTCTCCCAGCAACCAATCAAATCAATTTGTACCCAAAAATTCGGCAGTAAGTTTGAACATTTTGGGCTGTCAGCATGATAAGACGTCTTTTTAAAGTTATCTGTTATGAGCAACGCTTTCGATTACCCATAGATGCCATTTTTAAAAAAAGCTAAGTACTTGATCTTGTACTTATAACTTGTTTAAATATTGCTGTTGTTTTGCTTTGTTGCGTTTTAATCGCTGTCTTAATCTTTCCAGTTATATCTTGCCTTTGGATAAATTTCCGATAAATTAATGTCATAATATTCTGTGTACATAACTTAGCAAAAAAAAGGGTTTTTGCGTAAACGTTTCTGTTTCTAGAGTAAATCCATACAGTAGTCCTACTTTAACACAGCGGTCGAGATTCGTTGCTTTCTTTTTAATAAGTGGCGATCTATTATCACTGGTCCACCAACTTTTTAATAATAATCTTGTAAAGTTTAGGTGTCACGTTTTGTCTTCCTAGATTCGAGATTCTGTTCTTAATTTGATTAAATATGTTTTGCTGTTAGCTGTTTGCTTTGCTTCGTTGTATTTTTAATCGTTCTCTTAATCTGTCCATTTATATTTGACCTTTTAAATATTTTCTATAAATTAATGTAATAATATTCTATGTAGGCCCTACATAACTAGAAAAAAATATGTTTGTTTGCGTAAACTTTTCCGTGTCTAGAGTAAATCCATACAGTAAACTGGCTAAATTAGTCAGCAAAGCCGATTATGCGGGAGCCTGTGTACGATTATCGTATGCCATTACTGTGTGTGTGTTTTTTTAATGAATTAATTCATTTTATAAATTGTTATATTAATATTAGCACGATGATATTAGTTTGTGCACGTTATTACGCTTGAAAAAGCTGTAAATACGATTTTCCGTTTCTTTCCCTGAGCGAAACGGTGAGAAACGTGTACTTTTTGGTAGAAATAAAGCACATTATCACGAGTTTTTTGGTGCTATTGTAATATGTCGTTACTGTCAGAATTATAGTTAGGGTATGGGGTTAGATTTATGATTCCTAAACCTAACCCTTTATATCCCCGACCTTTTCCATTTTTGTACTGCAACTCTAAATTTGGTTGAAATGAAGGACAGCGTGCCATCTGTTTGGTTTGGCCTAAAAAAAGAATTTAAAAAAAAACGAAAGTTCGTAGTTAGGGTCAGAGATCGTGGGATGTCACGGAGTGTTTTGAAGGTATTTTGCATGCGTGAATGTTCCCATGCTCCAGTGGGAGTTTATTGGTTATGTGAGTTGTTGTGAGTGGGGAATGCATGCATTGTAATATTTTAGTTACAAGGTACAAGCAATGTCATGAGCATTGTTTGAGACAAGCTGTTAGCTTTAGTGATGCGAGAATGAAGATCAGTGGAGCGTGAAAGGGTTTCACCGGTTTTAATGAATACGCATGAAAGGGGCCGTCAGAGAGAGGTGTGTTGGTTGAGACGTGTGGTGAGTCATTAGAGAGCTGAGTCAGTAGAAAGAGCAGACGGTAGACAGGAGACCGCGTAGAGCGTAGAGAAGAGAAGGGTGGAGGACTATAGTAGGGCGCGAGTAGAGGGCCAGAGTTGTGTTGTAGATGTTGCAGTAGTTATTCATGAAGTAGCCTATTTGTGGCTGTAGTTATTCCGAGAAGCAGAGTGTGTGTGGATACTCGGAATTTGTGAGGTATCTAATATTTGTAATGGCCCTACGTCCATTGTGACTTATTGTGAATATAATATATTGTTGGAGATTGACATAGCTGTTGGAGTTGTTCCTTAGACAGCGAGCTATACGAGTGGTGTATAATTGTTGTCTGACTTTCTAAACATCCACCCACATACACCCTACTCGTCACATGGTAGTAGTCACAATATTTTATGCAAGGGATGGATTCCTTAATTTTAAACTAGCATAATAATGATCGTTTTTCATTTTAATATTGGTAGGGCAGTGGATTCTCGGAGCACATCAATTTACAACTACTAGGATGTGTTTGCTTTTAAACGTGATAGTATTTTGTCTTCATTTTTATTACATAACATATATATAGGAAAAAGGTTATGAAAGAGGTTTCTGAAGGAACCATTAGCCTTATTAGTTTTCCAAGTAAAGGGATGTTAAAGATACGTTTGAACAGAATAAAACAGAAATCAGAAGAAGTCTTGTCCGCGGAACAGGCTGGCTTTAGACCAAAAAAGAAGTACCTCAGAACAAATCTTCAATATTAGATTACTGATCGAAAAACATCTCCAGCATCAACACGATTTATACCAAACAAAAGCCTTCGGTCGAGTCTGGCATGAAGGCTTACGGCAAATAATGAGAAAATTAAATTTTGATACCAACATTATAGATATCATTGAAGCACTATACATGGACGAAAGCAGTGGTGTTTTTGCAAGCAATGATTTTGGAGAAATTTGTAAAACAACTGTAGGAGTTCGCCAGGGATGTATCCTGTCCCCAGTGCTCTTTAATATATATCTAGAACATATTATGCAGGAGGCTCTCTACGATTATAAAACAACCATATCGATTGGAGGCCGACCTCTTTGCAATCTACGTTTTGCTGATGATATTAATCTGATAGCTGGAACAGAATCAGAACTTCAAGACCTTACGTCTAGACTGGAGAAAGTAACAAGAACTTATGGGATGGAAATTAATGTAGAAAAACAAGATATTGTTGAATAGCCATAAGAAACATGTTTCGACCAACATTACGTTAAATGGGCAAACGTTAGAAGAAGTTAACACCTTTAAATATCTGGGGTCCAGTATATGTAGTGATGGAAGATCAAGTAAAGAAATTAAGACAAGACTTGAGATGGCCTCAGCTGCCATGACAAGGCTGAGTGTCATCTGGAAAAGAAACATCAGTTTTCCTGTGAAGATCAAATTATACAAATCACTTGTATTATCTATTCTCTTGTTTGGTGTTAGGGCTGGACACTCACTGCAGATACGGAGCGAAGGATTCAGGCTTTCGAGTTTAAATGTTATAGAAGAATTTTGAGCATTTGCTATAAAGAGCAAAAAACAAATGTCTATGTTAGAGAGAAAATAAACACCTATGCAGGCCACCAAGAACCTTTTTTGTCAGTAGTGAAACGTCGAAAGCTTGCTTGGTTTGGGCATGTAACTCGTCATGACTCCCTTTCGAAAACGATCCTCCAGGGAACAGTCGAAGGTAAACGGCGAAGAGGAAGGCAAAGAAAATCTTGGGCTGATAACATCAAGGAATGGGCATGGCACGGTTTTTCCACACTTGTACACATTGCTGAGGACAGAGAGCAGTGGAGGACCCTGTCTGCTAACGCTTCCACAATGGCATCCCTACGACCCATGACGGGTTACGGGTTCAGATGATGATTATATATATATATATATATATATCATCATCATCATCATCATCAGCTGCCATCTCCACAACGAAGGTTGGCTGTAATGGATCTCCAACGTCTTCTGTCTCTTGTCTTGGTGGTGCACTCTGATAGACTCTTTCCTGTCCATCTCTTGATGTTATCTTCCCACTTATAGCGCTGTCTTCCCCTTGCTCGTTTGCCTCCAACTCTCCCTTCTGTTATGGTCTTCTGCAAGGTGTTATGTCTTTTTGTGTGGCCAAAGTATTTTAGCTGCCGAACTTTGATCTCCCTCATTAGTTCTCTTTTCATACCTAGACTTTTTAGGACTTCTTATTTGTTTTCTTCTCTTTCCATGAGATGCTTCCCATTCTCCTATACATCCACATTTCAAGAGTCTCAATTCATTCTTCCAACTGCTTATTCATTGTCCATGTTTCTACGCCATACAGTAGTGCAGAATATATATAGACTAACATTCTGTAATTCTCAGTTTAAATTTGTGAGTTAACAGTTTAGATGTAAGTATATGTTTTATGTTTGTTGAATGTAGTTTTGCCATTCTCATTCTCTTCCTAGATCAATGGCTCACAAAGCGAAACAGCAACATGTGTGTGGGGTGTCGGACATAGAAAACGACAACGGCTAGCCAGCGTGAAAGAGATTGGGGTCTTACCAAGTCCGTCTTAAAGAATGTAATGGAATCGCCACAGAAAAATAAGAAACGATATGTACAGAACTCTTGGTCCCCTGTAGAGAACCCTTGGTCCCCTGTAGAGAACTCTTGGTTCCCTGTAGAGAACGCTTGGTCTCCTGTAGAGAACGCTTGGTGCCATGTAGAGAACCCTTGGTCCCCTGTAGAGAACTCTTGGTGCCCTGTAGAGAACTCTTGGTGCCCTGTAGAGAACTCTTGGTGCCCTGTAGAGAACGCTTGGTCCCCTGTGGAGAATTCCTGGTCCCATGTAGAGAACTCTTGGTCCCCTGTGGAGAACGCTTGGTCCCCCGTAGAGAACTCTTGGTGCCATATAGAGAACTCTTGGTCCCCTGTAGAGAACTCATGGTCCCCTGTAAAGAACTCTTGGTGCCCTGTAGAGAACCCTTGGTCCCCTGTAGAGAACTTTTGGTGCCCTGTGGAGAACTCTTGGTGCCCTGTAGAGAACTCTTGTTGCCCTGTAGAGAACTCTTGGTCCCCTGTAGAGAACTCTTGGTGCCCAGTAGAGAACCCTTGGTCCCCTGTAGAGAACTCTTAGTCCCATGTAGAGAACTCTTGGTCCCTGTAGAGAACTCTTGGTGCCCTGTAGAGAACTCTTGGTCCCCTGTGGAGAACTTTTGGTCCCATGTAGAGAACTCTTGGTCCCCTGTAGAGAACTCTTGGTCTCATGTAGAGAACTCTTGGTCCATTGTGGAGAAAGCTTGGTGACCTGTAGAGAACGCTTGGTCCCATGTAGAGAACTCTTGGTCCCCTGTAGAGAACTCTTTGGTCCCTGTAGAGAACTCTTGGTGCCCTCTAGAGAACTCTTGGTGCCCTGTAGAGAACGCTTGGTCCCCTGTGGAGAACTCCTGGTCCCCTGTAGAGAATTCTTGGTCCCCTGTGGAGAACGCTTGGTCCCCTGTAGAGAACTCTTGTTGCCCTGTAGAGAACTCTTGGTCCCCTGTAGAGAACCCATGGTCCCCTGTAGAGAACTCTTGGTGCCCTGTAGAGAACTCTTGGTGCCCTGTAGAAAATGCTTGGTCCCCTGTAGAGAACGCTTGGTCTCCTGTTGAGAACTCTTGGTCCCCTGTTGAGAACTCTTGGTCCCTTGTGGAGAACTTTTGGTCCCATGTAGAGAACTCTTGGTCCCCTGTAGAGAACACTTGGTCCCCTGTAGAGAACTTTTGGTCCCATGTAGAGAACGCTTGGTCCACTGTGGAGAACTTTTGGTCCCCTGTAGAGAACTCTTGGTCCCCTGTGGGGAACTTTTGGTCCCCTGTAGAGAACTCTTGGTCCCCTGTAGAGAACCCTTGGTCCCCTGTGGAGAACTTTTAGTCCCATGTAGAGAACTCTTGGGCCCCTGTGGAGAACTTTTGGTCCCCTGTACAGAACTCTTGGTCCCGTGTGGAGAACTTTTGGTCCCCTGTAGAGAACCCTTGGTCCACTGTGGAGAACTTTTAGGTCCCATGTAGAGAACTCTTGGTTCCCTGTGGAGAACTTTTGGTCCCATGTAGAGAACTCTTGGTCCACTGTGGAGAACTTTTGGTCCCATGTAGAGAACTCTTGGTCCAATGTGGAGAACTTTTGGTCCCATGTAGAGAACTCTTGGTCCCCTGTGGAGAACTCTTGGTCCCCTGTAGAGAACTCTTGGTCCCCTGTGGAGAACTTTTGGTCCCCTGTAGAGAACTCCTGGTCCACTGTGGACAACTTTTGGTCCCATGTAGAGAACTCTTGGTCCACTGTGGAGAACTTTTGGTACCATGTAGAGAACTCTTGGTCCCCTGTAGAGAACTCTTGGTCCCCTGTGGAGAACTTTTGGTCCCATGTAGAGAACTCTTGGTCCCCTGTAGAGAACTCTTGGTCCCCTGTGGAGAACCTTTGGTCCCATGTAGAGAACTCTTGGTCCCCTGTAGAGAGCTCTTGGTCCCCTGTAGAGAACTCTTGGTCCCCTGTGGAGAACACTTGGTCCCGTTGAGAGAACTCTTGGTCCTCTGTAGAGAACTCTTTGTCCCCTGTGGAGAACTCTTGGTCCCTTGTGGAGAACTCTTGGTCCCCAGTAGAGAACTCTTGGTCCCCTGTAGAGAACTCTTGGTCCCATGTATAGAATTCTTGGTCCCCTGTAGAGAACTCTTGGTCCCATGTAGAGAACTCTTGGTCCCCTGTAGAGAACTCTTGGTCCCATGTAGAGAACTCTTGGTCCCCTGTGGAGAACTCTTGGTCCCCTGTAGAGAACTCTTGGTCCCTTGTGGATAACTCTTGGTCCCTTGTAGAGAACTCTTGGTCCCCTGTGGAGAACTCTTGGTCCCGTGTACAGAACTCTTGTCCCCTGTGGAGAACTCTTGGTCCCCTGTAGGGAACTCTTGGTCCACTGTGGAGACCTCGTGGTCCCCTGTAGAGAACTCTTGGTCCCTTGTAGAGAACTCTTGGTCCCCTGTGGAGAACTCTTGGTCCCCTGTAGAGAACTCCTGGTCCCCTGTAGAGAACTCTTGGTCACATGTAGAGAATTCTTGGACCCTGTAGAGAACTCTTGGTCCCATGTAGAGAACTCTTGGTCCCCTGTAGAGAACTCTTGGTCCCATGTAGAGAACTCTTGGTCCCCTGTGGAGAACTCTTGGTCCCCTGTAGAGAACTCTTTGTCCCCTGTTTAGAACTCTTGGTCCCCTGTGGAGAACTCTTGGTCCCCTGTAGAGAACTCTTGGTCCCCTGTGGAGAACTCTTGGTCCCCTGTAGAGAACTCTTGGTCCCCTGTAGAGAACTCTTGGTCCCATGTAGAGAACTCTTGCTCCCTTGTGGAGAACTCTTGGTCCCCTGTAGAGAACTCTTGGTCCCCTGTGGAGAACTCTTGGTCCCCTGTAGAGAACTCTTGGTCCCCTGTGGAGAACTCTTGGTCCCCTGTAGAGAACTCTTGGTCCACTGTGGAGAACTCGTAGTCCCCTGTAGAGAACTCTTGGTCCCCTGTAGAGAACTCTTGGTCACCTGTGGAGAACTCTTAGTCCCCTGTAGAGAACTCTTGGTCCCCTGTGGAGAACTCTTGGTCCCCTGTACAGAACTTTTGGTCCCCTGTAGAGAACTCTTGGTCCCCTGTGGAGAACTCTTGGTCCCCTGTAGAGAACTCTTGGTCCACTGTGGATGACTTTTGGTCCC
This sequence comes from Oreohelix idahoensis, assembly GCA_024509875.1. Classification (NCBI taxonomy): domain Eukaryota; kingdom Metazoa; phylum Mollusca; class Gastropoda; order Stylommatophora; family Oreohelicidae; genus Oreohelix; species Oreohelix idahoensis. Next base: position 96,320 of record JAMPIV010013128.1, read on the forward strand.
CTGTGGAGAACTCTTGGTCCCCTGTGGAGAAATCTACTGTACATAACAACAGGGAGGAGGCAACTCCTCTAATGAGTAAGGAAGTACATAATGACGAGTGTTCCTCAATTTCTGTTGACACGGTGCATTCTGAGAAAGGCCACCTAAAAACTAGTAGCATGAGCTTAAAAATAGGAACATGGAACGTTAGAACTCTGAGCGGAGGAGGAAAGCTAGATAATCTAATTTTAGACGCAACAAATATACTGGGAGTTGCAGAGACAAGACTACTGTATACAGGCTACATAGAAGGTTACCAGTACACGCTTGTACACTCAAGAGGAGAAAAGCATGAAAGAGGAGTAGGCATGTCAATAAAGAAGGAATTAGAAAATAATGTATGTGGATACTGGACACACAATGTTAGAACGATGTTACTAAAGATGAGAGCAAAGTTATTTGACATATCAAACATTTGCGTTAACTAAAGTGTGACGTGTAATTGAAAAGGAGTCTACAGTAATCTGACAGCTTATTGTAACCTTATAGCTGCTCTCTGGTTTGCTAGCTAAAACATGCATCCCGATACCCTTTGAGAACATGGAACACGGACGGGCATTCTATGGGAAACTAAGGAGGTCAAAACACCGATGGGGTTTTTTAAGGTTCTGATGAACATTAAATTTGGTGTTCATAAAATAAAAAGAGTATTTCAATTTACACTTAGATAATTTCTATGAGTACACAGTTATGGTTTGGGAAATTTACATATCATGATTGTTCTAGTAAGCCTTAGAGAAGGGACTGTAATATTAAAGCAAAAACCTCCAAGGGAGACAACAAATAATTAACGCCCCTTACTGGTTTTGTGAGTTGGGAAGACAGACAAACGCACGAGAAAAATATGAGTAGGACGTAAACAGTTACGGAGCAAAACTCATTGAGTTGCCTGCGTAGAATTAAGCGTGAGTTTGTGATCGGTGAGTAGGAAACACGACGGACCAATCGCATTGACTGGAAAACAAAGAACGGATCATGAGACAATGATTTTAAGGACAAACGAAATTAGTCCTGGCTGAGAAATTGATGCGGCAAGACGTGTATTGCCAGGCTCTCAAGAAGTGAACCTGTGGGTGATAGCAGTTTGCAGAGAACAAGTAGATAGCTTTAGACTGATTAGCGGTAGCAATTCAGGAGACTAGATTGAACTGTGTTTTAAGCATAGGGCAAGGTCATAGGTGTAATAATAGGAATGGTGATAAGTAATGGAATTCTGTATAATTACGGTAAGGATACTCTTTGATTTTTATTATACATGAACCATATGAAAAGAAAAGAACACTTGTTGCAGCAATATGGTCAAGGTGTTACCAAAGGGTAACGACGCTCTCAAGCAAGGGAGAGCATAAGAAGCTGAGACATTGAATATGATGTACGATTATAAGCAAAGTGGATAACTTTTATTTAGTAGATAGCCAGGATAAGCTGTTATATACAGAAGATGAGGCATTGCCATAGACAAAGACAAAAATAAATAAGCAAGGGTTTGAAATGCACTGACATCCATGAGATAGATATCATGCGCTCTCTCACGTCAGCGTAAGTATCGAGGCTGCCACAGAAGTATCTGACATTGTTTGATTATGCAAGTATAAAAATTTGATTTGATCATGATGCATTTAAAAAGAGATAAGCCTGATAATCTTGAGATAAGAGAGAAGAAGTATGCTAAGACTTAGGGAAGCTTTAATAAGAGTCCTGAGGGTATAGTGAGAAAAGGAGGATAAAATGTTGGCAGATTATATATATATATATATATATATATAGGTAGGCAGTAAAAGTACCTTTGCAACATAATTTGAATCAGGGTCTGGATGTATGGATATGTAATGGAGATTTGAAATAAGCACACTGTTGAGGAATTTGTGAAACTTATATTTTGTAAATAAAACGGTTGCAAATTTGAAATTTCACCACTCAAGTTGGTTTGATTTATACAATGTTGGGGAATGGGTGCATATGAAAGGTGTGAGCACATACACTTAAAAAAGAAAACCACTAATACGAACTAGTCGCTAGATAACAATAAGGATGGAAGAACGAAGCCTGGTTAAATAAAAACGAACCATATCTCATCCAAGAATCGTCACCTCTGGCGGTAATGGCCTGTAAATAAGAGATACTCTCACTTGGAAGATAAGTCAAAGATAAAATAGACGACTTGAAAATAATATAACTAGGTCTGCCATCAGTCACTTAGTTATATTTGGAATCGGCTCGGCCACTGTCACATCATAATATACTAATTGGTGCCTTTTGGACCAGTCTTCAAAATCAGCTCGGCACACGGTGACACTAGCTATGAGAAAGAAAGTCTTTTGATGTCGGTCAAAGCTCGAGACGAGAAACTCTGGAAGACCGAAACGTAAAGCCTTTCATCTTGATAACTCTAGCTTCTGAATCTTTGTCTCACACAGGCGCGCAAAATAACGCCATTAAAGATCAAGAAAAATATAACGATATATATATACTTCTGTTTCTATAACCCAGCCATCAGTTGTCAGTCAGAATTTAAGAAGAATCTAGCGCGCAGCCTTAAACCATTTCTTTTGGATTGTTGTAAGTGATTCGTGGAGATTTAATACTGTATTTCTGGTAAGAGGAAAACGGTTCTGAGTGTTAGAAGTATTTCACGGTGATAGCATTTAAAGTTAAGCACTTATACTTCACTTAGATTTTTTCTTGCTAGTAAGGTGTATCAAATAAAATAACGCGTAGCGATTTTCATAACCAGATATTCAGTAAAATGTTAGACCACACCACCGACGCTACATAGCTGTGACGAGACCGTAATTTATGTTTACAGTGTAGACCAACGCGGCACTTAACTCTCTAGGAGAGAAAGATAAACTTCCTTCATAAGATACCTCATTTCTGAGGTTTGGATCAGGCTTTTGTGGGTTGTAGTCATTGCCGATGACTCGCATCCATATGGAAAAAGATAAACACCACTGTTAACCAGACCGGACTTAGAGGCGTTAAGACAACTGCCAGTGGGAGAAAAGAATCATCATCTCATCTCAACCCATAACCCGTCATGGGTCGTAGGGGTGCCATGGTGGAAGCATCAGCAGACAGGGTCCTCCACTGCTCTCTATTCTCAGCAATGCGTACAAGTGTGGAGAAACCGTGTTCTGCCCATTCTTTGATGTTATCAGCCCAGGATTTTCTTTGCCTTCCTCTTCTCCGTTTACCTTCGACTGTTCCCTGGAGGATCGTTTTCGAAAGGGAGTCATGACGAGTTACATGCCCAAACCAGGCAAGCTTTCGACGTTTCACTATTGACAAAAGTGGTTCTTGATGGCCTGCATAGGTGTTTATCTTCTCTCTAACATAGACATTTGTTTTGTGCTCTTTATAGCAAATGCGCAAAATTCTTCTGTAACATTTATGCTCGAAAGCCTGAATCCTTCGCTCCGTATCTGCAGTGAGTGTCAGCCCTCACACCCATACAAGAGAATAGATAATACAAGTGATTTGTATAATTTGATCTTCACAGGAAAACTGATGTTACTTTTCCAGATCACATTCAACCTTGTCATGGCAGCTGAGGCCATCTCAATTCTTGTCTTGATTTCTTTATTTGATCTTCCATCACTACATATAGTGGACCCGAGATATTTAAAGGTGTTAACTTCTTCTAACGTTTGCCCATTTAACGTAATGTTGGTCGGAACATGTTTCTTATGGCTATTCACCAATATCTTGCTTTTTTCTATATTAATTTCCATCCCATATGTTCTTGTTACTTTCTCCAGTCTAGAGGTAAGGTCTTGAAGTTCTGATTCTGTTCCAGCTATCAGATCAATATCATCAGCAAAACGTAGATTACACAGAGGTCGGCCTCCAATCGATATGGTTGATTTATAATCGTAGAGAGCCTCCTGCATAATATGTTCTAGATAAATGTTAAAGAGCACTGGTGACAGGATACATCCCTGGCGAACTCCTACAGTTGTTTTGAAAAATTCTCCAATGTCATTGCTTGCAAAAAACAGCACTGCTTGCGTCCTTGTATAGTGCTTCAATGATATCTATGATGTTGGTATCAAAATTGAATTTTCTCATTATTTGCCATAAACCTTCATGCCAGACTCGATCGAAGGCTTTTGTGAAATCGATGAAGTTATGGTATAAATCATGTTGATGCTGGAGATGTTTTTCGATCAGTAATCTAATATTGAAGATTTGTTCTGAGGTACTTCTTTTTGGTCTAAAGCCAGCCTGTTCCTCTGACAAGATTTCTTCTGATTTCTGTTTTATTCTGTTCAAAAGTATCCTTAACATCACCTTACTTGGATGACTAATAAGGCTAATGGTTCTGTAGTTCTTGCACATTTTTAGATTTCCTTTCTTTGGAAGCGGTATTACTAATGACTGCGTCCATTCTTTTGGCCATTTTTTTGTACTCCATATCTTCTGGCAAATTGTTGTCATGATTTTTACTATATCTGGTCCTCCATATTTCAAGAGCTCTGCTGGTATATTATCCACACCCGGTGACTTCCCTCCTTTCATCGAACATATAGCCTCTTCCACTTCTTCCCGTAGTATTGCTGCATTTCCGAGTTCTCTGTTTTCGCACTTAATGTTGTTTAATATGCCTAAGTCAGTGTCAAGTTTACAGTTATATAATTCTTTACAATATTCTGTCCACCTTCTCATTACAGCTGTTTTTTCATTGAGCAGAGCCCCATTGCTATCTTCTATGACAGTTACCCTGGGCTGTTGGGGTTTTGATAGTCTTCTTAATGTGTCAAAAAACTGCCTTGCTGTTACCTTTTATTAGCCCCGTATTAATGGACTCACATTGATCAGCTACCCATTTTTCTTTGGCCTGTTTCATACAGGTTTACCCACATCAGCGGCCAGCGACTTCTGAGGCAAAGCAACGTGTCTTTTTAAAATTCGTCAGGATTTACAGAGCGGATTAGAGACTGTCGTGTCCCCGTCTATATATGTAATTATTTACACAGAGTGGTAGCATTTTTTTCCACAAGTGTTTCTTATCTTTTTCGCAGACCTGATCCGAAGCGGAGTACCAGCGGTTTTTTTTTTCACTACCGTTTTTAAGTGTGTACTAGTCGATGATATATATTAGAACTGTAAATTTTAACTACTGGACTTACAAAATATAAGATATTGTTTTTAATACAGCCCCAACAGTGTCGTAAACCTGATGACATTATAATTATCCCCCGAAACCTGACAGTTGTATTGAATTGGAGTACATATATTTTTATACACTGTGCAGGACCGGCGATCTGGCCAAGAGTCGGTCGATAGAAAATCCATCATCATCATTTTTAATATTAGTAGCAACCGGATTTTTCCAGAATACTAGAAGTATTCCCCCCTCTTAAATGGTAAACAGCAAATATTCTCACCAAATTCAATATTTGTAGTATACCCTGTATCAAGATAGAAGTTCCAGCCGAGCAGGAAAACAAGCCTTTTTTCCCTGCCCGCCCCAACACTGCAAGAGTTGTCGCAACGAAGTTATTCAGTTGTAGTTCCTATGTCTAGACTTACATTCCCCTGTGCATTCCACCGGATGAACAGTGAAAGTTTTAGAACAGTAAAGAGAACCTTTAAGATTTATATCGCACCCAGGATTCACCAAGGAATTAACATATTCGGCGTTCACCTCATTATTTTTTTTTTGGGGGGGGGGGGGGAACGGGGGTTAATTTGTATCATCGACAGCTGGGGGTGATACATTAATCACAGTGACAATAGGGATTATGTTCGTGGAATAAATTTTCAAGGGGATACCACAGACCCACAGGAAGATTACAAATAGGTAAGCGAGTGAGAGGTGGCCACTGAATGAGAGAGCGAGTGATAATTGTGTTGTTGCAGGAAACTATCTTTTAATTTAATTGTTTGATATTTGTTTACTTACTTGGTCTTATACTGTATCAATGCTGTTATTTTGTAACCTAGTGCTAACCTTCAACCTTTGGGTTTATATTTCTTTGGGTCTTTTCTCCATACGGTGAAGACACACCATTCTTCTTTACTTTCTCTGTATGTAAATGATTTTCTTGATATCTTTTTTGGGTATTTGATGTTGTAAAAAAGTTTAGTGATAATAAACAACAAAGAAAAACTTAACTTGTTGTGTTGGTCAGACCCATACCCATTATCCTTAGTTTCTTTTCACGTTTGTGTGTCTTGTTGTCACATAGTTGTGTGTGTGTGTAGAGTGTCTTTTTTTAGATAGGGAGGCTAAGACTGTCTTGTAACAAAGCATAGTTGTACGAATAGGCTGGAGGAGAGAAAACTACTCACTCCAGAGACATATCTTTCCCTCAACCTACCACCTGTGAAATCTATTTTCTATACATTCTCGTGTACCTTTCAACATTCACTCTACTTAGACAGGCCCAATAAATCAATTAACCTACTGTACGATATAAAGAACACAGTGAACGAACGAACAAACGAACTTTATTTTCAAAGGGTTGAGAATTGGGCACGCAGGCCCGTCTGACATTCTGCCCTTCCTTTCGCTCACCTTTCATACTGAATTCCTTTATTCTCATATGCATATTACACATCAATTTCAAGAAATTCAACGTAAAGTAAAATAATAATATAGCACACTCATATTAACATTAATTACTTATAAGCATGACATAACATATGTTGAAAAGTACAAACATCGTTATTAGAACCTACAGTTGATGTTATAAGAAAAGATAATCCGATTAGGTGGGCAGGTAATTAGAATTCAGAAAGTATTCAAAAAGTCAATGATTGTATGAATAGGGTCTGAGGTTGTTTCTTAGGTTATGTGGAAGACAATTCCAAAGATGAGCAGCAGAATAAGCTGCTTTTCTTGAATAAGTCAAGCCTAGGCTTGGGCACTTTCAATTTGTTAAAGCGTAGACTGCGTCTTTCATTGTAATTGAACATTGGTCACAGATATGCTGGAGCAGTGTGTGACAGGATTTTGTGAACAAATTTAGCTTTGTTAAACAGAAGGCGCTTTCGTAAGGGCAGTATTCGGAGGTTTTTATAGAAATCTAAACACTGAGTTAGGCAGTTGTCAGAGACTAGACGCACTGCACGCTTTTGTAGTGAACGGAGTCTCTTTGTGTTGGACATTGAGCAACCATCCCAGATTGTGGAGCAATAGTCAAGGTTTGCTTGTATGTGAGATATATAGAACAATTTTCGTGCATCTTCATCTAGGAAATGTTTGATTTTAGCTAACTGGTAAACTTTCTATGCCGTTTGCTTGGTCAGTGCATGTACTTGTGAGTTCCAGTTTAGATGCTGGTCAACGATTATACCTAGAGTTTTATGTTCATTAACGTTTTCAATTAGTGAGGTACCAATGTAGATCTGAAGTGTTGTTTTCTCTGAATTTTGTAACTTTTGTCTAGTTGGTATTAACATGCATTTTGTTTTAATGATATTTATTAGCATGCGATTACCGTTGCTCCACTTAATCAGATTATCTGTATCCTTTTGTAACGATAGCTCGAGTGTTTTACAACTTTTCTCACTCTTGTGAATAGTACAGTCGTCCGCAAACAGATCACAGGATGAGTGCTTGATGTGAAGTGGAAGGTCATTAATGTATATGGTAAAAAGTAGAGTACTAAGTATAGAACCCTGAGGAACGCCAGTATTTATTACTGCTGGGCTAGAACATGAGCTATTGTAAGAAACTACTTGTTTTCTGTCTGACAGGAATGATGTAATCATTGTCATCAGTTGAAAGTTTGTTTTTGATGTTTCTAGTTTTCTAATTAAAATAGCGTGATTTATCATATCAAATGCTTTTTTAAAGTCTACAAAGGCTGCCTCACACATGTTATCGTTGTTAATATTTAGGTGCCAGTTGTCTATCATCTTAGTTAGAGCAGTGTGACATGACTGTTTAGGCCCAAACCCCAATTGACTATCAATTAGCAAGTCGTTGTTAACTATTTGTTGTAGTGTTATTTTGTGAATGTGTTTTTCCAGTGGTTTGGATAACGATGTTATTAGAGAGATTGGCCTAAAGTTTACCAAGGTTACGAGTATCAGAGGAACCTGGTTTGAAAAGAGGATATACCTTAGCGACTTTAAAGTGCAACGGGAAGTAACTCTTTGCGATACATAGATTGTATATGTATGTTAGTGAATCACTAATAACTGGCGCAGCATAGCGCAGTATTCGATTACTGATTCCATCAAGTCCTGATGAATTGTTCTCTTTAAGGCCTAGAAGATAGTTATATACTTCATTAACTGTCATATACGGAATGTCGGATGGGACTGTGTTCGTGCATTTGCTCTCAGTGAAGAAGAAATAGAGGAATACTATGAAGAGCTACAACACACACATTAAACCAGTAAAATCTACAGATGTGTTGATAGTAATGAGTGATAAAGTTAGTTGCTTATCCTTTACAGGACGTGGCAATCAACCCCAGCTTTTATTGGCTGTTTGTGATTTTTCTAGGCAATTTTTTCATTCAGTAGTTTGCCATTGCTTTCTGAACGGTACGGCGCTTATACCATTGTTAAAAATCCACACAAAGCGATCTGCTACCAAACCGCCTGCAGCAGGTTTCGAACCTGGTATATCTGGATTATGAAACTGCGTTCATATCCATTAGGCCACAGACGCCGACAATGAGTGATAGGAATGCAAAAATAGGAAAAGGAAAAGTACAAGAAAATAGTAGGACAGTATGGACTAGGGAAAAGAAATGATAGAGGAGACAGACTTATCCAGTTCTGTGGAGAAAACCAACTGGTTATATGTAACACTTTTTTGAACACCACTCAAGGAAACTATATACATGAAAAAGCCCAGGCGATGTAACAAGAAATCAGATTGACTTTATCATAATAAAACATAGATTTAAAAACAGTGTCACAAGCGCAAAGACACATCCTGGCGCTGACATAAATTCAGATCACAATCCGGTCGTCATCAAAGTAAATATAATGCTAAAAAGAGCAGGAAAGAGAAGACAGGAGGAACCCCAGATAGAAATATCAGCACTGAAACAACCAGATATAAAACAAGAATTTCTTGTCGATGTCAAAACAAGTATGAACAGTTACTGACAGAAAGCAGGGAACAGCACCCAAGAGAAAACCCAGAAGAAAAATTGACCTATAAAAGAGGCTAAGAAAAATCAAATTTGGATGACAGATGACATCTTGAATAAAAAGGCTGACAGAAGGAGAGGAAAAAACACTCCAGAATATAAAACAATATAAAATAACATACGTACTATGTGTAGACACGCAAAAGAACGGTGGATAGAAACACAATGCAAGGAAATGGAAGACTTGGAAGCAAAGCACATGACAAGAGATATGCATGAAGAAATAAAGAAATTATCAAATCGGTCACGGTTTGCACAAGGAGGAAGCTGTATCAAGAAAAAAAATGGTGTAATATTACTTGATGAGAAAGACATATCAAACAGATCGGCAGAATACGTAAAAGAACTATTCGAGGACAACAGAGGTAAAAAACCATCACCAGATTCTAATGAAGGCCCACGTACTCTCAGATCAGAAGTACAGAATGCCATACATATGATACAAATTGGAAAATCAGCAGGCATGGACAACATAAAAATTGAAATGATAGAGAGCTTTGGTATAGATACAACGACAGATCTATGCAATGATATATACAATTGTCGTGGAATATTCTAATCCACATATATAAATTATTAGGTAAATATGAAGCCTAACAAATAAAATTAATAAAGAAAAGAGCAATGGTAAAATAACAGTGCTGTCACAAGGAATGTACTCGAGATCCCCCTTGTTTTCTGCTTCGTCTGCAAATTGTAACGCTTTCACGTTGATAGTAAAAGCTTACTGTATTATACCCGCTTTCTTCAATGAAACGTGTGCTGTATTTCTTGGAAAAACATTGAGAGGCAGACTGCGTAATGACCTAAATTAATCCTAACATTAATTATACTGCGTTACCAAAACGAACGAACAGATGGACTAAAGGATAAAGAGAGAGGGAGGGCTGAAAATCAGGAACGCATGCAACACGCGTCGCGCGATACACAAATGCTGCCATCACGCGTGTAAGACTACATGCACTAACTTTTTTTCAGACGGACAGTGATAAATTCACTACCCTTCCCAGAGTTAGGTTTTAAAATCACAAAAAACGCTTATTAGGAAAGATAACATTATATGGGTTTACGTTTGAAAACATTACAGTACCCAGACAGCACATCTTCGAAACAGAAGGTAGAAGGAATTGCATATTTTGAACGCAGCCACGTAGCTCTTTTAAATTTGGATATTTGGGTTCCTTAGGGCTTGCTGACAAAGAATATGTAAAACGTTACGCAAATAGTCCAGGAATTAATAAATTATAACCAAAATAAAATAGTGGGGATGCCTGACAACATAAAATCATTTCTGCTCATAAAATTTTTTTATAACGTGTTTGAACAAAACCTTACGTTACAGAAATAGCCTACCATGTAAACTCCAAATTGATTGGAGCGCAACAAATGAAAGACTAACCACGATTGGTCGGGCTATAAATACTATCTTGGTTGTTAGGGAGACGTAGGAAGGTAACATTTTTTCAAACACTTGTCGAAACGTGGCTCGATTGGCCAGACTCGCTGATATAATCACTTAGGAGCGTTAGTTCGAAACCACTTGTTTAAATAAGCTTGATAAAGCAACAGTGCGTTGAAGCCAGCTCATATTTTGCTAAATAAAAGCCTGGAACATAAGCAGATGGGAATTTGTGCCAGTAAATGTGCCAGAATTCATTGCTAATCAACGTATCTGTGTTTATTCTATGAATTGTGGTAAGCTTGAACCATTCAGTATCTTTTAATGAAAATTGAATGTGAATTGTTAATTTATGCCTGTATATATATGTGTAGTTCAGTGGCAAACAGGATGTAAAACCTATAATGCTCCCGCCTGAACAGAAGGTGTCGGAGGAAAGTAAAACGGCATGGAATGGCCAAATAGTACACTGACACCTGGATGATTGACTAGAAAGAAATAATGCTGGAAGTGCAGAGGCGTGGTAACCATTAAGGAGGTAAATACTGGTATAAAGTATTTCAGATGAAGCTGACAGTTGGCCTAACGCTCTGAACTCAATGTTTGTGATGTATTGTGATCAGTGTAAAAAGAGAGTATAAGTTAGTTATGAAGTAGAAGGTACATCCTTCTTGTTTACAGGGACCGTGGTCTTGATGGTACTGAGCAGCACCTGGTCAGAGCTTTGCTGAATCCAGAGTCGGACAGCATACTCCTTGGTCTTTTTAGCTATCAGTGAGGTGTCTCCAGAGCCCAGGGGAGAATTCGAGCAGAGGAGTCCTTTCCTGCCGCCATCACGCAAGATAAGCTGATTTGGCCAGCTGAGCTCAACATTATGTCCCCTCATCTTGAAATGACTTATAAAAATAACATTCAGAGGGGAATTTAATTGTCTTAATATCAGGAACTGAGAACATCTCCAATACTAGTCCCAAAAGACAAACTATTGAAGTCATGATGACAAATACCAACAGAGCTTGAACAAAACAAAACCAGTATTACCTCATATTACTACTACACAACTGACACACATAGGATATTTTTAATAATATATGTCACTACAATATTCATATTGATAAAGTCTGTACATATACTTGTAATTAAAATTGATTGTGATCCCTGGTTCCTTTGTATTTGAATCAGGACACTTATACCTTTATAACAACAATGAATACATATTGTTATTTGAAAAGTTATCAGTGACTCCTTAAGATATTCTCATAGAGTGTTATATGTATGTGAGTGTCACAGTGTTGTCAAGAGTAGTGGATTAAATTAAATTGTTTATCTGTCTGTTGTTGTGACTTACACTTCATCATACACATACCCTAGACACATAACGTAGTCATCACACTATTCCAGAATAATTCTGACTGAGATATATAGATATGTGGTAGCAAGTAAGGTTATCTATAATACACTACTCTTAATAGATATAGATACCTTCACAGCTGATCTCAGTCAGTACACTAAGTCCCCTATAAATATTTATAACATCCCACTTCACCATATATATTGGGGTCTCGCTCTTGGGATTTTGAATCTTTCCCTATTAAAAATATTGGGGGTAATTCACTTCAGGGAATATAAGAATTAAAAGGTATCCTTGGGTGGAATTAAATAAGGTTGAGCTCACGGTGCCTGTGTTGTCCATTAGATATATTTAGAGATTAAATTGTTGGTTAGACATTGTAGAAATTTACCTGATAGACAATGGCGGACCTGGCCAAGTTTCGATCTGCTGCTGTTCAGACTGCAAAAGAGTTAGGATTAGATGGGCAAGTTATGGTTGCCTATGTCACCACGGAATGTGACAAATTTATTGAACGCGAAGAAAGAAGATTAGAAAAAGAGGCCGAAAGAAAGTTAGAGGCTGAGACTAAGAGGTTGCAGATTGAGGCTGAGGCTAAGAAATTGGAAGCAGAAGAAAGAAGATTGACTGCAGAAAGAGAAGACAAGAAATTAGCTGCAGAAAGGGAAGCAGAAGAAAGAAAATTAGCTGCAGAAAGGGAAGCAGAAGAAAGAAAATTAGCTGCAGAAAGGGAAGCAGAAGATAAAAGATTACAAAGGGAACATGAGTTACGACTCAGGGATTTGAGTTTCAAGGCCATGCTCCTGAAAATGGTGCCAGTCCCTTTGCCTCTGATGCCACTGCTAGCCAAGGAGCCTCAACCTCAGCTATGAATTTTCATTTAGATCATTTTGTTGAGAAAGACGATGATATAGAGAGCTACCTAAATAGGTATGAACTATTAGCTACCACGTATGGGTTAGAGAGAGAAAGGTGGAGCTTAAAGTTATCTCAGGGACTTCGTGGGGCAGCTTATGAAGTTTTTGCAAAAATGAGCAGAGGTGATCAGGAAAATTATGACATGCTAAAGCAGGCTCTTTTGTTAAGGTATGAAAAGAATGCAGAATTTTATAGGAAAAAATTTAGGAATGCTAAACTACTGTCAGGTGAAACCTATCACCAGTTCTCTGCACGAATAGAGACATACTTGGAGAAATGGACTTCTCTGGGGAAAACCCAAGATCTTAAGGAAATGGTCCTTATAGAGCAATTAAGAGAGTCCATGGCTCCAGACCTGAGAAAGTTTCTCATGGAACAAGGTGCAGAGAGGCTGGGTGAGTTGCTAAATGTTGCTGAAAGGTATCAAGCAGCTCAAGCAGAGGTAACAGGAAATAAAAAGAAACAAGTGGATAACTTTAGGGCACCACAGAACTTTAATAAATTTGATCCTAAGGATCAAAATAAAGGTAAGCACCAATTTGATAGGCCACGGTATGAAAATAAAAATAAATTCCCACAATTCGATGAAAGGAATTATGATGAAAGAAAATCTTTCAACCAAGGAAAAAGGTGGTGTAAAAATTGTCAGATGGACAATCATGACACTGACCGTTGCAGAAGGAAACCTGTGTATATGGCAACCCTTCAGGTCAGGTCGACCTCAAGACAGGAGGAGGATATTATGTTGGATACCACTCCAGAAGAGATGAGGAAGGCACAGGCTGGGGATAAAACACTCAAGCCTTGTTTCAGAAAATTGTCAACTTGTCATACAACTCCAGGCAAGGGAGATTTTTACATGAAAAACAAGTTGATGTATAGGAAGACTGGAGCTAGATCCAAAGGTCACGGACAGCTGGTTTTAAGTGGGGAGAAAGCCCCAAAAGAAAAATTGGTAGCGGTCGTTTTGTGAATGATAATTCTGGGAGGAAAAATCATCACTATAAAGCTTCGAGTGGAAGAGACCATACCGGTGCATGGACAAATAGGTCCACACCATTAAAGGTCCATATGTAGCTATGTTAAGAACGTGGACTGATGAAAAGGCAGAGGAAAACATTACATCTTCATACCAATATGTGAATGAGCTGACCACTCGGTTAAAAACTGGCTGGAAACTTGCCAATGAAAATTTGAAACAAGCCAGGAAGAAACATGCTGCCTATTATAACAGGAAGGCGAAAGACAGAAATTTGGCTGTGGGAGAGAAAGTACTGCTTCTTTTGCCTGGGAGTCAGAATAAGTTACAAATTGGATGGCAGGGTCCATATACAGTTTTAAAGAAGGTGTCTAGAACAAATTATAAGATAGATAAGAAGGGGAAAGAAAAAATCTATCATGTGAATCTCCTGAAGAAATATTTGGAAAGAGAACATCAGGAGGAGACACACCTGTTGACCTTGTCCATCGCCATGGAGATGAAAAAGGAACCACTTTCATCATTTGAATATCCATTACACCCCTGTGAGACAGCAGCACAGGTGAAAATCAGTACACATTTAACGAAAACTCAGAAAGAGAGAGTGCAACAGGTTCTAAATAATCATGCAGAGGTGTTAACAGACCGACCAGGGCATACAAACCTATTGGAATATGATATGAAACTAATAGACTCCACACCTGTCTGTATGAAACCATATTCGATTCCGTTTGCTAAGGAGAAAGCTTTGAAGGAAGAGATAGACTATCTATTGAAGGAAGGAATTATTTCGCACAGTGAGTCTTCGTATAGTTCCGGTGTTGTACTCTTAAGGAAGCCCTCTGGAGAACATAGACTCTGTATAGATTACAGGAGACTGAATGCTATTACAGAAGGACAGGTGGATCCATTGCCGGATACAAATCAGCTGTTTGCCAGGCTAAATAAAGCTAAATATTTCTCAAAAGTGGATCTGAGTAAAGGATACTATCAGATTCCAGTAAAGCCTGAGGTTAGACCATACCTAGCTTTTAGTACCTCAGAAGGACACTATGAGTTTAATAGATTGCCATTTGGATTGAAGAATGCGCCTAGTGTCTTCTCTAGAATGATGAGAAAATTATTGGATCCTCTGAATAATCCCTGTATAACAAATTTTATGGATGATATCCTTATAGCAACAGAAACATTTGAGGAACACATTGACTCTCTGAACAGGCTGTTTGATCGACTTAGGGAGGCAAATTTAACAGCCCGACCAACCAAATGTTGCGTTGGATGTAAAGAATTGGAATTTTTGGGACACACAGTTTATCAGGGAAACATGACCCCTGACCCAAAGAATTTAGAGAAACTACAGAAAGCCCCGAGACCACAAACCAAGAAGGACGTGAGATCCTTTGTCTCATTATGTGGTTTCTACCAGAAGTATATCAGGAACTTTAATTCCATATGTGCACCGTTAACTGAATTGACACGTAAAGGACATCCAGATCGCATTACATGGACACCACAATGTGAAATGACTTACCAAGAATTGAAGGAAAAGCTCACAAGTAAACCCATTTTGAAATTACCTGACTTAAGTCAAGAATTCATAGTAAGGACGGATGCAAGTAATATTGGGTTAGGTGCAACTCTACTACAGAAATCAGATGCATTGGATGGGGAATTAAGCCCAGTGGCATATGCTAGCAGAAAATTGAATAAAGCCGAAATCAATTACTCAACTAGCGAAAAAGAATGTCTTGCAGTAATATGGGCAATAAAGAAATTCAATATCTATCTGTATGGGAAGGCCTTTAAGTTGCAAACAGACCACAAACCTTTATCGTTTCTAGCACAGGCTAGGCATGATAACTCCAGGTTACTCCGATGGTCTTTACTTTTGGCTCCATATAATTTTAGCATTGAGTATATATCTGGAAAAACAAATTTGGGAGCGGATTTCTTAAGCCGCCATCCGTGTGATGAGAATCACCGTAAACCCCAGAACTAATAATAAATTTCTCTATGTGTATGTAGAATAAAGGACTGACATATAATGTCTGTTTTAAGAGGGGAGGTGTCGTGGAATATTCTAATCCACATATATAAATTATTAGGTAAATATGAAGCCTAACAAACAAAATTAATAAAGAAAAGAGCAATGGTAAAATAACAGTGCTGTCACAAGGAATGTACTCGAGATCCCCCTTGTTTTCTGCTTCGTCTGCAAATTGTAACGCTTTCACGTTGATAGTAAAAGCTTACTGTATTATACCCGCTTTCTTCAATGAAACGTGTGCTGTATTTCTTGGAAAAACATTGAGAGGCAGACTGCGTAATGACCTAAATTAATCCTAACATTAATTATACTGCGTTACCAAAACGAACGAACAGATGGACTAAAGGATAAAGAGAGAGGGAGGGCTGAAAATCAGGAACGCATGCAACACGCGTCGCGCGATACACAAATGCTGCCATCACGCGTGTAAGACTACATGCACTAACTTTTTTTCAGACGGACAGTGATAAATTCACTACCCTTCCCAGAGTTAGGTTTTAAAATCATAAAAAACGCTTATTAGGAAAGATAACATTATATGGGTTTACGTTTGAAAACATTACAGTACCCAGACAGCACATCTTCGAAACAGAAGGTAGAAGGAATTGCATAATTTGAACGCAGCCACGTAGCTCTTTTAAATTTGGATATTTGGGTTCCTTAGGGCTTGCTGACAAAGAATATGTAAAACGTTACGCAAATAGTCCAGGAATTAATAAATTATAACCAAAATAAAATAATGGGGATGCCTGACAACATAAAATCATTTCTGCTCATAAAATTTTTTTATAACGTGTTTGAACAAAACCTTACGTTACAGAAATAGCCTACCATGTAAACTCCAAATTGATTGGAGCGCAACAAATGAAAGACTAACCACGATTGGTCGGGCTATAAATACTATCTTGGTTGTTAGGGAGACGTAGGAAGGTAACATTTTTTCAAACACTTGTCGAAACGTGGCTCGATTGGCCAGACTCGCTGATATAATCACTTAGGAGCGTTAGTTCGAAACCACTTGTTTAAATAAGCTTGATAAAGCAACAGTGCGTTGAAGCCAGCTCATATTTTGCTAAATAAAAGCCTGGAACATAAGCAGATGGGAATTTGTGCCAGTAAATGTGCCAGAATTCATTGCTAATCAACGTATCTGTGTTTATTCTATGAATTGTGGTAAGCTTGAACCATTCAGTATCTTTTAATGAAAATTGAATGTGAATTGTTAATTTATGCCTGTATATATATGTGTAGTTCAGTGGCAAACAGGATGTAAAACCTATAATGCTCCCGCCTGAACAGAAGGTGTCGGAGGAAAGTAAAACGGCATGGAATGGCCAAATAGTACACTGACACCTGGATGATTGACTAGAAAGAAATAATGCTGGAAGTGCAGAGGCGTGGTAACCATTAAGGAGGTAAATACTGGTATAAAGTATTTCAGATGAAGCTGACAGTTGGCCTAACGCTCTGAACTCAATGTTTGTGATGTATTGTGATCAGTGTAAAAAGAGAGTATAAGTTAGTTATGAAGTAGAAGGTACATCCTTCTTGTTTACAGGGACCGTGGTCTTGATGGTACTGAGCAGCACCTGGTCAGAGCTTTGCTGAATCCAGAGTCGGACAGCATACTCCTTGGTCTTTTTAGCTATCAGTGAGGTGTCTCCAGAGCCCAGGGGAGAATTCGAGCAGAGGAGTCCTTTCCTGCCGCCATCACGCAAGATAAGCTGATTTGGCCAGCTGAGCTCAACATTATGTCCCCTCATCTTGAAATGACTTTATAAAAATAACATTCAGAGGGGAATTTAATTGTCTTAATATCAGGAACTGAGAACATCTCCAATACTAGTCCCAAAAGACAAACTATTGAAGTCATGATGACAAATACCAACAGAGCTTGAACAAAACAAAACCAGTATTACCTCATATTACTACTACACAACTGACACACATAGGATATTTTTAATAATATATGTCACTACAATATTCATATTGATAAAGTCTGTACATATACTTGTAATTAAAATTGATTGTGATCCCTGGTTCCTTTGTATTTGAATCAGGACACTTATACCTTTATAACAACAATGAATACATATTGTTATTTGAAAAGTTATCAGTGACTCCTTAAGATATTCTCATAGAGTGTTATATGTATGTGAGTGTCACAGTGTTGTCAAGAGTAGTGGATTAAATTAAATTGTTTATCTGTCTGTTGTTGTGACTTACACTTCATCATACACATACCCTAGACACATAACGTAGTCATCACACTATTCCAGAATAATTCTGACTGAGATATATAGATATGTGGTAGCAAGTAAGGTTATCTATAATACACTACTCTTAATAGATATAGATACCTTCACAGCTGATCTCAGTCAGTACACTAAGTCCCCTATAAATATTTATAACATCCCACTTCACCACAACAATACAGGATATATACTACACGACATGAAGACATAAGTCTTTATAACATTGCCCAAAAAACCTAATGCAACAGAATGTTCAGACTTCAGAACAATAAGCCTGATGAGTCACGAAATTAAGATACTGCTCAAAATCAAACAGGAAAGAATAAAATGTAAGGTAGACAGCGAAATCCAAGAAGAACAGTTTGGTTTTAGACGGAACAGCGGAACAAGAGAGGCAATATTTTGCCTAAGAATATTAGTTGAAAAATATACAGAGGTCCAAAAAATTATGTACATGCGCTTCATTGACTATAAGAAGGCTTTTGACAGAGTCCCTCATGAGAAAATAATTGAATGCCTCCAAGACATAGGTATTGATGGAACAGATATAAGAATACTCAGTAACCTTTATTGGGAGCAAACAGCTACTCTAAGATCTGGAAGGAATTATTCACCAAACATAGACATAAAAAAGGTGCCAGACCAGGTTGTGTGCAGTCCCCCTGCCTATTTAATCTACACACAGAAAAAAAAATTCAAACAGATAAAGTGAAATGCCAGGACTGAACACCAATGGAAGGTCAATAAATAACCTTAGATATGCATATGATACCGTGTTGTTAGATGAAAGTGAACAGGATGTACAAGAACTAGTGAAACAAGTGAACAATATAAGTCAAGAATGTGGACTCCACATTACTACTGAGAAAACAAAAACTATGATAATTAGCAAAGCAGACCATAAGCCCACAGTAAAGATAAGCATAAATGGAAAAATCCTGGAACAAGTCAAGAGCTACTCAAATCCTAATCATATAATAACAGAAGATGGCAGATGTGAAACAAAAATCAAGAAGAGAATAGGAATGGCCAAAGCTTCATTCAACAACATGAAACAAACGAGGGGCGTTCAAAAAGTAATGCACCACATCGTTTTTCTCAGCTAATAATGAAGATAGAAGCATGAAATTTTGCACACTTCAAATATGGCATGTGCCAATTGTGTGCACCAAATTGCATTGCAACCGTCTAAATAATACGGCTGCCCTAAACCGTTGAGATGGAGCGTGTTAGCAACTTGCGTTATAAGCAGCGAATTGTGATATAATATCTCGTTGCAGAGAAGGAAACTGTTGTGAACATTCACAAGCGTCTATGTGATGTGTATGGAAGTTTTGCAGTCGACAGGAGTACAGTCACTTGCTGGGTTCAGAGAATCAAAGAATCATCTGCTTGATCGGCCGCGCTGTGGACGTCCTACCACAGCCACCAACGCAGAAATGTTGAAATGCGCTGAGAGCATTATTCCTACTGATAGGCAAATCACTACTCAACAACTGGCCTTACAGCTGTCAGTCAGCATTGGTAGTGCAAATGAAGTTATGAAAACTCTCGGATTTTCTAACGTTTGCGCAAGATGGGTTCCTCCAAGTCTCACAAAAGACCACCGATTGCAAAGGAAAGCAATTTCTTCCGAATTGTTGGAGCGTTTCAATGCTGATGAAGAGAACTTTTTGGCTAAGATCGTTACAGGTGACGAAACCTGGGCACATCATTTTGAACCTGAGACAAAAAGACAGTCAATGGAGTGGCATCATCCGCAATCACCACGAAGAAAGACATTCAAAACAATTCCTTCAGCTGGAAAGGTCATGATCACTGTCTTTTGAGACATTGAAGGTGTGATTCTTGTGGACGTTATGCCAAGAGGAGAGACAATCAATTCGCAAGCTTACATTAGGACATTGAAAAAACTCAATCAACGTTTTCGCAGAGTTCGGCAGCACAAGAATCCAGCAGACCTGCTTCTCCTTCACGACAATGCACGACCTCACACAAGTCTGGCAACACGGGAAGCAATCACCAAATTGGGTTGGACTGTACTACCCCATCCACCCTATAGTCCCGATTTGGCACCCTCTGATTTTCATCTGTTTTATTTCACTTAAAGATGCACTCCTTAGGACAAGGTTTGAAGATGATGGAGTGATTCATCGTATATGTTCGAACATTAACACCAGGATATGGACTTATCAACGTATATGTTCGAACATTAACACCAGGATATGGACTAATCAACGTATATTTTCGAACATTAACACCAGGATATGGACTTATCAACGTATATGTTCGAACATTAATACCAGGATATGGACTTATCAACGTATATGTTCGAACATTAACACCAGGATATGGACTAATCAACGTATATGTTCGAACATTAACACCAGGATATGGACTAATCAACGTATATTTTCGAACATTAACGCCAGGATATGGACTTATCAACGTATATGTTCGTATATGTATACAGCCTTTCCCATACATAGAAGGTGACCTACTTACCCTCATACTGCCAGAAACATCTAGTACAAGCACAAGTTTTCTCGGACGAGCCTGGACGTAATGGAATACAGGTCGAGTGTCTGTGTTGTCTGGAAGTTTATTGTTACCTGCAGACAAAATTCTCATTGTTAAAAATCAGCGTTGATGTAAAAACACACAACAAACAACAATGTAACAACACTGAACAAACAACAATGTAACAACACTAAACAAACAACGATTAAACAACACTAAACAAACAACAATGTAACAACACTCAACAAACAACGATGTAACAACACTCAACAAACAACAATGTAACTATTTTCAACAAACAACGATATAACAACACTCAACAAACAACGATGTAACAACACTCAACAAACAACAATGTAACAACACTCAACAAACAACGATATTAAAAACACTCAACAAACAACGATGTAACAACACTCAACAAACAACAATGTAACAACACTCAACAAACAACAATGTAACAACACTCAATTTAAGAACGAAAGAACAACACTCAACAAACAACGATGTAACAACACTTAACAAACAACGATATAACAACACTCAACAACCAACGATGTAACAACACTCAACAAACAACTATGTAACAACACTCAACAAACAACGATGTAACAACACTTAACAAACAACAATGTAACAACACTCAACAAACCACAATGTAACAACACAAAACAAACAACGATGTAACAACACTGAACAAACAACGGTGTAACACCATTCAACACACAACGGTGTAACAACACTCAACAAACAACGATGTAACAAACCTCCGGAACCGACGATGTAACAACACTCAACAAACAACAATGTAACAACACTCAACAAACAACGATGTAACAACACTCAACAAACAACAATGTAACAACACTCAACAAACAACGATGTAACAACACTGAACAAAACAACGATGTAACAACACTCAACAAACAACGATGTAACAACACTCAACAAACAACGATGTAACAACACTCAACAAACAACAATGTAACAACATTCAACAAACAACAATGTAACAACATTCAACAACAAACTATGTAACAACACTCAACAAACAACGATGTAACAACACTCAGCAAACAACGATGTAACAACACTCAACATACAACGATGTAACAACAATCAACAAACAAGGATGTAACAACACTCTGCATACAACGAGGTAACAACACTCAAAAAAACCTTGCTGTTACCTTTTATTAGCCCTGTATTAATAGAGTCACATTGATCAGCTACCCATTTTTCTTTGGCCTGTTTCATTTTCTTTCTAATATTTTTATTTACCATACTATATTGCCACGCTGCTTCATGAACCTCTTTCCTAACCTTTTTCATTTCCCGCCGTGTATCACGTAACTTCCTAAATGTCCCCACCGTGCCAGATGTGACGTAAAATGGAAATGTAGCCTACAGCATCCGACAGCCTTCCGTGACCATAATGTAGTACTATGATTTGTTCGCACAGTCAAACATCTGACAGACTGCATTACTCACATTTAATCCACGCCTCTTTTCCTTGAGATGTGAACAAACAGAC
The DNA here is from genome assembly GCA_024509875.1 of Oreohelix idahoensis. NCBI lineage: Eukaryota > Metazoa > Mollusca > Gastropoda > Stylommatophora > Oreohelicidae > Oreohelix > Oreohelix idahoensis. Next base: position 118,481 of record JAMPIV010013128.1, read on the forward strand.
ATATTACCAACTTTTGCGTCCTGCCAGTCTAAACAGGGAACGATCATGGTGTTGTTTACCTGAGTTTCCCACGCAAGCTGATATGTTAATCATCAGATATCAGACAGATGCACGTGAAACAACGGATCTCTGTCGAGTAGCCGCATGGGCAGAAATATTTCCCGAGGGACCCTGTGATGTTCGTAGATTTACGGGGAGATAAACGCTCTGATATCCAGAAACGGGGACAATCTACAGACAATTCCGTTACACGGTAAGCCTCTGTTGTCGGTTAGCAACGCCGAACAGAAAGACCGTGGAAACCTTTTATAAGGGGGGGGGGAGAAACGTAGTTTCCTGATTTCTGCTATGCAAAAGAGTGTGAAAAGTAACATCCTCTAGAGATCATAATAACATGATGGTATTTAAACTGCGTCTTTCTCAAATCTGTTATCAGTGTCGCTCAGAATTTTTCTGAGAGTATAATCACGTTACCTAGAACCAATGTGAATAGATGCGTTAATAGTTTCGTGGTGATTTCTTTCTGGATCTCTGGTAATATAAATTTGGGCTTACGTATTAAAGTGTTACAGGTTTATCATCTTTAACTCCTTGTGATTTTCTAGGTGGTGGAACCAGTGGACAATAACGCGTAGCAATTTGTGTACCAGTTGCTCAGTAATGATAATTTTACCACCCGCGTTATTACACAGAAATATTCGGTTTTGCGTGACTAATTAATACACTAGGCGCAACGGATAATTGTTACCGCTACCCTACAGTGTATTATCTTACTAGGTGACTGATGGCAGGCCTAGTTATGTGACTCACCAATCTCCTATATTTATCTTCCAAGTTATGATAGTAGTATATGTACTGGCTCTCTCCGCCAGAGTTGATAATTCTTGGATGATCTACTTTCTTGTCATTCAACCCTTGACTCGTTCGTACCCTTCTCTGCTCTTAATCAGTGACTGATCGTATAGTGGTTTTATTGTAGTGAATAATAAATTGGCATACAACAACATTCAATGACCGACTCAAACATTTTGTTTGTTCTCTTACAAAACAGAATCCATTTATTTACATAATACATATTTTCTTCAAAAAATGTGCAGGTAATTCTTCATATTGTGCACACCTGCAGTCACATCATAGGTACTTCAAATATAAATATGCTTCAGATATATATAAGTGCTTCAGATATACATTCGGTATCTCAAAAATGTACAAGCATGCAATCCCCTATGTGCTTATCTCATCTCCAAAATATTTATTTAGGCTCCTTTACGCTCCAGTTCACTTTACTCCATCTACCTCAAACTCCTGATCAGCTTTATGCAACATTATTTTATACTTTTTTTCCTCTAGTACATCCTGGGTCAAACCTGAAACCCTGTTTCTACAAAAACATCACATATTTCCTATGCAAGTAATTAAGCCTTCTTTATTCTCTACTTACGTGTGAGAGCATTCATGTATTTCTCAAAGAATTCGACTATCCCAGTCGTTACTAGTCGTAACTAGTTTTGTTTACCTCTCCTAAGTTCACCCACCGTGAACTCTCTCTCTGTCTCTGTCTCTGTCTGTCTGTCTGTCTCTCTCTCTCTCTCTCTCTCTCTCTCTCTCTCCCTCTGATACACCGATATATTTGTCTTCTGACAAATCTTACTTCTTCTATTAATAGTTGACTGCACCACAACTTTATCATTGTCGTCTCTTTCCACTGTTTCTCCCCTCTTGATTTCTTGCTCTACAATTCTATATTTTTATGTACTCATTTTTTCTCATGTGATCTGGAGATTCCTCAACTTTGCTTCCCCTGGAAAAGTTCATCAAAGTGCATAATAATATAATAAAACCAATACTTACAGGCGATTCCCTGAATCTCTCCTGCGAATACACTCACTAGTGATATTATATAAACAACAACTCTCTTAAGCATCACTTTCTCTGACTATGAAACTTCTTAGTTATCACATACTGTTCTGACTAATCTCTATCACATCCTCCGAATTCTGTAGGCCTAACATCTCCTAACTGGTCTATACATCTTGTGAGTTTACTCTATTACTTCTAAGTCTAGCTGTAATCATCACAGACTTATTAAACTTGTGGTAACCGCACAGCATTCTTGTTTTCTTCATCTTCTCAAAACACGACCGCTCACCGGCGAGCCGTAATCTGTTCTCCCAATTTCTGATCCCTGATCATGATCAGCTCATCTGTACCTGTTTACCAGCTAAAACGATTGGTGCGCCTTATTTCCACTCACTGGAAACATGCTCACGCTTTTTTACAACATAAGCAAACTCAGTGAACTATCGTCTGTTATTTTTAAACTCCCCTCAGTCTTTTTCCGTGCGTCTTTTTTTTTTCTCAACTCAATAGGCAACCTCATCTAATACAACCAAAAAAAATCAACTATAACTCTACACTTATAATATATATATATGTACATGTTTTTCTTTTTTCGACATGGTCACTGCCTCTCTCTGAACACAGAGGTTTATCAGTACTTTTATATGTCTTGAAGTATCCGCCGTTAATGTCGTTAATACATTATATCGGACAGATAAGCAGAATTACAGTAAGTTATAGAGCAAAGCATGTCTAAGTAAATATCCTAATGCGATAGTGAAAGATATGTCACTAAGTCACAGTTTTGATGTGCCCGGCTGATTCTAGCCTTGGATGCACCAGTCAAATTGTCAACTCTGTCTGAAACTATATATGCATGCACTAGTACCTGTCCTGGGGCGATAGTGAAGGATATGTGTCACTAAGTCAGAGTTTGATGTGCCCGGGTTATTCTAGCCTTGGATGCACCAGTCAAATCGTCAACTCTGTCTGAACTGTATACGCTATACCCCTGTATGTCAGACTTAACAAAATACCCAACATCATTGTGTGAAATTAATGTGGACATGACCATATAAGTGTCATTACCATCATCTCTCAAGTAAGCAGTACCTATAGTACCAATACTGCAACCATGTCGTATCTCTGGTATCGCTATATAACCAGTGCAATGGCAAGTGGGGACGTTCATCATCAGTGCAATATGTGCAAATGTACATGAGTAAGAAAGTTTCTTACTCTACTATAACTTGACTGAGTCTGCATCACATCTCTTCTTCTTTCTTTTTCTTATTTGTCTGGACCTGAGTAGTATATGCCTGAAATTGATACATTATACTAATCAACATGCATTTAATGCGCTATACATATTTTAATAATTATCAGTCTTGATCCTCTGGTGTGCTGCATCTTGTACCTTGGGAAGAACACTGTTAGGCTTCATGAAATTCTATGTAGTTATTCTACTTTGTCACACTCATGAAATTATATGTATTTAATGTACTTTGTCACACTCATGGGACTATGTGTAATATGTTTATTTTCTGTATCTTTCTTTCTCTAAGTTCTACACTCTCTCTTCAAAAGGTTAGCGAGTAATGTAAGTGTCTAAGTGCGCTCCGGAATATCAATATCAACTAAGTTAAACACAGAGACACCTAATTAAATAACTTAACGTTGGGTACTATGTTGATTGGAGTACCTTTTAAGCACTATAGCTGGGTGAGTGCTGCGAATTTGTACTATTGCTGGGTCAGTACTTTACGGCGATTACACTAACTTCGAGATCTTTTTTACAAGTTCTAATAGTGTAATTTCTCTACTGGAGAGGCGACTGTCGTACTGTGACGAAGTGGGTATCGATTGTGAGGTCGTGTTTATAGTCGCTCTGCAGGAGGAAGGGGGCGATCGAATATTTGTATGTTGTTGTAAACCTAGAAACGGTTTATGTACTTGAAGATGATTTCTTTTGAACCTTGCTCGTACATGTTCTTGCGGTAGACGTAGCAACTTCGCTCTTGGTGGTGAATCTGGTGACGAAGGTTGGAAAGGGCGCTTGGTAGCTATACGTAACTCTGTGTTGGTAGTATCATCCATGCAATCGATGTCCCTTTCTTCTCGTTCTGTTGTGTCAATTTCTGATTCAACAGGTGCCACAGGCGTATTAATGATATTCTTGTTACTGTTTATATGCTCCGCTGTAGAACTCTGGGTATGGTGGATGATGTTGCTTCTCGTTGCTTGTAAAGGCTGTTCGTCATCGCTATCCCAGCTAGAGTGTGGAGGCCGTTGTTGACTGGAAGTTGACGGTGGTAACTGTCGATTCATAAGTTCTTCTGTAAGGCTCCGACTATAGGGGGTTATGTTTTTTCTCGTTGCTGATTGCAAGGGCCTCTCATCTTCGCTGACACAGCTGGAGTGTATGGACTTGTGTTACTTCTCATTATTTTTACTCGTAGCGCTTCAAGGGCTTAATTGATATATCCACCTTCATCATGCACAGATACTGGTGTACATGGGGGGTGGGGGGGGGGGGTTATGTTGTTTGTCATTATTTTTACTCGTAACGCTTCAATGTCTTGATTGATATATCAACCTTCATGTTTCTCATCTTGTAATTGATCTGGAGTGTTACTTTGTTCTACGTTAGCATCTTGTACTTGATCTGGAGTGTTACTTTGTTCTTCGTTAGCATCTTGTACTTGATCTGATCTCTTTCTTCAGATGTCACATTTTCTGTCTTACCGACCATTTCAACACTGCACAAATCAGGTAAGTCATCTATAACTTGTCTTGACCTTACCCTAACTGGGATTAGGTTCTTCTTACACCTGGTATTTGTTTGCACTGCAACATTCTTTGTTTTGGTTTCCATTTTAGTAACTGTCGGTTCGGTTCTTTTTTCCAAATTTAATTTTGGTCTCCCTTCTTTCACTTTCAGTGGTTGTAGTTTAATTTCCACCACATCTTTATATCTTATAGACTTTTGCAACCAATCCGTCTACTATTCTTATCCAAGGGAAATCGACTGCGTAATTTCTACAACGCTTTAACTCTGAAATGAAGTCTCTCATTGCTATTCTCATCTTTCTGTTCTCTATGGTTCTCGAACACCTCTCCATGTTTCAATGTCTCTGACTTGCCGTAATTATTGCTAACTACAAGTAATAGTTCATTTGTCATAAGCCCACCATGATACACATGACTCTCCTGTTGTAAAAACCATTTTATTGACACGTCGATAACTCAGTATTCTTCAATAGATGCAGGTAATTCTTAAAGAAGTTGTAACCATTACCGTAGACGACTATCTCGTTGGTTCTTGCTCCAGAAGTGGTGGAACAAATATAGGTTGTTGTTGTTGTTGTTGTTGGTACACTATCTCTCCTTGTGATGTAGCCATGTCACTTGAGAAGGGCTGGTCTCGGCGCCAATTTATACTAAATTGTCCTATTCTCTGCTCTTAATCAGGGACTGTACCACAACTTTATCATTGTCGTCTCTTTCCACTGTTTCTCCCCTCTTGATTTCTTGCTCAATAATTCTATATTTTTATGTACTCATTTTTTTCCCATGTGATCTGGAGATTGCTCAACTTTGCTTCCCCTGGAAAAGTTCATCAAAGTGCATAATAATATAATAAAACCAATACTTACAGGCGATTCCCTGAATCTCTCCTGCGAATACACTCACTTGTGATATTATATAAACAACAACTCTCTTAAGCATCACTTTCTCTGACTATGAAACTTCTTAGTTATCACATACTGTTCTGACTAATCTCTATCACATCCTCCGAATTTCTTAGGCCTAACATCTCCTAACTGGTCTATACATCTTGTGAGTTTACTCTATTACTTCTAAGTCTAGCTGTAATCATCACAGACTTATTAAACTTGTGGTAACCGCACAGCATTCTTGTTTTCTTCATCTTCTCAAAACACGACCGCTCACCGGCGAGCCGTAATCTGTTCTCCCAATTTCTGATCTCTGATCATGGTCAGCTCATCTGTACCTGTTTACCAGCTAAAACGATTGGTCCGCCTTATTTCCATTCACTAGAAACATGCTCACACTTTTTTACAACATAAGCAAACTCAGTGAACTATCGTCTGTTATTTTTAAACTCCCCTCAGTCTTTTCCCGTGCCTACTTTTTTTCTCAACTCACTAAAACCTGCAAGGAACTTAATTCTCCGTTAACTCCCTTTGATAATTTAACTAACACCATACTCTCTTCATTAAAGCTTACTACAAAATCATCTCATGCTAATTTTCTCAACCATAACTGAGAACTCACCAAACCTGCTTAACCCTAATTAAACACTTTTATCAACTAACTGTAATATACGAAGTTTCCTCCCTTTTTAAAAAAAGCATCCCTTCACTCATTTTATCTCCCTTCAACTAAGATAAATAGTCTGTATCTAAATCCATTCATATTTCCTAAACCATTTTTCTACACTCTTTTACTTTACTAAAACCCAATCACCGTTCATATAAACTTGCCTGAAGCACAAATAATGCTTTGGGCAAAGCCAACGGTGACATAATTGACGGAATAAAATTCACGTTTATTTTATTTTCTGTAATTTTAGAAAGTGACTGTTTAAATATCATGTGACTTAACAAACAGACGCCGACAATCTAATAGTTATTAATGACAGGCGATATTTGTTAAAGTGCGCGTATGGATGTTTTCATGTTGTTGTTGTTCGTCCATCACGGGTGATGAAAACCACTCTGTTCATCCAATTACCAGGAACATGCTAGACTAGTCCATGGGTAAGAAGGTGACTGATGAGCCCGATGCGGGCCCTGAAAGATCTCGGACAGTGTGGGCAGGGAATGTTTGCTTCATCTGAAGGCTCCATTACACGGTCTTTTCTAGCTTGTCTCCGCTCTTCCGCTGCTGCTCTTCTGGATGATTCGCATGCCGCTGCACCTTTACGAAGAGATGTGTGCCAAGCAGTTTGGTCTTGCGCAGCAGCTTCCCATATGTCTGGGTTTATGTCAAAGGTTTTCAATGACGTCTTTAACGTGTCTTTGAAGCTCTTCTTTTGGCCACGATGGGAGCGTTAACCCTTCTGCATCTCACCATAAAAGAGTATCTTTGGCAGTCGGTGGTCTGGCATGCGGACTACATGACCTGCCCAGCGAATCTGTGACTGCTTCAGAATAGTATAGATGCTAGGGATACCAGCTCTGTCAAGAACGGCGGTATCCGGGATCTTGTCTTGCCATTTGATGTTCATTACCTTCCTGAGACAGACTGTATGGAAGTGGTTTAGCTTCTTTACGGGCGCTTGTATACAGACCATGTTTCACATGCATAAAGCAGCACTGGAAGCACCGCAGCTCTGTACACCTTCAGCTTTGTCTGTAGACTAATGCCACTTCGTTTCCACACGTTGGTGTATAGTCTGCCAAATGCTGGCTTTGGAGATCCTGGTGTTTACCTCATCATCAATGACGATGCTCTGGGAATGTGTGCTACCAAGGTATGTGAATCTGTTCACAACATCCAGTTTCTCACCATTTAACTTGATGATTGGCTCAGTATAAACTGTGCCAGGAGCTGGTTGGTACATGATTTCTGTTTTCTTCGTGTTGATGGTAAGCCCAAAGTTGGCGCAGGCTTCGGAGAATCTATCCACGCTGTGCTGCAGATCAGCCTCTAAGCCAGCATTTAGGGCACAATCGTCAGCAAACAGAAGATCACTGATGGTGTGTGATTTGACTTTGGTTTTTGCTTGAAGCCTTTTAAGGTTAAACAATTTTCCATCAATACGATATCTGATGTCGATTCCTGTGTCCCCGTCTCTGAGAGCATCAGTCAGCATAGCAGAAAACATGATACTGAACAGAGTCGGTGCTAGTACACACCCTTGTTTAACTCCGTTTGAGACAGGGAAAGGCTCCGACAGCTCACCGTTTTCCTGAACTCTAGCCTGCATTCCATCATGCTGTTGCTGCACTATTGAGATAAATTTCTTTGGGCAGCCGTATTTTGCCACGATCTTCCATAGACCCTCTCTACTGACTGTGTCGAACGCCTTTGTCAAGTCGATGAAAGCTGTGTACAGGTCACAGTGCTGTTCTTGGCATTTTACTTGTAGCTGTCTTGCAGCGAATACCATATCGGTGGTTCCACGTTCTTTCCGGAATCCACACTTACTTTAAGGTAAAAGACCTTTGTCAAGGTGAGCCGTAAGGCGATTAAAAAGGGTTCTGGTGAATATCTTCCCAGCGATTGATAAAAGAGAGATGTCTCGATGATTGTTACAGTCTTGGCGATTATCTTTACGTTTATATAGATGTATAATTGACGCATCTTTGAGGTTGTGTGGGATGGCTTCACTCTGCCACATTTGCTGGAAGATCATGTGAAATTTCTCTATCAGAACTGTACCGCTGTCTTTATAAACCTTCCAGAAATTGAATCGGAGCCGGGGGCCTTTCCACTAGAAAGGTGACGAATCGCTTTTTGAGTTTCCTCCAGAGTTGGTATATAATCTAGTGCTTCATTTATAGGAATTTGGGCCAGGCGGATGATGGCTTCGTCGTTAATAGATGACGGCTATTTCAGAATATTATTAAAGTGTTCGACCTAGCGTTGGAGAATTTTTTCCTTTTCTGTAATTAGAGTTTTTCCATCTGCATTAAGGAGGGAAAATGATCCTGATGATGTTGGACCATAGACCGCTTTGAGTGAATGGTAAAACATTTTCAAGTCATGGTTGTCAGCAAAGCCTTGGAGCTCATCTGCTTTATTACTCAGACATGAATCCCGCATTTTGCGTAGTTTATGTTTGACGATTCTACGCATGTTGTTGAAAGCGTCTTTCTTTGATGTAGATTTTTGATCATTTAAATATGCTTTATGTGTTTCTCAGCCAACATCTTCTTTATATCATCTGTGTTCTCATCAAACCAGTCATTTTGTTTCGTGATGGCGGGACCCAGGACCTCTGTAGCAGTGTTGTAGATCTGCTCACTTAGAGCTGCCCACTTTGTTTCCACACTTTGGCCGTCTAACGAGATAGATTTGAGACGGTCTTCTAGGGTGTCAGTAAATGACTGTTTGATGTTTGTCTTCTTTAGTTTGGTGACATCCAGCCTTTTATGAGTTTTCTTCCCCTGAGGGCGCCTGGCTGGTTGGATACGAATTTTAAGTTTAGACACAATGAGGCGATGATCAGTCTAACATTCGGCACCACACATGAACTTGGTCACCTGGACATCTTGACTGTCATTCTTCCTAACAATTACATAGTCTATTAAGTGCCAATGCTTTGAGCGAGGGTGCATCCAGGAGGTCCTGTTGCGGGTAGGAAGTCGAAAAATGGTGTTGGTGACAAGGAGGTCATGTTCTGCGCAAGTCTGGAGGAGAAGAAGTTCATTGCTGTTACAGCGACCCACGCCATACTTTCCGATAGTGCCATTCCAGGAGATGTTATCTGGGCCTACTCTTGCATTAAAGTCACCAAGAATTATGAGCTTATCTGCTTTAGGAACTGATGCAATAAATGCATGTAGTTCTTCATAAAACTTATCCTTGACGTCATCCTGGTTTGTCATAGTTGGTGCATACGCGCTAATGATGGTGGCATGTTTTTTTCCATAAAGCAGGGGGATCTTGACTGTCATGAGTCGGTCATTTATTCCCTTTGGGGGCCCCGCTAACTTGCCGACAATTGCTATTTTGATTGCAAATCCAACCCCTGCTTCTCGTCTTTCTTCAGTTCCTCTTCCGCTCCAATAGAATGTATAACCTGCACCATTTTTGCAAAGTTGGCCCTCGCCTGCAAGTCTAGTTTCACTCAGTGCTTCTATGTCAATGTTGTATCTGGCCAGTTCTCTTCCAATCAGGGCAGTTCGCCTCTCAGGTCTGTTTGCGTTAAAGTCTTTGTCAAGGAGAGTGCGCACATTCCATGCGCCTAGAATGTGGAGAAAAAATATGACCTTTTTTTTTCCTTATGTGTCACCCGCCGAAGTAGGGTACCCACCAACCGCGGTAAGCTGGTTAGGTAATGATGGAGCAGGCAATGTTTAGGGCACTTTTTCTAGCCCCTTTCTCATGCCATGGAGGTGAGCAGTGCTTTCCTAAAGAGGGCTGCTCAGACACTCAGGGGGCTGCCGAATCCCACTGCTGCTCCGATCAGTGGAAGACGACCATATGGCCTGAGCCGCCTGTGTATTGGTCTGCGACTACGACTGCCAGCATACACACGCCTGCCGCTTCGCCGCTCGCCCATCGCCACAGGACTTGTTGTGAGTATGAATGGATGAAAGAGTGACCTGCGCAGTGATTTGGATTAAAGTGAGGAAGAGTTGCGCAATTAGTCGACCTGCATGCTGACAGCTACGAGGAGCCACAGGTGAGAGCTGGATGCCAGGTTTGGACCATTGGTGGCCAAGCTGCCCTGAAAATTGCATGACAGCTCCTTCACCAGAGGTACTACAAATACCTGACATCCCAACCCCCCTCCCCCCGTATGGATAATTAAATATATTTAATGTGTTTGGATAATTAAATGATAACTGACCAGATAGGAATAGGCCAGAGACACCGTGTGCTTATATGTAGATATTTTATTAGTAGTAATTTCTTCATAATGTTTCTCTATCCTTAGGCATGACCTGATCAAACGGCGACCAGCGGTTTCTTTATTTGGCTTTATTTTTGGGCTATATTTTGCTCCATTGTGGTCTATGTTGGCCTTGTCTCTATTTACTGATTGGATTAAAGTTGTATTCTTTTGGCTTATACGTCTCCAAGTTCAGTTGTGAACAGGACCGGCCACAGAGACTAACGAACATTTTAATAGTAAATTTTAACTGGACTTACAAATTCCCAGATATATTTTTTTTGCAATTGTATGAGCCCACTGGGGTGTGAAATATATAACAATTCTCCCGACTTTTGGTAGTCGTATCCAAGTGGATTTTTATCCAGAAGACTTACGCTATTTAAGAATCGGCACTTATCAGAACCAGCCGATAGGATTTACCATCATCACCAAGTAGCAGTAATTATGTTTTTTTAGCGATCAGATGTTTTCCTACTGTTTACTGTGAATACCAGATCTCAGAGAGTCTCGGCATTAACAATTCAAGGTGACATTGTTTATCCAGGAATCAACCACCAAATTGGGCGTCCCGCTTATAAAATTTAATTATTAGTGGAGGGACTGGGGCCCAATTCGGAAGATAAATACTCTGGACCTTATACACTTATTCATGGATTTTACGTCCAACAGATTGTTTCACCAAGAATAGGGTAAGAAGCGAGATTGTGTGGCCAAGTATGATAGAGAGAGAGAGTGAAACATTTTATCATCTGCACTCTGTTTGACTATTGTTTAATTGTATTGGATAACGTTTAGTGGGAACTGCGTTCTTTCTTTACTGTCTTTACTGTAACCTAGTGTTAAACTTTTAGCCTTTGGGGTTTTTAACTTGTTCGGTTTTTTCTTCTCAATGAGGGGAGGGCACTGGTATTCTGTTTTTTTCTATATATGTAATTCTGATGTAATTGATCTTTCTCTTTTAGATATTTGAGGTTGTAAAGTTTAAATGATAATAAACAACAAAAGAACTAAACTGTGTGTGTTGGCCAGACCCATACCCAATTAACCATAGTTTTTCACGTTTGTGTGTCTGGTTGCCACTTAGCTGTGTGAGAGGGTTAGTGTAACTTATACTTATCAAGATAGGGAGGGGCAAGATTGCTTTATACTAAATTATAGTCGTACTGATAAGCTGGACTAGAGAAACTACTCAGTCCAGAGACAGATCTTCTCCTTAAACTATCCACTTAAACTACATATTTTCTTACACCTTTACTTCGCACGTATCATTACCATCCCCTATACTCAGGCGGGACCATAAATAACTTAAAACCTATCTAAACGCGACAGAATGGTTTGCTCGTGTCCAGGATTTAATCTAAGCCTGAGTTTAGATAAATGACTAACTTCTTATATTGTATCTTAGCCGAACCCTAGATAGAGTGTGTGGTGCGTCTTGTGTTGGAAGCTAGAGAGAAAGAGAAGGCAGAGCGTCAATTGGAGCAGAAGAAAATTGAGGCGGAAATGGAAACTCACAGAGACATGGAGTGAGAGAGAGAGACAACATGAGGAAAAAGAGAGAGACAACATGAGGAAAGAGATTATAAGCAACGACGTCAGCCCGAATTGGTGCTTAAGACTCTAGAGGTCCAAAGTCGTGGTGCAGCGTCTAGCTCCAGCAACGGAGAGCCTTCTTCCTCACCTCAATCACTCCCGACTGCTCATTCCGGTACTCAATCTCAATTAGCAGCTATGTCTGTTCCACTAGAATCCTCCCCAAGCCCCAATGAGAAAATTTACACCTATCTAGAAAAATTTGAGAGAATGGTAACACTGTATAGTTTAGAAAGCTCGCGATGGTGTTTGAAGCTTTCCCAGGCTTTAAAAGGCAATGCATATAATGCGTATGTGAAACTGGGAAGCAGCAATCAAGATAATTAGGACATGTTGAAGATAGCTTTACTTGAGCGCTTCGAAATGAACGCTAGCAAATTTTTCGGAACAGCAGAAAAGAGGGAACCGAGACGTTTGCCCAGTTCTCTTTCCGTCTGAAGGGATATTTGACGAAGTGTTTGGAGTTTCCTTGCACTTTTGAAGGGTTAGAAGAGCTCCTTCTGACTGAGCCGACCAAAAGCCCCTTGTCAAATGAGACCCGTAGATTTCTTGCTGAATATGGAGCTGTAAAGCTGGAAGAAATCTTAATTAAGTCTGAACGTTACGAAAATGTCTTAGCCGAGCGTCCAAGCTCAAAACGCAAGCCTACAGATGGGCCTTCTTGCAAAAATAACATAGAACAGTCTTCCCAGTCATTCACCCATCAGCACCCAGGAGAAACTTTACCTCAGACCCCCCCCCCACCCCACCCCCTTTTCAAGGAAAATCGAAATTCTACAAAACTCGATACCCCACCAACACCCATGATCAGCCCAAGCATCACTCATGGCAGGCAGGCCAGAAACGACACAACAAAGGTAAAACCCCCTGCAAAAGGGACATCTTATCAGGGCAAACACACCGTTACAAATCGGATCGTTTGTCTGCAAACAGGCTCGCAAAGGAGTAGAAATGTCAGTGATTCTCAACCTGAGGGTGAGAGTCCTTCTACGCGAGGAACTGTTATATTGAACGGGACTTCGACTTTGTTTGATACAGGTTTGAGTTTTGGTTGTATTGTCGCGAGGTATTTTGTCAAACCTGGTCTAGAAACAGAAAAAAAACCGTCAAATTATGTGGAGTTTTGAAAGGAGATACACCCATAACGCTTCCACTCGCATTGGTAGAGATACACTCGGATATCGTCCGAGGTATCATTAAAGCGGCTATAATGGATGATCCGATCTACCCAGTCATACTTGGTTGTAGATATGTATTTAAAGGGAGAACGAAAAAGCCGATTGTGGCAGCAGTAACTACAAGAGGACAAACGAACAAGGAACGGGAGCCTTCTTGAGCGCCAAACACATCCACACCAGCCCGTACCATCCGGCCGGAAATGGGCTCGTGGAACGTTTTAACGACAGCCTCACCATGACTTTACGTAAGCTGGGACAAGAGAACCTGAAGATTGGGACCTTTTCATTCCCGCAGCCTTATTCGCGTACAGGGAAGTCCCCCGGGCCTCTACGGGTTTACCACCTGCTACACTTCTTTTCGGCACACCTATTAAGGGCCCGCTAGAAGCCGTACTACGGTCACATAAAGACCAGAAAGCTGATGAGACAGTCGTCCCAGCATTCAAGTATGTATCAGAGTTAAAGGAACGGCTAAAAATAGGATGGGATCTAGCAGCAACCAACCTTAAGCGACACGCATGAAGCACGCTAAACGATGCAACAGAGCAGCGAAAGAGAGAGAATTGCAACCAGGAGAGAACGTTTACCGTCCTTAGAAAGATCTCGAGAACGAACTACAAGATCTTTATTAAAGTAAAGGAAAAAGTCTACCAAATAAATCTGATAAAGAAATATTTTGAAAGACCGGTGCCTTCCACTGAACATCTCCTGGCAGTCGCTATAGCAACTGAAGACGAGGATGATGACGACAGTTGTATGGAATACCTACTACGTTCGTTTATCTAGAATATTCTTCATCACAAACGGACTCGTTAAATTCGATGTTAAATTCGGCGACACTCTCTCAGAAAAAAATAACAGACAGAAACTAAGGCGTTACTGAAACAGTACTCGGCAGTTTTAACGGACACACCTGGTCGAACATATCTCGTAGAGTTTGATATGAAGCTGATAAACGAGACACCTGTGCGAACCAGAGTTTACCCGATCCCGTATGCGAAAACAGACACGTTACGTGGAGAGATAGACAAACTACGTCAAGCTGAGATTATTAGCGAGTCTACATCTCCTTAATGCTCTAGCGTCGTACTGTTCCAGAAACCCAACATTTCACTCCACAGATTCAGGTGTCAATATGGGTTCAAACGAAAGTGATTAATTACCTTAATCAGCAAAAGATGGTCGGTGAAGTTTTGACATGAGAAGAGTTGAGGAAAGGGAGTGCAAACAGTGATCTAGTACAGAAAATGAGACGCAGCGCAATAATGTTGGCGATAAACATGGACGCTAGGAAAAGAGAATGGACAATTCTATCACAGGAAGTAATCTTGCTTGGCGCTAGATTATAACGACTTTCGCGCATCTGCCCATCTTGCTTCGAAGGCAAGAAGTCCAATAGAGAACAGCCTATATTTGCATCTCAAATGCCAAACCAATGATAATTAACTTGCTAATTTTGGTAGGGGACTATCTCCTACTACGTTCGTTTATCTAGAATATTTTTCATAAACTAATATTCTATGCAGGTCATCAACGATTTCCTGCGTGACTCATAATACGGGATTTTTCAAAATTCACGCCCATATAAGGTAGTGCATCTTTCGTTGCTTTTATCTTGTTTACCAACTCCCTACTTCTTAGATCTATTAATGGAAACTGTCACATATCTTTTGTTGCGCACATGGGCTTTGATGGAATAAACATATATTTTAGTGCGCGCATCAGCTTTAAAGGGAAATGGTACAAAAGAGTGCAATGGAGTGGAGTGACCAGGAAGCCTGACAGAGAAAGATGTCAGTTTGCCGGCTTTAGAAGCCGTATTGCATTTTATCGTGCTCTCTTTATGGTTGCTGGGTTTTGTACAGCATTGTATATTCCAAGGGTAGTAGGACTTGTTGATCCAGCCATATGGTTATTGCTGACAATGTATTGCTATTGTTCTTGCATTCATACGTGTCTCATTGTTAATATTAAAAAAAGGAGATTGTCAGCATGCCTTCGTGTACGCTTTGTGAATGGCGTTTACAAGTATGTTGATTGTGTGACCTCTCACAGTTTGATACGAGCTTAGAGGATAATGTCATGAAGGTGTAGTTATTTTTTTTTATTTTTTTTTCGTACACCCGCTAATACTCGAGGCGAAATCTCAGGTTTTTATTAATGTCTAACTTGGCATTGATTTTACATGAGTATCCCTTTTTTTCTTGTACAGAGACAGGTGTCCCTCGCCATTCAGGCAGATACTCGCAGATTTCGGAGGTACCCATTAGAGCTGGGTCGGCTCAGGAGCCGCCAATCCCTGGTCGATGACACTCCTTCAAATGTCCTCGCCAGGTCTCGAGTTAATCCAGTCCAAATCCCGGTCGACGAAAAATCCTCAAATGCCGTCGCCCGGGTTTGATGCAATTGATTTTTCTGATGAGGACATTTTGAAATGGATTTGTTGTCGGCGAAAACAAGCTACAAGTTCGTGGATTGACTCAGTGCGCAGTGTGAAGACTATGAAGCTAAGGTTTAATGAGTTCCTGTCAGGCTGGGGCGACGACGATGCCGTCTTATTGTTGGATTAGTTCCATTGTCAGTGATATGGAGAGCTAATTGTGGGTCTGTCGTAATTGTGGTGGAAAATATGAGGTTGTAGTTCCTTCCAGGCGTAGGCGAAGATGTTTTAATTTGTCGGTCGTTGCAGTTGCCTGCTGATTTTTGGATTATCGGTTATCCATTGGTGGCCTACCTCCTGAGTGCACGAATACGTCGCCTACATTAGGATTTGTGGTACAACAGACAATGTGGATACTACACGTGTGTACCTGCCAGTACACATCTTTCAGCTTGCATCTACCGTGAATACATTGCCTTGCCTGTGCTTTGCTGCTTGCGTGACTCTGCAGCAGTGACTTTTTGTCTGCATTAAAATTTTGCTCCTTTGTGAATACTACCGACTATCTTTGTCATGCTGAGAAACTGTTCGTGATGAGGAACTATACGTGATTTGCTGAGCAGCATTATCCGTGAATGCTGATGCTGCTATATATCGTTTGATGAGACAGAACATTATAGTCGTGCTGATAAATATACGTGATTGGCGGGTGCAACCATAACACATTTTCTGATGCACTGGTCTATGTTACGCTGCTGATAAAAGACGTGATGTCTTGCTGTGGGCTGTATGTCGTTTCTTACTGCAACCATAATTCGATAACGAACGATGATTTAAAGCCCTCGCTGAGTTTACCAGTTATTATTTATTATGCTGGTATAGACTTTCTTGGACACAGACATAAGAAGGCCATTTACATTGGTGTGGATTTTTGAGAGCTTAACGGAATGGGAGGATACTGAACATTGCTGTTTTTTCTTATTGCTACACCCATTGGTGGCTTTACGGCTTTAGATACGAGAATGACTGACGCCGATTGTACATCTTTTCTTTGAATTTGTTCAGAACATTTTGCCGCAACCGGACAGTGCAGAGTACACTAAGCGTAACTGATTGTGGCACTAACATTTGTAGGTACTATTCGTGCTTTTGTCTCGTGATTCATTATCATCATTCAATTGAAAAGCTGGTATTGGGACTTTGAGGATTCAGTCTACAGAAAGACAGTCATAAATTTAGTTATATTTCTTGTTTTCTTTCTTTTGCTGTTCTACTTTCTTTTTTTTTTGACGTCATTTTATTTTATGTGTTTCACTTTTCGTTATGTTTTAATTACTGGTCTACTCTGCTCACCCATTTGAATTTTTTTCGTTTAGCTCGTTTCTCCATATGCTGGTAGTTGCATTGATGCTTTTCTGTTACTATTTTATTATCTGTTCTTTTCCTTGTTTCTGATACTTTCATTTGAAATTTCATTTGTTTTATATATTTAAATTATTTGTGTGACTTCTTTCTGACTTTTGATATTGCCTTGCTTCAGATCTCGTCGCTTCGCCGTCCACTATTGGTTTTCGTGCCGTCTTTATTGTTTTATTATTGTATTACATTGGTTTAGGTGAAGAATTGGTGGCGAGTTTAACATTTTTTTTTCTTATGGGAAAGGGATTATGTTGAACTAATTTCTTTAGGCAGTAACACTGTCAGTGTTGCAGTGCGGTACAGGCACAGAAAGTTGACCCTAGTGACTGTCCTGCATAACTGACCGTGCACATTTTCAGTGTCTTAGAGGTGATTGTCTTGTATGAGTTACAGAAAAAAACAAGAAGATTACAGACAAGAACGCTATGAGGAGCGTCAATTACGAAAAGAACTGAAACAGATTGAAGCAGATAAGGTACTGAAACATATTGAAGCAGATAGGGAACTGAGACAGATTCAAGCAGATACAGAAAATAAAAAAATTGAGGCAGATCTAAGACGGATGGAGTTAGAAAAAATGAAGATTGAGGCGAACAAGGAAATTGCTATAAAAAAGTTGGAGCTTGATTCTGGCAATCCTAGTTCGACTTCTAGGGTGCCAGCTCGAACTTATAGGCTACGATTACCGATATTTCGGGAGGAAGTAGATAACATGGACTTCTTTTTGGAGAGATTTGAATCAGCGGCTCTTGCCTGGAAGGCATGGAAGGAGGAAGGCCTTCACTATTATCTGCATTGCTTTCCGGCTCTGCGTTAAACACCATATATAGTTTGCCTGTAACTGACAGAACTAATTATGATACCGTAAAGGCAACATTGCTGAGAGAATTTAAGCTGACAGCCGAAGGGTTTCGCTCTCGTTTCAGAGATGCGATGCCTAGTGCCGATCAAGTTTTCGGCTCTTTTGTCACCAAAATTAAACTTCTCCTTAATAGATGGACAGAGCTGGAGGGAATAAACAGAGATTTTGATGGGCTGTTTGATCTCATTTTGAGGGACATAGTGTTGTCGTCATGTTGTTCTGACATGGTTGTATTTTTTCAAGAACGCAAACCCAGAGACATTACTGCTATGGCAGAGTTGGGGCGGCAGTACGTTACTGCTCACCCTGGTAAGACAATTCACAAGTCCTTTGTCCCTGAGCCTTTCGCTACATGTGTTGGCAAGGTTATTGGGAAACCTGTCCGGCAACATCGGTCCAAGAGTGCGGACAGGTTTGCCAGGAGGAGGTTTGATCGGCAATACTCTAGTGGGCATGGATCACATGGGCGCTATAATAATTTTAAGGGGTACAGATCTCCGAAAAAACAATCGTTCTACCGTCAAGATAGATCTCCGTTTAGATACACTGGAGATAGACATGACAGGTCTACTCGGAGGCAGGTCCAAATAGACACTACTAGCGATCCCGATCATCGCTGGTATAGAAGAAGTGGTCCGAGTAAACGGGATGACAGGGGTGACAAACGGGAGCAAGAACTCCTCAATTCATCAAAAGGGTAGTCCTAACAAAGATGATGGTAGTCAGCTTCATTGTTGCGCGTGCGACCAAAGGGGACATGCTGCAAGAGTCTGTCCAAACAATTCAGAAAAGGCTAATGCTGCATGCGTTCTGAAAACTTTTAATAACGAAGATTGCGAGGGATGTAGGCCTTTGTTTGAACCTGATGGCAGACCATTACTGATTTGTAGTCATACTCTGCCTTGCCTCTCTTCTCTCGATGGGAGCGGAGGCTTAGAGTTACACCGGGGCATGGTTCAGAACCGGTTGGTGTCTGTGTTGAGGGACACAGGATGCACTATGACAGGAGTGCGCCGATCATGTATTGACAAATTGTGCCTTATTTGTAAGACTGTCGGATGCGTGAAATTTGGGGGAAATGTTGAATATTACCCCCTAGCCATTATAGAAGTGGATATATCCTTTATTTCTGGTCGGGTGCAGGCGTGTGTTCTTGAGGCTCCAGTGGTCGATTTGATTATATGGAACATGCTTGGTATTCGTGACTGTACTCAGGCCGACATCACAAAATGGCAGGTCCAACGGTCAGTTGTGGCCAATGTGGTGGTCACAAGGGCACAGACCAGAGCCCACGACAATTCATTGGCGATACAGCGGAAACTACCAACATCTTACGCGGTCCCATGTATTGCCTCCACGGGTCCCAATGTACCGGCATCGGACTTTGTCCAGCAGCAGCAAGCTGATAGGACATTGCAGAAATGTTACACTTTGGCCGATAATGGTGATGTAAAGTGCACGAAGTCGGCATGTTACTGGTTTGAGTTGAAAAATGATGTTCTTACCAGATGCTTTTCCAGCCAATTCGAATTCAAGCGCCAGGTGGTGGTGCCTGTTGCCTTTAGATCAAAGGTGTTGCAGGTGGCACACGATTCACCGTTTGCTGGACATATGGGGGTTGCAAGAACTTGCCATAGAGATCTGTCACAATTCTATTGGCCGGCATACAATAAAGACATAAAGGTATACTGCAGGTCTTGCAGGGTATGTCAGTTAGTAAAACATACAGGTAAATTATCGAAGGCTCCGTTGCAGGTTGTTGATTTGTCGGTTCGCCCCTTCCAGAAAGTTGCAATCGATATCGTTGGTCCGCTTTCTGTTGCATTAGAGAGAGGATTTCATTTTATTATGACAATGGTGGATCTGTGCACAAGATGGCCCGAGGATGTGCCAATGAGGGCTATAACCTCTCAGGCTGTGGCGGAAGCGTTGCAGATGTTGTTCAGTAGGTTTGGGTTTCCCGATGTGATATTGTCATATATGGGACGTCAATTCATTTCTAAGGAAATGGCCGAGATCACTAAATTGTTGGACATTTCCCAATCGTTCAACAGCCCTTATCATCCCCAGTCAAACGGGGTATGTGAACGTTTTAATGGCGCATTGAAGGATATGTTGGCCAAGGTCACTGCTGAATTTCTTCAAGAATGGGATAAATTCCTTCCAGCAGTATTATTTGCCTATAGAGAGGCGCCTCAGGAGAGCACCGGTTTCTCCCCATTTGAACTATTGTACGGGGCGAATCCGAGGGCCCAATGCACATTCTGAAAGATATACTGGTTGGTGGGTGTTCTGATGGGTCCTCCGTTTCCAGTTACGAATACGTCATAAACCTGCGTGATCGTATTGTCAAAGCGTGTGCCGTGGCACGTGATAATTTATCCATGGCGGGGGCGCGGTACCAGCAATACGCTAACCGCGGATCCAAACTACTGTTCTTGGTTCCCGGTGAAGAGGTTTGGCTTCTTCTTCCATCAAAAGAAGATCGTTTGAGCATTACATGGCAGGGGCCGTTTAAGGTGTTTAAGAGGGTAACGGATGTTGATTATTTAATCCAAGTTCGAACAAGGAAAAGTATTCCACATTAATATGTTAAAACCTTATATGGAACGGCCAGAGGCTCTAAAAGGGGTGGACACTAGGTTGTCTGGGGAGACCCCGAAGATGGCATGTTCTGTGGTCATTAATGAATTGGGTGACATAGGAGATGATATTAATCTCCAGCTGTCTTTCGTTCCCGTTGCTCCTTCTGAGTCTTGGGAGAATGTGCAGATCTGTGACGGCCTAACGATAACACTGAAATCTGAGGCACGATCGGTCATTGGAGAGTTTAGGGATGTTCTCACTGATTTGCCAGGACTTACCGATTTGATCTGCCACAATATTATCCTGACAGACGACCAACCGATTAGGGTTAAGCCGGATCCGCAACCATTACATTTCAAGTCGCGATTGGAAAAGAACTAGATGACATATTAGGGTTGGGGATCATTTCTCCATAGGAGTCTGCTTACTCCTTCCCTATGGTTGTAGTTCGAAAGAAAAATGGGTCCGTGCGTGTCTGCATCGACTTCCGTAAATTAAATAGTGTCACTGTGATTGACGCTGACCCAATACCGAACCAGGAGGACCTCCTTACTCAACTTTCCAATGCCAGGTTTTTTTAGTAAACTGGATTTATCTCGTGGATACTGGCAGGTTCCTCTTGTCGAGTCGGCTAAACCTTTGACAGCATTTTCCACCCCAAAGGGTTTATTTCAGTTTAATTTTATGTGTTTCGGGCTAGCTAAGGCGCCCGCAACTTTCGTCAGAATGATGAGAAAGTTAATAGGTCATCGTACGGATGTGATTACATACATCGATGACATCTGCCTGTTCCATGAAACATGGGAACAACATATGTCGGGGTTGTCTTCCCTGTTGCTCTGTTTATGTAAGCATGGTTTAACGGCACGCCCTAGTAAGATTTGTATTAGTTTTAGAGAGTTGAATTTTTTGGGGTTTATCTAAGGTAATAATCTATTAAAACCCGAGATTGGCACGGTTTAAAAAATTTTAGAACTACGAAGGACGGTCAAAAAGTAATGCCTCGTAATTTTTAATTTCATTCAATAGGCAAGAAAACAGATAAAATTCACATTGAAATGTAGCCCCAAGTCTGAACTTCAAAAATGTATTTCTCAATGTAGCCTCTGTTATTTGTTACAGTTTTTGTCCATCTTCTCACAAGGGCATGTATCCCTGCACGGTAAAAATTTGTGTCCTTTTTCCTAAACCACTGGCGTACGGCGCGTTTAAGGGTCTCGGTGTCCTCAAAGTGATGTCCGCGAAGATCTTCTTTCAGTGGTCCAAACAGATGGAAGTCAGAAGGTGCAATATCGGGACTGTAAGGGGGATGTGGTAATAATGTCCAGCAAAATCTGCAATCGCATCAATGGTGCGTTTAGCGGTGTATGGCGTGGCATTATCGTGCAACAGTAGTGCAGTTCTCTGATCTTTTAATGGGTAAAGTCGCCGAAGACGACCTCTAAGCTTCTTCAAAGTTTCAATGTAACGGTCTGCATTCACCGTGTTTCCCTGTTCCAAGAAGTCGAGAAGAATCACACCCTTCTCATCCCAAAAACACGGAGGCCATAACTTTCCCTACAGATGGTGAACTTTTGAACTTCTTTTTTTGTCGGCGACGTTGGGTGATGCCATCCCATTGACTACCTCGTGGATTCTGGTTAAAAAAAATGAACTCAAGTCTCATCACCTGTCACAATATTCGATAACAACTCTTCTCCTTCAGTTTCGTAACGGTGCAGGAGGTTGATTGCTATGACTTTCCTTGTTTCTTTATGTCTGTCTGTCAACATTCTGGGTAACCACCGTGCACAAACTTTTGAATAACCCAGGTCTTTAATGATGTTCTGGACACTGCCTTTACACTGCCTAATGGACAACATGGAAGAAAGTTCATCAAGTGTTACCCGACGGTCACCACGAATGATGCCATCAACTCAATGAATGTTGTGTGGAGTCACTGCGGTAGACGGACGGCCAGTCCGCTTCGCGTCAGCCATTGAGGATTGACCTACTTCAGCTTCGTCACAACGATGTACCCAACGTCGGACAGTGCTAACATCCACTGTTGAATCTCCATAAACATTCTTCAAATGTTCGTGGATGCGAATTGGGGTCTCGCCTTCAGCATTGAGGAATTTTATGACATAATGTTGTTTTAACCGAACGTCTTTGGCAGCCATTTTTAAACTGTTACAGTGGTGCCACCTGTTACTGAAACAGGTTGATAATGCTATACAGTGCAGAAGGGTGTTTGATGAATCCTGCTAAATTTACAAATTGCACACCGATGCAGTATTTACATACATAAAAAATAGGAGGCATTACTTTTTGACCTTCTTTCGTACAAGCACCTAGGACTAAGAAGCAGGTCAGAAGCCTGATGGGACTTGTCAATTTTTATCGCAAATTCATCCCTCAAGTTTCTACAATTTCTGATGCTTTAACCTCTCTTACTAGTAAAGGGGTTCCTAACAGGGTTGTATGGTCGGCAGAATGCGAGAAAGCGTTCTCAAAAATCAAGGAGTTATTTTCCAGACGACCAATCCTTCTTTTGTCTGATTTGAGCAAACCCTTTATACTGCGGACCGACGCGTCATCTGTGGGAATGGGCGCATGTCTTATGCAAGACCACGAGAATATCCTACATCCTGTGATGTATGTTAGTCGGAAACTGTTACCGGCGAAGACCAATTACTCCACAATATAAAGGGAACGCCTGGCTATAATATGGGCAGTGTCAAAACTGTCCCGATACTTGATAGGGTCCCAGTTTATACTTCAGACAGATCATCGACCTTTACGGTTTTTGAAATCTTCGAAGTAGACAAGCTCACGGTTGACTCGTTGGGCCTTATTGCTACAACAGTTCCACTTCACAATTATCCCATTAGAGGGTAGACTTAATGTCATGGCAGATGCTCTGTCTAGATTGTAATTTTTGGGACATGAGTTATATGTGCTCGTAGGCACGACGTCTACGTACAACAGCGTCTATTTTCTTTCTTTTTTAACTTGTTTAATATTTTTTTGTATGCTGTGAAATCTACTGCTCTCAGGGAGAAGAAAACTCAGTTTTCTTTTCTGGGGAAGGGGGTAGATGTCACATATCTTTTGTTGCGCACAAGGGCTTTGATGGAATAAACATATATTTAGGTGCGCACATCAGCTTTAAAAATAAATGGTGCAAAAGAGTGCAATGGAGTGGAGTGAACAGGAAGCCTGACAGAGAAAGATGTCAGTTTGCCGGCTTTAGAAGCTGTATTGCATTTTATCGTGCTCTCTTTATGGTTGCTGGGTTTTGTACAGCATTGTATATTCCAAGGGTAGTAGGACTTGTTGATCCAGCCATATGGTTATTGCTGACAATGTATTGCTATTGTTCTTGAATTCATACGTGTCTCATTGTTAATATTAAAAAGGGAGATTGTCAGCATGCCTTCGTGTACGCTTTGTGAATGGCGTTTACAAGTATGTTGATTGTGTGACCTCTCGCAGTTTGATACGAGCTTAGAGGATAATGTCATGAAGGTGTAGTTATTATACTGTGACAGAAACATTTGTCAAGATTGTCATTTTATCGTGATTATCCCTTACAGCAAACCCAAGCGGAGCCGGATAAGTATTATTTCATGCTTCAAAAATCGCATTCGTTTTCTTATTGTCCGTGTCGTAATCTGTCACCAAATTGACATTTATCATGTATTTTTGATAATTTAATTTCTATAACATGATCGTTTAATTTCGATACCCTAATCATTTAAATTTCTATTCTCTAATAGTTTAATATCTATATCCTAATCACTTAATTTCTATAACCTAATGATTTAATTTCTCTGCCGTGGCCAGGATGTTTGCTATTAAATAAGCTGTCGTTAGTCGGTGTATTTAATCACCAGTTGTGAACTTTCTGTTTTTTTTCCTGGTTTGAAGTAAAGGATTAGATCTGAACTTGGTAACAAAATGTTTGGAGTAAAGATATGAACTTGGTAACAAAATGTTTGAAGTAAAGGTTTAGATCTGAACTTGGTAACAAAATGTTTGAAGTGAAGGTTTAGATCTGAACTTGGTAACAAAATGTTTGAAGTGAAGGTTTAGATCTAAACTTGGTAACAAAATGTTTGAAGTGAAGGTTTAGATCTGAACTTGGTAACAAAATGTTTGAAGTGAAGGTTTAGATCTGAACTTGGTAACAAAATGTTTGAAGTGAAGCTTTAGATCTGAACTTGTAACAAAATGATTGAATTGATAATTAAAATAGCATTTGCACTTTCATCGTCGTTGTTATGCTGTATGAGCACACTATTGCATTATCTGCATAGGGTGCTGTGGCAGTGCTGGGAAGAGGCAACTACCCCTCTTAACAAGCGGGATGCAAAGATTGTAAATGTATAAAAATAAAGCAGACAGAAGTAAAAGGACTTTGGCCCGACAATATGTTTCAAGAAAACAAATGTCCTAAGTCAGGATGTGTGTGTTACACAATTTATCACTATCGACAACTATGAAGCAGTGGTGCACCACTCCACATACCTGGGGTCTATTATCAACGTCAAACTCTCTCTCTGGGCACAGACAATGACAGCTGTATTGGCACAGATGCAGCCACCTTTGGCCGCCTCACAACGCGTGTTTGGGGAAACTCCAAACTCACAAGGAAGACCAAAGCTGCGGTATATAACGCCTGCGTCACCAGCACACATCTATATGACAGCGAGGCTTGGACAACCTAGCAAGAAATAAGGCTCAACGCCACATCCTCGGTATTTCGTGGAAGGACAAAGTGACAAATGTCGAGGTGTTGTCACGTGCTGGCCTCTAAAACATGTATACACTGTTTAGACAACGCAGACGACGCTGGCTTGGCCATGTCTGTCGCAAGGTTTGGTTCTGGTTTTAAGGACTATCTTCATTGCACACGGACAACTCCATGAGTGCTCCGAGCTCCTCCCTTAGATCACGCAAGGAGGATCTCAGCACAATGCACGAACTCCATAGCACCGGCGAGAATCCCAACGTGTGTATATAGGAATCACATATTCTTAAGTAATTTTGTGGTTGTAATTTTCCAAATTTTTAAATTTTGCCAGGGCAGCGGCCTTATGGCCTACTCTTTACAATTTCCAACTGCCGTGGGATTTTTAACGTGCGCAACTTGCACACGGGACCGCCTATTTATTCGCCCTTATCCGAGAAGGCTAGGCAAGCGATCTCACTACCCAGGAGACCAGGGGGAGTATGACATCATTTGGACCACTAGTTCTTAAAATAAATTTGCAAAAATTATTTTCCCTCAACTGGGAATCGAACCGTGTACCTTCTAGAACTTGAGGCGGATGCCATACCTGTTATTCACGCCGACCGCTTCAATAAACTGACGTTAGAAGAACGAGCTAAAATTGCAGCCTGCTATGTTATCACGAGTATCCCAAACACCGCATGGAATATGGTCAGAAGATATCTTCTACGGACAACTGGCAGATGACAAAATAACAGTCGAGCGACCGCAGCTGAGGTTCAAAGTTTTGTGCAAGAGAGACATGAGGGCACTGGACATAAATCCAGCAACCTGGGAGAATGAAGCTGCTGAACGCACCAAATGGCAACGCTCTCATCAGAGGAACCTCAAACTGGGCGAATAGAAGATCTCACAGCAATCAGAAGAGAGGAGAAAATGTCGAAAGGAACATTAAGAAAATAGGCAGCCGAGTGTATTTACCCGTGTGTTACCGGGTTCCGAAAGGGGAGCAAAGAATAGTAACATTGTACACTACCATGCATGTCGTAAAAAGCGACTAAGGAGGGTTGGGCATCGGGTTGGTTACACCATATTTTGGGGAACTTCTCGGTGGACCAGCTCCGGCTGGAGCCGGTCCTGGACATCCAGCCGGCACAAGAGGAGATACTCATCAGCTGTGATCAACCAAGTGGAGAAGAAATAGAGAAAGCCATAAAGCTTCTGAAAGATGGAGGGGCAGCTAGTCCGGATGGAATTCCAGTAGAGGCCATCAAGACAGATATTGATTCCTCTACAGAGATATTATACAAGCTGCTTCGCAGAGTCTGGCAAGGGGGGGTGGAGGGAGGTGCCAGCAGAGTGGAAGGAAGGTTATCTGGTCAAGTTGCCTACGAGGGGAAGTCTGCAAGAGTGCACAAATTGTGCAGGAATGGTGTTGCTTTCGGTGACGGGTGGGGGTGGGGGGGGGGGTGTTTGAACAGAATCATCCTTGAGATATTGAAATAGTCCGTGCACAAGCGACTAAAAGATGGGCGGGCGCGTTTTCGACAAAACAGATCCTGTACAGACTAGATATAAGTATATGAGGAGAATTGCCGTAAGACGGGGTTAAAAAAGTTGAATAGGGAAAAAAAACAAAAACCAAAAACACACACACACACCAATAGTAATACGTCTTACAAGGAGAAAGGACAAGAAAAACCTACGTTGCGGCCACAAGGCCTTCGTCAGGGACAGACAAACAATAGACAGGAGGGAAAGAAAATGAGAATTAAGTAGAGAACATAAAACTATAAAAATAAGAGAAAAAAACCTCCCTTCTGTCCAGTCACACGGTGAAGCAAGATGGCTGCTACTAAAGCGGAAAGCGGAAGTCAATACTACATTAAAAACAAAAAATAAGACATAATGAAAACAAGGACCGGAAAAGAGTGAGAGAAAAAAAATTAAATAAATAAATAAATGAAATAAAAATAAAAAATAAAAATAAATAATAAAAATAAATAATAAAAAATAAAAATAAATAAAATGATAATAATAATAATAGTAATAATAATATTGAAATTAATTGAAGATGGTTTGGCCATGTCTGCAGAATGGGAGAAGATCGGCTACCACGACAAGCATGGGAAACAAAGAGCCAGGGATCCAGACCTCCAGGACGACCCAGAGTCCGCTGGGAGGACAACATTAGACAATCTTTGAAGGACCGAGGACTAGAATGGAACCAGGCCAGGAAGAAGACAGCTGATAGAATGGTCTGGCGCTCTCTCTTCCAAACCTCTACACCTCACGGTAGAAGGGGAACGACTAAGTAAGTAAGAAATTAAAATATATAATGTGAGGGAAAAGCGATTTAAAAAAAAAAAATTAAATTAAATTAAATTTAAAAAAATTAAAAAAATAAAAATGAAATAAAATAAATAAAATAATAAAATATAAATAAATAAATAAATAAAATAAAACAAAATAAAATTTTAAAAAAATAAAAAATAAAATAAAAATTGGGTGATCGCATCAAAGTAGACAGTCATAATACAACAGGGACTAGATACAGAAAGGCGTCTCAGACAAAATAATGTTGGGTATTCAAACCGTGTGGTTTAAGGCAACCCATAAGATGGATGAGGCGTTGTTCCTGGCGAAACTGACTGTTGGCGTCCGAGGAACAGGATCTGATGGCTGTCACCTGGATGTCAGTGGCACCGTGGTGGTCAAGGCCATTGAAGTGGATGGCCACATGTGTGGATTTAAACTGAGATATGTCGTAGAGGTGTCTGCAGAATCGGTCGCCCAGTCGTGTGCCCGTTTGGCCCATGTAAGTAATGGTGCAACGTTTGCATATAATAGCATAAATGACTGTTGCGAGTAATTTTAATGGAGGGGAAGTGATCCTGAAAATGTTAGGGAGCAGATTAGATTAGGAGTTACGCTGCTTGATTAGCCATGATGTTAGGTTAAATTGTAGTAAGGGGAATTCTCTCGTATGTTCGAGAAGTTTCAAAAGTTAGAAAGCGTGTGAACGCTGGTCAGTTCTATTGTGTAGAGGTATGCACTATGAACTGTTTTGAGCTACGGGTGTTTAGCTATTTGTGGCTAGCCCGTGCAAGTGGTGAGACTGAGCGGTGTTTGTGAACAGCCGTGTGTGTATTCCAGTGGGCAGAGAGTTTGTGGGCATCGACTGAGGTAGTCGGCCCCTGTGTGTGTTTTTTTATAGTATGCCTGTACAGTGCTGAAGATAAGAGGCCATGATTTGTGTAGGCCATTATTTCCTAGGAGAATAATTTAGTATTGTGAGTATTTGGAGATATAGAATCCATTGTCTATTTATTATAGTGCTGATGTTAGAAGCATCGTTGATGAGGCCATTTATTATTGATAGCACGGTGAGGACAACCGTTTGCTGGAAAAAGGATCCATTGTCTATTTATTATAGCGCTGATGTTAGAAGCATCGTTGATGAGGCCATTTATTATTGATAGCACGGTGAGGACAACCGTTTGCTGGGAAAAGGATCCATTGTCTATTTATTATAGTGCTGATGTTAGAAGCATCGTTGAAGAGGCCATTGATGTGGTAGTAGCTTGATGATGCTGGGAAGTGGAGTAGCTGAGAAGTGGAGTATTGTATTGCTATGACTTTACTACTATGACTTGTAATTTGACTATTGTGTGTTTAATGTTAACGTGTGGTGATGTAAATAAACTGTTATTCACTGTCGCCTGCCGTTACACCTTTCAATGCTTCTGATGTGTGTACCTGTAGTGGGTGACTGTACCTATACACACCTCACTTATCATCCCAACACACAACCATATTATTACCAGTGGGAACCAGCCATTAAACATTTATCAATGACGTTGCGTAACTCACATGTGAAGCCATGGGTGATGGTGAACTTGGCGTTAAGGAACGAGACTGAACGTGTTTCGATTACATACTGACATGTCTTACATCGAGTTCGGTTACATGGCTTGGTCCCAAAGTGGCCATCGTTGACAGTTTTCAAACGGCTGTGGACTAGGAGATCCCTCAAATTTGTATCCCGTCTATATGCCAGCAAGGGTGGCTCCCTAAACACTTTCCGCGCCGCTGGGTCAGCTTGGAGGAGAGGTAGGTGACGATACAGGATCCTTTTGAGAGCAGTGTTGTGAGGGGGATAGGTCATTATTAACAGACTAGATAGCCATGTTGGAAGTAGTGACTGAACGGTGTCTGAAATGGAGTTGACCGCTGTATATCGGATTCGTGGACTGTGAAAGGACATTTGACAGTGTGGACACGGGGTCACTTTTATATTAGATGGACGTTGTGGAGTTCCCATTAGGATCATTGGCTTGGTGGGGAAGACATGTGGGGACATGACATGCGGAGTTCTTCATGAGGGACAGCTTGCAGAACCGTTTGGAATTGGGGCGGGGATGCCTCTTGTCTCCATTTTTGTTGTTGTTGTTGTTGCTAGCAATGGGACATCGACGTCACACATCGGAGAGGAATCTGGTGGAGTCTGACTGGATAGTTTGATGATCTGGATTTTGCAGATGACATGGCTCTTCTGTCCCATGGCCATAGTCAGATGCAAGAGTGGATGAAGGTTCTCATTGGGAGGTCACGACAGGTAGGCCTGAGGGTACACAGGGAGAGGACAAAGATTGGGAGAATAGGTGCAACGGGTGATAGCAAGGTTTAACTTGAGGAAACGCCATTAAAGGATGTAGAATGGTACATATATATTGGCAGTAATATAGACAAAGGTGGAGGGACAGACAATGATATCAACATAAGAGTACGAAAAGCAAGAGGCGCTTTCATTGCATTGGGAAATATACGGAGAGGAACAGAGGTCAAGTCCACAAGACAATAGGAATCTTCAACTCAAATGTCAAGTCAGTCCTATTGTATGGCTCTGAGACATGGAAAGAAATAAAAATAACAATCAAAAAGCTGCAGACTTTTATAAACGGGTGCTTGCGTAAATAGAAGGACTGAAATGGTATGACAAAGTCCCAAATGTGGAATTGATGACAAGAACCAGACAAGTGTCACTGGAACAAGAGTTGAGAAGAAGACGCTGGCGATGAATAGGACACATATTGAGGAAATCTGTTGATAGCATTACAAGGCAGTCCTTGTTCTGGAATTCACAAGGAAAGAGAGGCAGAGATAGACCAAAAAACACATGGAGAAGAGAACTGAATACAGAGGTGAAAATAATGAGGAAAACATGGAAAGAACTTGAGCGGATGACACAGGACAGTAAGACATGGCATGTGTTTGTTGAAGGCCTATGCTCCTTGGGGAGCTAAAGGGTATTGATTGATTGATTGATTGAAGGATTGAATGGTTGATTGATTGATTGAAGGATTGATTGATTGGTTGAAGGATTGATTGATGTATTGATTGATTGAAGGATTGATTGATTGATTTAAGGATTGATTGATATACTGATTGATTTAAGGATTTATTGATTGATTGATTTAAGGATTGATTGATTGAGTTATGACTGACTGGGCTATTGTTATTATTGTTACTTTTATTGTCATTTTAAATATTCGATACTTCTAATCTTGGTTGAACTACTATGCTAATGCATGTTTTGCCAGTGTGTTTATTAATGTTTACAGTGCGACGAAACAGCGTTCACACTAGATTTGTTCAGTTAAAAAAAAAAATGAGTGATACTTATGAAATATTTAAGTAAAAACATAATAGTAATACTGATACTGTATTTGGTGAAATACTTACGTTCTGCAAAGTCAGGGTGTTCCCTCATTACTTCCCAGACACTCTTGTTCCTGCACAATCTGTTCTGCCTGTTAGGGGCCAGGTAGTTGTGCTTCAGGTGTGTAGGTGCTGTCACAGAGTCGTCACAAAATTCTACGACCTGCAATGTCAAGGTTAGAGAGTCCAAAAGTTTAATAACTGTAAAATACAGTTCTTATACTTTAAATATATGTAGAGAAAGAGAGAGAGAGAGAGAGAGAGAGAGAGAGAGAGAGAGAGAGAGAGAGAGAGAGAGAGAGAGAGAGAGAGAGAGATAAAGTGAGGGCGGGACTTTTGGCTCCCATACATGGCTCCCTGTGAGGTTCTATTGTTGGTTATATGAGGGGGCATGTCCATGCATAAAAGATCTGACCTTCTGGGCTGTTTAATTTTTTAGTTCTGACTCTTTTAAAGAGATTCTCCGTTGAACCTAGACACAGAGTTCCTTTGGTTATATTATGGCGCAAGTCGAAAAGTAGAAGAACGGGTCGTCTGATTTAATATGCTCTCAGTGGGATACTTTTTTAAAAATAACATTTTGCCTCGTTTTGAAGACGTGCCCGTTCAACCTAGACACAGAGTTCCTTTGGTTATATTATGGTGCATGTCCAAACATATGTGACAGAACGAGCAAAGGACTTTTAAAAACGACAAATGTACTTACCACAGTCTATCACTAAACAAGAAAAGTTACATTTTTCTAACAACAGACTTTTAGACGCCAACTCAGTCTTTTGGCGGGAATCGCATAGCAACATGACGTCATCTAATTTACATAGGGTTAGTTAAAGTTTATGTTGAACAGTTAACGGTGCCTAACGACGCTCTTGATATCACAAAAGATGACTTTTATGAAGCACTTCTAAGTACCATCAACACAATACCCAAGCATGACATAATAGTAGTCATGGGCGATTGTAACGCCAAAGTAGGTGATAATAACGATGGAGTACAAAGATATCTCGGTACTCATAGTATAGGCTATATAAATCAAAATAGAGAAAGACTTCTAGAACTTTGTGAAATATCAAACCTTGTTGTAGCAGACACCGTCTTTCCACATAAGAATATCCACAAAGTTACATGGAACTCACCTGATGGCAGAACTAAGAACCAAATAGATCACTTCTGCATAAGCGCAAAATTTCGCTCATCAGTTCAAGACGTCAGAGCATATAGAGGTGCAGAGATCGGAAGCGATCATAATCTCTGCATAGCTAAACTGAGAATCAAAATAAAGAAGATATACCAACCAAACAAAAATAGAAGAATAGATGTACATAGACTGCAATCAAATGATAAAAAAGAAGAATATAATGTCAAAATAAACAACTATTTCGATGCTGTAGGCAAAATTGACAACGATATCACCACCATGACAATCGATACTAAATGGGAACAACTGAGAACAGCTATGACAGAAGTGGCTGTAGCGACCAATGCTGCAAGAACTGGTAATAGTAAGTGCCTTTATCAAATTACAAAACAATTATGCCACCAGCCTACTGATATGGAAACACCTGTTAAAGATAAATTAGGGAATTCAATACCAACAGGAAAAGAACAAATGAAGAGATGGGCTGAGCACTTCATGGAAGTGCTTAACAGACCACCGCCAACAGTAACACCTGATTTTAATAATGAAACACTCACAACCACCTTGCAAATAACTTGCGATGAATTCACGCTAGACGAGATTAAACAAGCCGTTAAAAGATTAAAAAATTTTAAAGCTGCTGGAGTTGACGAAATTGCAGGCGAAATGATTAAAGCAGTTAATGACAACAACCTCTTGAGAATTTTAGATATTATAAATGAAGTATGGAGAGAAGAACAACCACCACAACAATGGAAAGACAGTATTATTGTAAAGTTACCGAAGAAAGGTGATCTATCAGACTGTAATAACTGGCGTGGTATATCTCTATTATCAGTACCTGGAAAATTATTATGTTGCATGATGTTAGAAAGACTGAAATTGCATGTAGACGAAAAGATCAGAGAAGAACAAGCAGGTTTCAGGCCGAAACGATCATGTATTGATCACATATTCACACTAAGAACAATTATAGAAGAATCAGTTGAAATGCAATCACCACTTATTATCACCTTCGTCGATTTTCGAAAAGCCTTTGATAGTCTACACCGCCCATCATTGTGGAAGTTACTTACAATCTATGGTTTTCCAACAAAATATGTGAATGTAATCAAAGCGCTATATGACAATGCAAGATGTTGTGTTAGAACAAATAAAGGGAATACAGAATGGTTTACAGTAGACACAGGGGTGAAACAAGGCTGTATTATGTCACCACTACTTTTTGGAATAGCTATTGATTGGGTTATGAAAAACTATACCCACAACGAACAATTAGGTATAAAATGGACAGATGGAAAGTCCCTGGAAGACCTCGATTTTGCAGATGATTTAGCATTCTTAAGTCCAACACCCAGACAGGCCCAAGAAGCAGTAAATAATCTGTGTCATTTCTCGGTTAAAATAGGTCTCCAAATAAATGCCTCTAAAACTAAAGTTATGAACTTTTCTAACGAGACCTTCGATATCATCCTGAACGGGGAAAAACTACAGAAAGTTGAAAGTTTCAATTATTTAGGCAGTAAAATGACTCAGGATGGTGACACAACAAGAGAAATTCATACTAGAATTGCTTTGGCAGCTAGCGCCTTCAATAGATTATCTAACATTTGGAAATTACGATCACTGAATATACATACCAAGCTTCGTCTGTTTAATTCGAATGTTATCTCAGTGTTAACATACGGCTGTGAAAGTTGGAAAATCACAAAATCATTGGAGAACAAGCTGAATACATTCGAGAACAAATGTCTTAGAAAACTCATGAACATCAGTTGGAAAGAATTCAAGACTAATCGACAAATAAGAGAAGACTCTAAGCAGAAATATGTCTCCGACTATATAAGGAAAAGACGATGGTCATATATCGGTCATGTCCTACGAATGCAAAACAACAGAATACCACTACAGGCGCTCACTTGGGTTCCTGAGGGTAAGAGGAAAAAAGGAAGACCAAATGAAACACTTAGAAGAACAATAACAAGAGAAGGAAGAACGTTGGGCCTAATAATGTGCAAGAGTTAAGAGGAGTGGCGTCACAACGAACAACCTGGAGAGCACTGGTTTCTGCCTTATGCGCCGTGTTTGGTGCTTAAAGAATTTATTATTATTATTATTATTAATAGCTGTATCCAATCAAATAAGTTGGGACATTTTTTTTTACACCAATCAAAGCCATCGACCGCAATATTCAACCACACGAAGTTTTAGCTAGACAAAAACTGTAGAGAACAAAGGAGTTTGTTCCTGATCGCCAACTTGCACGGGCGTAGTTTTAACTGGGAGCGGTGACAACCTGGCATGTACCCCCAGTCTGCTACAACAAGTCCTTGGCCACCGAATATAGATTCCTTGCAGTTTTCAAGTAATTTATATTTTCATCATCTCAGTTGAGAAGCAGACTTATTTCCAATATTGTGAATTTAATTTCACGTAAGTACAGTGTCGCAAAACTTTTGTTAGATTTTCAGCGGACATCTTGATAAGCCAGATAGGCTATAATGTCGAGCAATCAGTTTGAGGAACTTACAATAATGCTGAACTTTCAAACCTAACAAGCAAGGTGGAGGGCTCGCTTAGTTTAGCGCCCAAGGAAAAATACAATGAGAAA
This sequence comes from Oreohelix idahoensis, assembly GCA_024509875.1. NCBI lineage: Eukaryota > Metazoa > Mollusca > Gastropoda > Stylommatophora > Oreohelicidae > Oreohelix > Oreohelix idahoensis. Next base: position 153,118 of record JAMPIV010013128.1, read on the forward strand.
TCTTTGAAGAACATTATAAAAAATGATAAATGTTTTGTGCCACAGTGGCTTGAGGTAAAAGATGGATATGTGATTGTACTTCCAGAAAAAAATGTCTAGATAAATTATTTGATCACACGACTGTTAATGACATATGAAAATGACGAAGAGGAATATCTTCATATTTTTTCACTGTTGTTCAACAGTTCTAATTAAAATTGTTTTAATTGATTGATGACAAGACTTGTTTCAACTTACTTAAAGAAGTCCCAGTTGGATAAGTGACCTTAAAAAAGTACAACTATAACTGATTAAAGCTGTCTCCCAAAGCATAACCATCTGCAGCTTAAGGGAAGAGCGAACTTTAAATATAAAATCTATACGATCATTCATCAAGAAATAAACATCTCTGGCGGACAAGACCAGTATTCTGAAGACTTGGAGAATGTATGAAAGAAGGAAAACAAATACTAATATTATAAGAGACACGACCACAGATAAAAGACCTTAGGATCTGGATATAAGGCTTTTCGTCGCTTAGAATTCACTTTGTTAAACTGAGTTTACAATTAAAATCTGCCTTTCAAAATTAGATCTATTAAATTTGTATAGTAACAAAGTAGATTTGCTACACAAAAGTAAATTTTAAAAAAAATTTTCATGTAAAGTATAAGTGTATAATTAATCATTTTAAATTGCGTTGCTAAATAATAAGAACTAGCGTTGGTAATTGCAAAATTGAAATAATTTTTTTTATGATTTCGATTATTTCCTTTAATTTATAGCACGAAGCAGTTTCCTTTGATTCAGCCTACTCGTACATGAAAAAAGAGATAATTTAAAAATAAAGGTTTTCGTCAAAACTAAAACGATTTTGAGACCAATAACCCCATGGCGTTCCCTGTTAGAACCTAAACAGTAACTCTTTTAAATTTGACGAAACCATTTTAATGCCTCCTCTACCTTTTTTTCCCCCCCCCCCCCCCCCCTTATCCTTTTCTGCGGATCCATCTGTGTATATGCGTGAACTCTTTCGGGTTGTACCTTTTTCTTCAATCATCTCCTAGTTTGGCTCCTCATAACCAACTGACATTTCTATTTCGGTGGGTTGTTTTGGGAGCAGTCATTTATAGCGAGATGCAGATGTTTTGAGATATTTAAGAAGCTGGTTCTGTTTAGCCTGTTTTTTGTAACAGTTATGGAGTTTGGCGTGCGCTGGATGACTTGCCATTCGTAGAAGCTTCTCGCTGTGAACAAACAACTTTGCCTCACGTCTGATGTCAAGGGAGCAGTTGTTGTATATCTCTTCATTGCATCGATTGGGATAGTTTACATCCTTCCTGTAATTAATCTAAGGTCTGCATTTTGCATGCATAACTGTAAAATGTATATATATATATATATATATATATATATATATATATATATATATATATATATATATATATATATATATATATATATATATATATATATATATATATATATATATATACTACTGGACAAAAATTAAGGGCCGCCATTCAGTTTAGACAAGGTTTATATAATTCTTCGTGAGCAGGGTCGATTTTCCAAATGTCCGGTAGCTTGAAATCTCTCAAGAAGTCTCTGAATTGTAGAGTGGGACACTGCTAAACGTCTTGCAACATGACGAACAGATTGACCATCCTGAATCCATGCCATGGCTCGACCACGGTCTACAGTGCTGAGACTTTTCCTTGGTGGCATGGCTAATGCAGTGATAATTTCGACCACTTGTCATACTGATTTATTGCATACCAACGGTGAACACTCTTTACCGATGATCATGTTTCACGTGCATTTAAATGTAAATATAAGTGTTTACAAGTTTACATATTTGGAATCTTTATTCATTTTCCTATGAATCCATGCTGGTCATTAATTTGTACATTTGATTGCAATGACATTTATTGCATTCTGTGCAGGCAAGGGAGGAAACCAAAAATGGAACCAATAAAAAAATTCCTTCACACTATCCTGAGTATCTGGTATGTCCACCGTGTGCTTGCAAACAAGCTTGGCAGCGGCTCCGCATGGAACGCACAAGTCTCTGAAGGAAATTCCGGGGAAGCAAGTCCCATTCACGTGTAAGAGCAGCTTCGAGCTGTTGCTGATTAGCTGGAGAACCTTGCCTGTAGACTCTGCATCCACGCTCGTCCCACAGATGTTCTATAGGGGACATGTCTGGTGATAGGGCAGGCCAATCAAGCCAATGTTCTGCTGTTGATATTGCTGCGTAATGCATGCGGTGTGCGCACATGCGGTATCCTGCTGGAGAAGCTGCAAGTCTGAATAATTTGTGAACGCAACCAATGCATCCAGAACCTCATCTCGATATGTCACAGCATTAACATTTCCACGGAAGACGTGAAGAGGCAAGCGATGGTGAAAACTGAATCCTCCCCAAATGTGAATACTGCCACCTCCAAATCGGTTGTGCTGACGAACACAGCAATCTGCAAAGTGCTCTCCACACCGTCGCCAAATCCGCATACGTCCATCAGCAAAGGATATGTTGAATCTGCTCTCGTCTGTGAATAGGACAGTATTCCACTGCAGTGTAGTCCATCTGACATGTTGCTTTGCCTATTGCAGGCGCTGCTGACGATGTCTATGAGTCAAGTTTGGCCCAACATAAGGTCGTCTTGCAGTAAGGCATGTATCTCTGAGTCGTCGTATGACTGTCATTCGAGAGACTTGCCCACGTCTACCCACTATTGCTCTTTGACTTGCCTGGAAAGAACGATTCCTTAGGTGACTGGTGAGTGCAGATGTGATGAAAAGGAAGTGATCTTGAAAAATACTTGTTGAGTAGAGTGAATTTTGGGTTAGAGTACTTGCTTGCAGATTAGTAGTGGATTTGTTTAAAAATATCTCCTCTTAGTTTCGTGAAAACAGTATGTCAGATAGCGGGTGAACTCTGGTCATAATGTACTGTTTCTGAACTGATTTTGAGTGATGTGTGAATAGCTCTCGCGGCTAGTGTCCGCAGGTATGATTGAGAGCGGTGTGAAGAGGACAGTAGATTCTCGTGACTGTGTGAACGGGGTGTGTTCCCGTGGGATCAGTGTGTGCGGGTTTTTTGACTGAGGTGGTCAGCCCTGATGTGTTTTTCTGTATGGTTGCCTACGTAGTGCAGGCCTTGATTATTAATAAAATAGAAGATGTGAAGAGTAGACAAGTGATTTTCGCTATATGTGGATGAGGAAGATGTTTAGCGAAGAGTCTTTTTTGGGAGGCCATGATTTGTGTAGGCTGTTCTTGATTATTATTATATATCTGCCGTAGATGCAGTATTTGTGCACTGATGTGAAGTATAGAGATTTTGTAGGCCTTGATTATTATATATAACTGCCGTAGATGCAGTCTTTGTGCACTGACGTGAAGAGTAGAGATTTTGTAGGCCTTGATTATTATATAACTGCCGTAGATGCAGTCTTTGTGCACTGATGTGAAGAGTAGAGATTTTGTAGGCCTTGATTATTATATAACTGCCGTAGATGCAGTCTTTGTGCACTGATGTGAAGAGTAGAGATTTTGTAGGCCTTGATTATTATATAACTGCCGTAGATGCAGTCTTTGTGCACTGATGTGAAGAGCAGAGATTTTGTAGGCCTTGATTATTATAGAACTGCCGTAGATGCAGTCTTTGTGCACTGATGTGAAGAGTAGAGATTTTGTAGGCCTTGATTATTATATAACTGCCGTAGATGCAGTCTTTGTGCACTGATGTGAAGAGTAGAGATTTTGTAGGCCTTGATTATTATATAACTGCCGTAGATGCAGTCTTTGTGCACTGATGTGAAGAGTAGAGATTTTGTAGGCCTTGATTATTATATAACTGCCGTAGATGCAGTCTTTGTGCACTGATGTGAACAGTAGAGATTTTGTAGGCCTGGATGTGTATGGGCCGTATGGTGTGTTAACTGCAGTATGAAGATTCATATTTCGATGTAACTGTATTCGTCTAGATCTACGTGATGTTATAATTGTAATAAACCATTGTTAAAAATCATCAGACGTTACACCATACCATGACTCGGTGTGTACGCTACTGTGACTGTCCCAAAACACACTCACCTTCTTCACCATAAATACATCCAACTGCAAACTATACCCAGTGTATCAAACGAATACAACTGTATTAGTGGTTCCAATCAACAAAACTGTCGGTATCAGTAGATAGGATTGAGGTTGATAGTTGACGGTGTTTGTACCAGCAGTCTGTTCCAGTTATCCCAATTTCAAGTTCAAGAGGTTATGATACACGGTGTTACGTGTACTTTTATGACTACAGAAGAGTCAAGAGTTGCTGTGTTTGCTGAGTTCCAGACTGTTTCCGGTTCCTGTTGTCGTGTGTGCATTGGTCCGGCATATGCTATTCTATCACAAGTACCTGAAGGAAAAAGTCAAGTTCAAGTACCTTCCCGCAGTGGAGTGTTTTTAACCGCATAACTTTGTGATATCCAGTATCTTGGCGGAGAGGAACGACGTTAATGACAGATAAGTGGTTTGGTAGAGTTTAAATTGTGTCGCTCCATGTATGTCATCAAGCCTTCTTGAATTGTACAAACTTAATCTATTGATATCTGTTGTGGTTGTTGTCGATATCTATATGGATTGATTATAGAAGTTGATGCATAAGTAACTTATGGCTATGACATATATATAGACTTTCCTGAATATGCCCATATAAAGATACTATAGAAAGGAATTGCTGATACAGATTTGGGAATAAGCTCATTGTTTTTTAACAGGTAGTTAACTCTGTGATCTGGAAGGGTAATTGTCGAACCTCTTGGGATAATAAGTTGTATAGGTGATTACATATACAGTGAACTCAATAGATAAATCACTATGGATCTTGATGTTGATACAGATCCTGATGATATGAGGCCTATTTTGCAATATTTATATGAAGAAGGGAAACATTTTGAAAAATTGAAAGGCTCAGAGCTTGAGGCACATGTAATAGACAGATTTTTGGTTAATACGTCAAAAGCCCTAAGATATTTTGCTAAGGACAATTTTCAGTCTCATCCTCATTTGAGAATGGCAGAGGATTTAGCAAGGTTATTAACTTACCTTCGTTCATTTGCATACATCTATATGAATGTTAAACATGATCATATAGTAAGAAATATACACACGTTAATTTTCTACGGCATCTCTGACAATCAGGAAAAGAAGCTAGAAGTAAGAGTCAACAGACAAGAAAGAAAAAATTGCTCAAAGAGTATGGCTGAAGAGAGTAAACTTCAGGAAAAATAGTCTAAGCTCACAGGTGATTTGTATAAATCAAACTCGGAACTTGCTAGTGTGCAAGCAAGTTTGAATTCTGCATTAAGCGAAATCAAAGAGTTGAAAACTCAGTTGGAAGATAAAAAGGAACATGAAAAGTCCTATAATAAAACACTTGTTGGTCTATTAAACTATAACATGGTCCTCGGTCGCCAACTTAAAGAAAAGAATGCTGTATTACCAGAAAAGGTTGATAGGCTTACGAATGACCATGATAGTGAGATTGAGAGGGATGATAAAGAGAAAGTGGAAGAGTTAATGGTGGAGAAAGACAAATTGGTTAAGGTTGAGAAACTGCTAGCAGAAGAAAGCGACAAAGTTTTGGCTGTTAAGGAGTTAAATAAAAGGTTAAGTGAAGAGATTTCACTTAAAGATAATGAAAGTGCGGAAGCAAGGGAAAGAATATATGGCTTACTAGATATGGTTTTGAAAAACAAAATGTGGTCTTCTGTCAATGTTGACAGTGATAGACGGAAAGTTGCAAAGAGTCAGCTCCACACACTTGTTGCTAATACTTCCACTGATGTTAAGCAGGATAGAGGTAAATCCCTACGTGGCAGGTACAATTTTCCACGTACTGATGGCGTCCCTGCTAATGATTGTGATTCATGGCGTCAGACAAACAAAGAGAATTCTAGATTGCCATCAAGTTTTGTTATTCATGAAAAGAATGGTCATAAAGTTCAAGCCAGAACCCTTAATATCAACCATGTATCTACTGTTGTAAACCCTGATAAATTTATGGCAAGGAATAAATCTAGTACTACTAGGTCCAAGAATGAGACACATTATGGACGGGATGATAAACATTCTAGCGGTCCAGTTGCTCGTCAAATTCAGCTCAGTCAGTTTGACAGAATTGGTAAACATATCCCCATAGGCAAAGAAAGTAAAAGCTTTGGTAAGAGAAATAATTCTAAGGTTAGACAGGACCAAAGGAGTTTGTCAAGTGGTAATTCTTATTATCCAATGAACTGTAAACAATTTGACAGATTTCAACGTTTTGATCCTAGAAGTAACTATATTCAAAGAGGAGATGGTAATCGCAAAAAAACTAACAGTGCTAACTTGATTCATAAAAATAACAATGGTCAAGATAGAGTAAAAGACGATGTGTTCTATAGACATAACAAATCTCCAAATTTTTTGTCACATAACCAGAGTGACTTTCTTCAACTAAAGCCTAAGTTTTCTTATAGGCAGGGTGATAAGAATGATAAGGGTCTATTGAATGATACTGCTTGTTCTAATTTTGATGTCGAGAGAGCATCTCGTTGTGTTAGGAGTAAAACTTTATTGCAGAATACTGCAGTGGCAACTTTCAGCCAGGGTTAAGTTGGTCCTAAGCATTCTGTGTTGTCTGCTGTGTGTCAAAAAAAGAGCTGATGACATCGTGAAGAGACCAGGACTTTGCACGAACCACTAGGTAATTGTTGAATTAACTATCCGTTTTTGCTATTTAAATCTTACGGCTGATTAAAGTGGAGATTTTCATTTGTATTCATTCACAGTGGTGACTGTTCAATAGAGGTCAGCACTCCTGTTTACCGTATCGGTCAAATATGTAGGTCACTGTGTGCCATTTGTCCATTCAAGCGAGCCTAGCCAGTATATTAACCCACCGTGTCATGATGTCACCTCGCGTGTTGATGAGATGAGATGTTCGCAAGACCTAGGAGGAATTTTTTTTTTCCCATAAAGTCCTGTTTTTTTTTTTTTTGGTTTACAAACATTGAATGTTATTGTAATCTTTGTATAGAATTGTATATGTTGTTTATGGAATATTATGTAATCTCTTTGTAACATTTGATTGCCATAATTATTTTTTATTGTTACTTATATAACTGTGTTTTAATTATGCATTATTTCATTCCTATGTACAAACTCATTTACTGGGACGATGTAATAGTCATTTTTATAGATAGTCCTGAGTGTTCTTATTCACTACTTAAAATTTTGTTTTGTTTTTTCATCATGGGTTTGATACCATGTTTAGTTAACATATTTATACACAGATTTTTGGAATTAATTGTTATAGTCAAGGGTAATTTTAAACGAAACTTGTATGTATTGTTGATGATTTTGCGTTAGAAGTTAACGACATATTCTGAAAATTGGTTTCCGGTTTTTTCTAAATTATAACATTTGATCATTTAAACAATTCGATTTTTTGTCAGCTAGAATTAACTTAAAGTTCGGATTAAATGGAATTGGTAGAATTAACAGCGACGGCTGATACTCTTGTTCATTTAAAGAATTTAGATATCTGATTATAATACATAGTTAAGATAAATAATATTACACTTATATATATATTTATAACTTCGTATATAGTTAACAATGTATTACCCCATGTGACGTTTCTGTGATGTATTTTTTTTTTTAAAGAGAAAGAAAAAATTACACGTTTTGATGTGTGTCTGTTTAAAAATAAGATTATTTTTTTTTTTATTATGTTACCTAGCTGATTTAATTGTTAGTTGTTAATTATAGCTACGTATTACTTAGAAATAAAAATACTATTTTTATTTAACTTAACGTTAAGAAACATTTTTTGTATTGTAATTTTCTTTTTGAGAAATGTGTTTTGGACATTGTGATATTTATTTTTTTTTCTGCGCCAGCGCTAGACTGTGTGTTAAGGTTACTATTATGTAGTGACATTAGTTCTTTGAAAATGTTTGGATGTTTGGATGTATTTTTTGGTATTTAGCGCTTGACTATGCGTCAATGCGAAACTTGTGATAGCATTAATATTTTTTGTTTGGGTGATATTTGATATAATTTATTTTTAGTTATGTATAAGTTTATAATTTGGTTAAATTACTTAATTTGCTGTGTTCGTCATAAGCTTTCTTTTTTGTGTTAGTATAGAAATATACTTTAGCATTTTTGTATTTTACAATACGTTGTTACATTTCGATAGTTATTGTAGGGTATTGTTACCACCTTTCTTTACATTTGCATCTTTACTTTCATCTCTCTTTGTTGACTATTCGTCATTCTTTACATCTTTTCTGTTGTCTTTTCAGTATTGTCTGATATTTTGTTTATGCTTCCGTGTTTCTTCTTTGATGTAATTCATGCTTCTTGTATACTTTTTTCGTGTTACGCTATTTATACTTTCATTCTTTGTATTGTTAAGTTAATTATGTAACTTTAGATAATGTAATTGGTTCTTATAGTTCTATTTGTTTCACATGTATGGAATTGTTGTCTTCATTGGCATCTTATGATTCTATTTGATTCTTATCATATTCCCATTTCATATTTTGTCTTTTCTCTTACGATAGTTTATTTTCTGCTTAGTTTGTACTATGTATACTTAACTTGGGTTTTGTATTAGATTAATTTTTTGGTATGCTTGAATGAGTATGTTGGATGATTTAGTCGTTATCTTACATTTATTGATGATATTTTTGTAGATGTGCTATGTTCTCTTGTCATAGGTATATTTTTGTAGGTATTTGATAGAATTTCATTAACATTTAAATTTTTTGGGAGTTAATTTATGAGATATTTGACATAACTTCATTAACTTTAAATTTTTTGGGAGTTAATTATGAGATATTTGACATAACTTCATTAACTTTAAATTTTTGGGAGTTAATTTAAGAGATATTTGATATGACTTCATTGACTGTTAAATTTTTGGGAGTCAATTTTCAAAAAAATGATATAATCATTTTTTTTCCCTGGGGGTGTGGCACACTGATGGGTGCAGATGTGATGAAAGGGAAGTGATCTTGAAAAATACTTGTTGAGTAGAGTGAATTTTGGGTTAGAGTACTTGCTTGCAGATTAGTAGTGGATTTTTTAAAAATATCTCCTCTTAGTTTCGTGAAAACAGTATGTCAGATAGCGGGTGAACTCTGGTCATAATGTACTGTTTCTGAACTGATTTTGAGTGATGTGTGAATAGCTCTCACGGCTAGTGTCCGCAGGTATGATTGAGAGCGGTGTGAAGAGGACAGTAGATTCTCGTGACTGTGTGAACGGGGTGTGTTCCCGTGGGATCAGTGTGTGCGGGGTTTTTGACTGAGGTGGTCAGCCCTGATGTGTTTTTCTGTATGGATACCTACGTAGTGCAGAAAATAAGATGTCGACAAGTTTTTCGCTATATGTGGATGAGGAAGATGTTTAGCGAAGATTTTGGGAGGCCATGATTTGTGTAGGCCTTGATTATTATATAACTGCCGTAGATGCAGTCTTTGTGCACTGACGTGAAGAGTAGAGATTTTGTAGGCCTTGATTATTATATAACTGCCGTAGATGCAGTCTTTGTGCACTGACGTGAAGAGTAGAGATTTTGTAGGCCTTGATTATTATATAACTGCCGTAGATGCAGTCTTTGTGCACCGATGTGAAGAGTATAGATTTTGTAGGCCTTGATTATTATATAACTGCCGTAGATGCAGTCTTTGTGCACTGATGTGAAGAGTAGAGATTTTGTAGGCCAGGATGTGTATGGGCCGTATGGTGTGTTAACTGCAGTATGAAGATTCATATTTCGATGTAACTATTCGTCTAGATCTACGTGATGTTATAATTGTAATAAACCATTGTTAAAAATCATCAGACGTTACACCATTCCATGACTCGGTGTGTACGCTACTGTGAGTGACTGTCCCAAAACACACTCACCTTCTTCACCATAAATACATCCAACTGCAAACGATACCCAGTGTATCAAACGATTACAACTGTATTAGTGGTTCCAATCAACAAAACTGCCGGTATCAGTAGATAGGATTGAGGTTGATAGGATTGTCGGTATCAGTGACTCAGCACAATATGACGATCTTGCGCAGGGGTAGTAACTCGTGGTTGGCCACCCTGAAGTGTATCCCAGGCACTGCCAGTGGTTCCGTAACGTTCATTGAGACGTACAATAGTGCTGTGGTGGCAATTCATCTTTCTGGCTATGGCTCGCGAGCTCATTCCGGTCTCCAACGTACCAATGGCTCGTTGGCGGTCGTTTTCAGATAGTCGTGGCATTTCAAACACATGTACTGGGTATTTTGTCTCAACGGCTTTTTTATACCGAGCATACTGCCACAACGCGTACACATTTTCAGGGTCATAGCTGTTGGGAATCGCGTTGCACGTGCAACTTTCATTGTTTTCATGTAGTCTGTACACAAACCCATGGGTTGAATCATGCACTTTCCATTCCAGCAGCCATTCTCTCTCTACCTCATGACAAACCCTGGGAAAATCCACTCCCACACTTTTTTTTCCAGCTTCTCGGCATCAGGATATATATAATAGAGCTGCGTTTTTAATGTGCTTCAGTATATATATATTAGATCCAAATGAACGTTACCAATCGTTCCGTATAAATATTCTCTTGGAGTTACTGTATTTCCCTTTAGCAGTGTTTCGTGGAAGTGTATCGTAGTGTGCAAGTATCGATTGTTATTAGGAATTGTCACACTATTTGAGGTGCAAAACACAGAGACAATTATAACCAAAATAAATTTTTGTTGAAGGGTTGGGGGGCGCGGAGTGTTAGAACATGAGGCTTATGGTTTATGGTTTAGCTGACTTTTATTTGACATAATTATTTTTTACCCCCCCCCCCCCCCCCCCCCCCCCACAGACTGACTCACAAACTATATATTAAATGTCTAGCTTACCAAGGTGCTGATTCATATATTGACTGATGGACAACGTGACTGACTCATGAACTCCTTATGATTGACTGATGTACTCCTTATTAATGACTGATGTGGTACTCCTTATGACTAACTGATGGACTGACTGACCGACTGACTTTCGTACATCAGTTCGTAAGTCGGTTCGTCAAGTTAATAGTCAATTTATTTATTTTTAAATGAACATTTTATTAGTGTGACAGTTCCTAATTACAATTTACTCTTGCAACTACGATACCTGTAAAGATAGATAGATAGATAGATAGATAGATAGATAGATAGATAGATAGATAGATAGATAGATAGATAGATAGATAGATAGATAGATAGATAGATAGATAGATAGATAGATAGATAGATAGATAGATAGATAGATAGATAGATAGATAGATAGATAGATAGATAGATAGATAGATAGATAGATAGATAGATAGATAGATAGATAGATAGATAAGACTTACACTGTCCCGGTATGCCATAAACATCAGGGATGCAGCTGCCTTATTGGGCGTATTAGGATAGAATCCACAATCTTCTCCAGCTTTCCCAGTCCCAGTTAAAATATTGAAGTCGCAGGGTCCACGTGTGTCTCTATTGAGTACCCTACCATCGACTTCTGTGGTGCACCTGTCAGCAGAGAGAAACATGTGTTAATGAGAGCTGCGCGGCTGCTACGGACAACTGTGATAAGTCAGGTAGTTGCAAAAACTCAGTGTAACTGTGAAAGCGATAACAAGTAACTGTCAGAATGAATGATGATTCTGTGACAAGACGCGACTGATGTGTATTGTGACTGGACAGTCAAGTTGCATTACATTAATTTTTGTTTGCCAAAACAGAATGCGACTCCGTAGCTCGCAGTAACGAGTTGATATTAGACTGTATATCGCACCAAACTCTATACACAGTATCAGAAGTACCCAGATAACTTTCAACAGGAGTACGTAATGTGGATTATGGAATAGTACCTTTAGAATTACAGAAAAGGTACCTGGGATTAAATTGCCAATGACCACAATATTGTTAGACAAGGTTTATCCGGTATATCCAGCTGCTGTCGGGAACCAGCCCATAGTTGTGTGCCAGCAGACAAGACTCGCTGTCAGTAGATGGGGCTTGTACTGCCAGTACACAAGGCTCACTATGCGGTTTGACCTGCCAGTAGACAGGACTCGCTGTGCAAGTAGATGAGGCTTGCCTTGCCAGTAAACAGGGTTCGCTCTGCCACAAGACTGGGCCAACTCTGTCAGCACACAATGCTAGCTGTGTCAGTAAACAAGCTTCTCTCTACAAGAATGACAGGGCGTGCTGTAATTGGCTGACAGAAAACATGGTTCGCTGCTCTGCTAGTAGACAGGACTTACTCTGCTAGTAAACAAAGCTGGCTGTGCCAGTAAATAGGACCGGCTCTGCCAGTAGACAGTCCCAGCTCTGCCAATAAATAGGGCACGCTCTTCAATAGGCAAGGGGGTGGGGGGTGTCTTCAAATATTCAGAGCTAAAATAATGTGCTCTGGTTCTGGGCTCTCAGGGAATCGTCAAGTTCTCCACAGAGCAACGTTTTAGTCCTCCCTGCCTATTACGAGGTATTTAGCAAGATCCTCCTGCATTCAGGCAAGCAAGTAAAAGTCAGAGTTACGTCTGGGTCTCGACTCCTCCAAGCGTAGTGTGCAATGCTGGGTTCTCAACAAGTTTCACCACAGGGGTAATCCCAAGAAGTGTTTGGATGACTTCAAGAGCGAATTGGGGTGTTTTTACCCTCACAGACAGAGACACATCCAAATCTACATACTTTAGCATTGTGCATATAAGGATGACTCCAGATATGTCTCCATGTATAGTAGAAAACAGAACTCGCTCTGCCAGTAAACACGACTCGCTGCTCCAATAAACACGGTCAGCTGTGTCAATAGACAGAGCACGGTCTGCCAGTTGTCATGGCTGGCTCTCTGTGGCGATCTGCCCGTGCTTTTCATTTATATATGTGTTATTTGTCTTCATCTCTACCTTTTCAGCCATTCACTTCCTCTTTACCCGTCTCTTCTCTCAAAATTTGCAGGCATCGACTCATGTTTTGTGTTGTTGTTTAGATTTCTGACTAGGTAGGAGATACCACTAACACCCCCATCTGGAACCAGAAAGATAACACTGTCTTAAAAACAAACACTGACGAGGGCCTATCTCTCATACCAAGCTTTGACACCATATTTTTTGTATTGATAAGCGGGAGATAGACTCTGATTGTGCCGACGGGAGTTTGTAAAACACATGGCGAATTGGGTGTGGCTTGAAGCTTGTGAAACACTTTTGGAGATAGAATCAGTGTTTGTCAACATTTCTCAACGTTTATGATAACAATTTAAACCGAGGTTATATCACGAGTACAAACAGGATTCATAAAAATAACCGGGAGCGTTCATTCTTTATGTGGGAAGATTTTCACATAGCATTTTGTCATGCAAATTTTTATGAGAGGGGTGGGGGAGAAGATCTATACAAAAGTCAGACATTCGAATATGCTTGGTCTAGATAAAATATATTAAAGTAGACTACAGCTGATTGGAGACTTTCCCCAGCGTAGGAAGCTGTGAGCGTGGGCGAAATATTAGTAGCACAATTTTTAGATCCCGGCACTGTGTTCCATTGAGTCATTGTCAGAAAAGACAGGACAGAAGAAAAAACAGGATTTTAACAGAAAGGACCGGACCAAGTATTAAGAATCTTTTGAAATTAGCCAGAAAGAAAACACAAATTTTTAATACTGGAAACCACAACTCCTCGGAACCTATATAAAAGGTTACAGATGGATTATAACTAATATTAATACCCTAATTACGTGCAAGACGACCTCACAACCAATAGCCCGACATTATTCGGAAGCTTTCCTGTGCAAGAGGTCTGTAAAATCTTATTCCCGACAACCTCCGGGTGAGTTCTACATTTTATCAATTTATATTTTGCATTTGACATGTTTAATTTTCTGGTTGTTGTACAGGTCAATACAATGCTGGCCACCTCAGCATATGAAAATGATAGATTAATGAACCATCACAGCCAGCGCTGGTGACAGCTTCGTGCAGGTTCTCTCACAGGGAACCAAAAGCAGAGGTAGTCCCAGGTTCCTAGTTGAGCAGGGTGTTAATGATGATATTACTATGTACAGGAATACTATGTTAAACTCTTACTAAGTTTATATGTATATTTAAACAGGTTTAAATCATGCAAAGGTCGTTTTCCGCTGTTCAGCCAAATTTTTTACCAGATTTACTGAGTTTAACAATGATTTTTCATTCAATCCACTAGGTTTATCATTGATGCGCAAAAAAGGGTAACATTACTGAGAAAAATGGAAAAGGGTAAGTGGAACTGACAGCGGGAGGCGCCTTACTAGTGTCAGGATACTGGAACTTTGTAGAGACGTTTGTTTGTTCTCAAGTATGTGGTATCAGCTCGGTACGTGTATGTGGATCAAGAGCTTGTGGTCTACGCTATATGCTTGACTTCGATGCGTTGTGGATGTCCTTTCCTTGACATTTGGAGTGGTTACCCCTGCAACAACGCCTGGGACGTTCCCTCACCACAGAAGTCGACGATTGACAGGGCAGCCAGCAGCCCATTTTCAACATCTAGCTAGATAAGTCATTTTAATCAAGCCAGAGCAAGCAAACAAATAAATAAATAAAATAAAAAACTTATTGCATAAAAACCAACCACATTGACCATTATTTTTTTTTTTTGGGTGTGTTTTTCAATTTTAAACTCGTTTATTTATTTACTTTTGTGTGATAATTAGACTAACTATCATTTTGTATATATATATATATATATATATATATATATATATATATATATATATATATATATATATATATATATATATATATATATATATATATATATATATATATAAAATGCAATAATTGGTTATTACATTTTGTATATATATATATATATATATATATATATATATATATATATATATATATATATATATATATATATATATATATATATACAAAATGATAGTTAGTTTAATTATCACTGAGCGAAGTGCACACGTATGAATCAGTTATTTTAAATATATAACATTAAAGTAATATTTCACTAAATAATTCAGTTGGGGGCCCAGAGACGAGTAAATATATCCGTATTCTAACAGAAGGGCGGGCAGATAATAAGTTGATGACAGCTTAGAGAATCTACGTGTTGTGCTTGATTTATGAAAATCCTTTGAGGACCCCCTAAAATAGAAGCACCATCCTTCTATTTACAATTATTTTGCAATATTTTACAACTTCTATTTTCCATTCTATTTACAACTCTTCCAAGAGTAATCTTGAGCGAAGGTGGATAATTTTGAAGACTCTCGTGTACTCTAAATTTTGGTCATTGTTAGACCATCACTGCAGAGCAAGGGGAGGCAAACCCGCGACACTCTAATGACGTCAGCTTTAATAGTAGACAAGGCTTCATGTGCCAGTTGATATGTCTCTTTCTGCTAAAATAACCACGACACGCTGTGCTAGTAGACAAGGCTTCATGTGCCAGTTGATATGTCTCTTTCTGCTAAAATAACCACGACACGCTGTGCTAGTAGACAAGGCTTCATGTGCCAGTAAAGAAGACATGCTCTGCCAGTAAGCAGGACTGGCTCTGCAAGTATGAGGGGTCGCCCTTCTAGTAAATAGGGCCGGCTCTGCCAGTAGAGAGGTGTTGAAGAGCTGCGCACGATTTGTAAAGATTTCGAGTTTTCCCAATCGACGGTTCCTTCAGTTATCGTTGCGCAGACTTTATGAAAGAAGTCTAATGCGTTGTGAATGATGATGTCAGAGTGAAAGTGTCCTAAGCTGGGAAATTTTTTCAGGTCATAAATCAAAGATTCATCAGCCAATGAGAGATTGGTGAGAGGACGAAGATGGCTGTATACCGCTCTACCTATGTCCTAGTCTTGACATATGGATGCGAGTCATGGGTACTGACTACAACCCACAAAAGTCAGATCCAAACCTCAGAAATGAGGTATCTGAGGAAGGTGGTTGAAGTAACAACAAGAGACATCGTCCGCAACCCGACGATACGGCAAGGCATCAAAATTCAGCCCCTGCAGAGCCAAGTAGAACAGTTCCAACTAAGATGGTTTGGCCATGCCTGCAGAATGGGAGAAGATTGGCTACCACGACAAGCATGGAAAACTAAGAGCCAGGGATCCAGACCTCCAGGACGACCCATAGTTTGCCGGAAGGAGAACGTTAGACAACCCATGAATGACCGAGGATTAGATTTGAACCTTGCCAGGAGGAGGACTGCCGACAGGACAGTATGGCGTTCTGTCTTGCAAACCTCTACCCAGGGTAGAATAGGAACGACTGAGTCAGTAAGTGTTTATGCGAGAGCGACAGAGTTTATGACAAATATAAAATTTATAACACAGAGATAATTGTTGACAGTGATTTTGTACAGGAGAGGACGACAGAGAGAGAGAGACAGAGAGAGAGAGAGAGACAGAGAGACAGAGAGAGACAGAGAGAGAGAGAGATAGAGAGATTTTGTGACAGAGAGAGTTTATATCAGAGAGAAAGAGAGTTAATGCAGCAGACACTGAGTTCTGGCGAGAAATGTAAGCTCAAAATATGGGGCTTTGGATCGTTGTTGAGAATGCTGATAAGCAACAAAAAAAAAAAAAAAAAAACAAACCAATATTAGCATGTCCATTTAACAAAAACTATTCGGGGAAAACAAATTGCACAACTATACTTTATTCGTCTGCTACGACATGCTTGAAGTAGCAATGCTTCTATTCTGTATTGGCCATCACAGAAACGCCGGGACATACACTCCCCACAACATAAAATTTTGTATCTATCTCAGCCACTATCATCCTCTATTAGACTATGACGGATCATGGGCAGACATGTGTCAGAGGAGCCAGAGATGGGAAGGCGACGCTGGTGATGGATAAGACACATATTGAGGAACTATGATGATAGCATTACAAGGTAGTTCTAGTTGTGGACGTCCCAGGGTAAAAGGAAATAGAAGTCGACTGAAGAAGACACGGAGAAAAGAACTGGGTACATGAGGAAGACCTTGAGCAGATGGCAGGACGACTGGGCAGACGTTTGATGAAGGAATAGGTTCCTTGGAAAGCTGAAGGGTAGAGAATGAGTGAAACATGAGGTAACCATTACAGGTGACCCTTTTTAGGAACCATACACACACGTATACATTCTTACAGCACTGGTTACTGCAACAATTGTTTTTACTTCATGAGATTTGCCTTTTACGACATGCTTGAGATGGCAGCAGTTATTTTATTTCTTTGTCTCTTCAGAGACTCCCAGAAGCCGGACAAGATCTGAGCGGGTAGGGGTCAGACTAAAGGTGGCACCCTGCTTGTTACGCACAGAATTTTTCCAAGACTGTGTGTAATTAATCTGTATGAATTGTACACTTTACATTTTTTTTGTGATCTAAGGCAGATAACACTTGTTTAAACAATGGGTACATTTTACTATGGGGGTTACCTTCTCTTGTTGGTTGACTCGTTGGTTATCTTATCTTGTGTCTTGACTCGCTGATTCATTTTTTCGAACGATGTCTCCTTATACGGTAGTATCGGTCAACTATTTCTTGGAATGATTGAAACTAGGGTTGAGTTTTATTCCCATGTCCATATAAGGCGTGATTTCTGAACATAGCTTTGTTGAAATGGTTCCTTCATCGTTTCGTTGTGAGTGTTAGTCAGATGTATGCGTTCTGCGCATGTCTAAACTTTAAGAAAGTTAGAATCGCCTTCCGCCCAGGGATTCGACGAGATGAACTGAGCAGAGAGAGAACGCTTCTTGCGTCTCTGTGATTTTTGATAGGGAATTCTATAGTCCTCCTGTGAGTTAGTTAGCTAACGAGCCTTTCCCTATGTGATTCAAAAAACCGCCTGGAGGCGTATGTTTTTGTGGTGTTGATTCCGAAGAAAGGTAATACCTCCTTTATTGAACTCTATGATCTACCTAGATGTTAGACATTTTGTCGATCTCTGCTCGCTTGTGTGTTACGGAATGGAGAAGTTCTTTTACTAGGAAATTTCACCACCGGTATCTTCATACCTGAGATTAATATGTACACGGGTCATACTTAGCCCGAAGGACAGTTCTATGAACGTCGCTATGTTAGCGATTGCACCTACGTCGAGGTTAGACTTAGGAATGCCTGTAAAGGTCAGCTTGACCTATACTCCTGGAACACCATCCTCGTGCGACTTATGATTAGACTCATTCGCACATCTAAATATCAGTGAGAGGAGTATTGATGCACTTTTGTAATATTGGAGCCAACAGTATAATCCCCTTGGCGCCATATCATTTTTTGAGTATATGCCAGATGCATTGATGAACATAACTTACGCTTATTTTCGTGAACTGTCATGACTATGGTTTATTGTGAAATGGATGTACAGTTACCTGTCTTGTGGCGTCATAAAATAAACGATGGAAAAACGTCAATAGAAGTTTACACCTTTATATGACTTTCCATGTCATACCTCATATGTTGTGAACTTGTGAACCACATCACCCACACTCAGAGCAACCAACAACAGACCAGACAAGACACCTCACACTGCAACCTATTATATCCCTGGTGTCTATAGGGGTGGTACTCTACTGGGCTGCTGATTATCAACGACTTCGGACTGATACCTCTAACGTCCATAGTGGCCAGATTTCTGGTCTATCATCTTTAGTGGCCACTAGTCAGCCTAAATCCACCCTTATCATCGTGGTGGCCAATGACTGGTTCGTCTGTTACCAGCACTCATGGGGGTCAACAAACCAATACAGCTAAAATAAATCATCTTTGAACTGCACTACCTTCAAGATTCTAAATCCACCCTTATCATCGTGGTCAAGATTCTACATCTTCATGCAATATTTTGAAAGTACCCGGCGTTGCTGCATTCAGACGGTCAAAATTCTACATCTTCATGCAATATTTTGAAAGTACCCGGCGTTGCTGCATTCAGAAGGTCAAGTGCCGTTTGAATCAATTTTGCTGCATCTAGAAGGTCAAGTGCCGAGTGAAGAAATTTGCTGTGACAAGTTCCGAAACTTCATTCCTGAATCAGAAGCTCGTTTTCCTGCGTCATTACTGTTTATGGAAGCAAGTTCAGAGGTCGATCAACGTTGGATCACCATCCTTAGAATGCTGATCATCACCTGTTCTGCACCGTGCTGATGTTTGGACATATAGTAGTTAAGTGGCCTGTTTTGTTTGTGAACTGTGCCCTTATACTCTAACTGAGCCTTCTGTATTTCTTCACATTCTTGCTGTTTTTTGTTACATGTTACATGTTATATGTTATATGTTATATGTTATTTGTTATATTGATATGTTTATATTTCAGCGGGCTGGTTGGGTAGGTGGCTATCATAAGAGATACCACGTCATAGAGGTCTTATGATAGCGTTCTGGTAGGAGCAATTTTCTTAATTGAAAATTTGCATGCAACATCGGTTGCTATTTTTTGTTAGTTGTGACGACATGTGCAGTTTTGTTTTCGGTATTTTTTCGCATTCTTTAGTTTTGTTTTGATTTGTTTGTATTTGTAGGTCTCCTCTTTTCTATTATTCAGTTCTTTACACCATTTTCGTTTATACACTGTGACGTCATTTGTTTGTTTACATTTTTCGCATTTGTCATCACATCCTTTGTGATATTTATTTTAGTTCTGCTGTTTATTTAGTTGACTTATGCGAATGTTTTCGTATTGTCTTTGATCTTTGTTATTGTTTACATTGTCTTTGATTTTTGTTATTGTTTACATAGTTCTTGCATAGTTAGCTTTCACTATTGTTACATATTTGCTCATGCACTATTGTTTGTATAGTGCACTTATCATAACTAACTGGTGGATTTACTCATGCAAACAGGAAAGGTGATCAAATGTGTCACATTTGGTGGCACTTTGGGAAAGTATCCTACTGCCATAATACATATTTCTACTCCCTTTTTTACGGGAGATGTCCACGCGTGTCTTCTTCCAAACCCTATTGCGGACCTTATTATTGGTCGTATTCACGGAGTTAGGGAATGTACCCCACAGCAGATTGCTGTTTGGGAGGAGCAAAACATTGAAGCTACCAATGCGGTGGTCACAAGAGCACAGGCTCTGAATCCACCTCAAACTTCATTAACTGATAATAATGAAGTAGATAGCCAAAATAGTCACTTGATTATTTCACGTGACTCATTTATAAAATTGCAAGAAGAAGATCCTTCTTTACAAAAATTCTTCATTCTAGCAAAAAAGGTGATCCAAATCAGAATACTAATAGAAAGTCTTGGATTTCTATGAAGAACTGCGTACTTGTGCGTATGGTACAAGACTCGACTACGTCCACTCATTCTCAAATTCTTGTGCCTAAGAGTATGAGATTGCAAATATTGCAACATGCTCATGACTCGCAATGTGCTGGACATATGGGTTTTTCCCGTACAAAGTCGAGGGTTCTTGCGGCTTTCTTTTGGCCATTTGTGAGCAAGAACATACGAATTTACTGTCGTTCTTGCAAAGTGTGTCAGCAGGTCAAATCGAAAGGACCACAACATACTGCGCCTATCCAGGCTGCTGACATTCCTATTCGCCCTTTTCAGAAAATGGCAATAGATATTATCGGTCCTTTTAGGATCACGTCTGCCAGAGGACATCAATTTATCCTTACATGTGTCGATATGTGCACACGTTGGCCAGAGGCTATACCTCTTAAGAGCATCTCCACTGCCGATATCGCAGACGTTCTTTGGCTAATATTTTCTCGCTTGCGATTCCCAGGAGAAATATTGTCAGACCATGGCACTCAACTTATATCTGACACTATGTCACAGGTAATGTCTATGCTACATATTAAAAGGTCTCTCAGCAGTATATATCACCCAATATCTAATGGGTTAGTTGAGCGTTTGAATAGAACACTCAAAACTTTACTTGGGAAGATAACTGAGGATCATCCTCAGGATTGGGACAGGGTTTTACCCGCGGCTCTCTTTGCTTATAGAGAGGTCCCCAATGAACACACAGGATTTTCTCCTTTTGAACTTGTCTTTGGCGCGCAACCGCACGGCCCTATGTCTTTACTTCACGATCTTATCACTGCCGATAATATTAGCGATTAGACTCAATCTTCTTACGAGTATGTCATTGCTCTTAGGCAAAAGATCATCGAGGCATGCAAACTAGCAACTTCTTCAATTTGCTAAAGAAAAGGCAAGGCAGTTTGCAAATAAAAATAGATGTCTACAACAACTTTGTCCAGGTGACAAAGCACTCGTTCTTTTTCCGTCAATGGAGAACAGACTTCTTATTGCATGGAAAGGTCCGTATGCAATAGTCTCTAAAATTTCGGATGTCGACTATGTTGTCGATATTGATGGAAAGCATAAAACTTTCCACATAAATATGTGTAGTGGATTTGATGGTATTGTATGATGGTGATATTACTAAGTGTGATGCATGAGGTCAGCTGTGAAGGCTCCTGAGATAAAATGTAGCTGTGAATTGTCAGAAGGCCCTTCTTGCTACCACTACGACCTCACACTTATCTTTTTTTTACTAATGAATGTGGCTACGTTAAATGTCTAGGGTAATGATATGTAATGTGTTGTGGTAGTTTACATACACACACACAGATATTTACTAAGTCTAATAATATTAATAAATGTTATAATACACTGAACTAACTCAAGTGTGTAAAACTTTTGATAGTAATTTTCTTACATTTATTTGTTCTGGACCAAGGTTTTATTTTGGCCAGAACATATGAAAGGTTTAGTAATTATGAAAGAAATGCATGAATATTACATAATAAATGCATTGTGTGTACATATATATGTTACTAGACTAGTTAATATTATTACTGTTTATAGTAGTAATCTATTTTGGGAGAACATTTCATGGGTGTGCTGTTGGGGTGGCCTCATCACTCCCTGTCTAAGGTGACTACATATTGTCCAGTTATTTGATGGAATTTTTATGGGTGTGTTAGCAAATAAGTTGAGTTGGTGAATTCTCAGCAGACCAGGCGCTCACGTAACTTAAAGGTGTAGCTCTGGTGCTGAGATCTGATGGCCCCACCTCTCCGTGCTTGGGGGCAATATCAGAAGTCTGGTGGCCCCACCTCTCCGTGCTTGGGGGCTATAATAGGCTGCTCTGACAAAATGTTACTGCACGGGTCCACTCTTGTAATACTCAACAACTCATTTGACACCGCATTGGTGCCAACTGAAACTCACAGCTCAGAATTATGAATATATAGAACACAGTTAAATAAATGCTAGCAAAACTCAGCTGAGCTGCTGGCCTTATGATGGCGTCCCTCTAAATACTTCAATAGCTTCTGGGAATTACACTACTTAATAATTCACTGTGTCTACCAGGACAACTTTTACTGAATGGCACAAAATGCGCGTCTGAGCGCCGATAATATATTCATCTATGGCCAATCACTGCCTTTTCTTTTTTCAAATTCAAATAACCTACCAAACAGTCATTTCAGTCATACCTCAGTCAAGTATGCCTTATTGTCTGTTGGTCCGTCCGTCTCTACTTGCGTTTCACAAAACAAAACACTTGTTTTTTTGAACCAACTCTGCCTTCCCCTACACAATTTTGCCCCTAAAGTTATTTTTAGCCACAATTCTCCATCCCACCCCGTCTCTTCATTCCAACTAGATTTTAGCACCTGCGTCTTCAAGCCCACAATTTTTTGAAAATTAGTGACATGTTTTATTTCAATGTAGTCGATCGTTGATATGAACAACACAGTCTTTTGTCAATATCTTTCTTATTATCTGTCCGTCTGTATAAATAAAAGCATATTATTTCACAGCTCAAGATGGGCCATCCGGCCAGCTAGGTTTTATATTCCTAACATTATTATTAAGAAAAGTTACTTTTTCAAATATTTTCTAGAATCTTCTGGAATGCGTTCATCACTGCATTCGAATAAACGGACTAAGTTATAGCAAAAGCGTCCAAAAAATGACTGTGCCGTATAATATCCAAGGTCCCTTTTGTCGATTTCTTTACTTTATGTCAACTTGGGGAACGTGACTTTTTCCTCCTTTCCCCACCAATTTGCGTCCTTTTAGCCTCGCTAGTTTCAAGTACGCGTTCAGTCAGATTTTTCCTTGTGATCTCCGTTCTCATCCCGTTCCGTTTGGCCTTCAAGTCTAACAATTTGATTTCTATGGCGGGTGATGACCCGCGGCGTGGGCGATCATGTATTCTAGCAGCTTACGCATTAATTTTTATCCTTACGTTGTATCATTGGAGATATTTTAACGTTGTATCACGGTTAATTTTGTGACAATATGCTCACAGAATTTCATGAAGGACCTGACTATTTGCAGCCTATTCTCCAGGCAACGGACAATTCTCCTGTACCTCATGGTCATTACTCATCCCTGTCAATTATACAGTATGAGGAAACTACTTTTTCTGATGTCAATCTCCCTCTTCCTGTGATCCCACTTCATTCAACGGAATCTTGGAAAAACGTTGCCGTTTCTCCTAATCTTTCCGCTGAGGAACATCGACCAGTCTCTTCGATGTTACAAACATTTCAGGATGTCCTTACCGACATCCCGGGACACACACATGTCATTGAACATGACATAATACTAACTGACCATAATCCTATCAGAGTCAGACCCTATCCGATACCTATTCATTTTCAGTCACAAGTCGAAAAAGAATTTGATGAAATGATACGATTGGAAATCATTGAACCATTCACGTCAGCATACTCTTCGTCTATGGTTATTGTTCGAAAGAAAGATAATAACATTCGCATTTGCGTTGATTATCGCAAATTGAACCAAGTTACGAAGTTTGATGCTGAACCTATGCCTTCATTGGAAGAGCTTCTAAACAATCTTTCTAATTCTAAATTCTTTACCAAACTCGACTTATCGAAAGGTTATTGGCAAGTTCCTCTAACTGAACGAGCCAAACCTTTTACTGCTTTTTCTACACTGAGGGGTTTATTCCAATGGAATTTCATGCCTTTCGGTCTTATGAACGCCCCTGCTACATTCGTACGCATGATGCGTCGAATTCTCGCATACCGTACAGATGTCATAGCATACTTAGACGATATCTGTCTGTTCAGTGATTCCTGGGAAGATCACTATTTGGGTTTATACGAATTGCTATCTACTCTTCGCGAGTATAACTTAACTGCAAAACCCTCTAAAGCCTTTATAGGATTTAGTGAGATTTCTTTCCTGGGTCATCGTGTTGGTTATGGTCTTTCAAAGACAGAGGACCACAATGTGTCAAAAATACTTAACATTTCTGTCCCTAAGACGAAAAAACAAGTGCGTAGTCTCTTAGGTTTGATACAATTTTATGGAGGATTCATTCCGAATCTGTCCTCCATTATGGTACCTCTTTCTACTTTATTGAAGAAAGGATCGCCTAATCTGATCCGCTGGTCTCAAGAATGCCAATCCTCATTGGACCAGATTAAAACTCTATTTTCATCTCCACCTATCCTTAGGTTACCTACTATTGATAAGACTTTTGTTCTTCGAAGTGACGCCTCGTCCACTGGGATTGGGGCAGCACTAATGCAGGAGTATTCAGATACTCTGCATCCGGTGATGTATATCTCTAGGAAATTAAATGCTGCAGAAAGGAATTACTCGGTTTTAGACCGTGAATTATTGGCTATGGTATGGTCAATTCTCAAGTTGCAAAGATTCCGTCTAGGCGCACATTTCATTGTGGAAACCGACCAGAAAGCTCTTACTGCTATTCAGAGCAAAAACTTGAAGAGCTCGAGGTCCACTCGATATGCCATAGCTCTTCAACCATTTCATTTCACGGTGCGAGCTATCCGTGGTTCGGATAATGTGATGGCAGACATTCTGTCCAGATGCCCACACGATTCCACTTAATTCTTCTGTCATATATATTTCCTGATATACAGTCCACTACTATAATGACATATCAGCACATCTTTTCTCACTTTTTGGGAATTTATAACATTGTACCATATAATTTCCTTTTTTCTGTTACCGATTTGATCATAATGGAAGAAGGCTTAGTTAGCAATATATGGGCCAGAAGTTCGCATGGCCACATTTTTATATTGTATTTTGATGACTGTATTAAGAGATTTAACATTTGTCATAAAGATTTGTGTTATTGATATTTTCGCAACACATCATTGACGTCTGCGAGATTATGTACATTGTGGAACCATGAAGTATATCAAGTCCTATCCTAATTTGGAGCGGATTGTGCCCTATCTTTTAAGAACGATTATATCCATGTTTACGAGGAACAGCTGATTTATTAGTATTGATTAATAATGCATTGTATAATGTACTTTTTGTTTGAATATGTGTAATTCTATAGTGCGGTATATTAGTATATGACACCGCTGTTTGCACAACACTTCATACTATGATAACATATTTGTATTTATGTGAGTATAATTTTGCTTACATTATGATGTTGCCATCATGTGGCGTATGTTGGTGGCACCTCCCTGGAATATACGTGCACACTTAGAGAAATTTTTTCTCTAAGAATCTGAGATATAATCTCAGCTATTGCTCCTTGCATCGAGCTAGCCTCATATTAGGCATTATATCCGCGCACCATACGTGCGTTACGAGCCTGTTATTTCTGGCTCTTGGATTACAAAAAAATGTTTCATTTTTTTCCCCGGGGGGTGCGGTAATCTGTTACGCACAGAATTTTTCCAAGATTGTGTGTAATTAATCTGTATGAATTGTACACTTTAAATTTTTTATAATCTAAGGCAGATAACCCTTGTTTAAACAATGAATACATTTTACTATGGGGGTTACCTTCTCTTGTTGGTTGACTCGTTGGTTATCTTATCTTGTGTCTTGACTCGCTGATTCATTTTTTCGAACGATGTCTCCTTATACGGTAGTATCGGTCAACTATTTCTTGGAATGATTGAAACTAGGGTTGAGTTTTATTCCCATGTCCATATAAAGCGTGATTTCTGAACATAGCTTTGTTGAAATAGTTCCTTCATCGTTTCGTTGTGAGTGTTAGTCAGATGTATGCGTTCTGCGCATGTCTAAACTTTAAGAAAATTAGAATCGTCTTCCGCCTAGGGATTAGACGAGATGTACTGAGCAGAGAGAGAACGCTTCTTGCGTCTCTGTGATTTTTGATAGGGAATTCTATAGTCCTCCTGTGAGTTAGTTAGCTAACGAGGCTTTCCCTATGTGATTCAAAAAACCGCCTGGAGGCGTATGTTTTTGTGGTGTTGATTCCGAAGAAAGGTAATACCTCCTTTATTGAACTCTATGATCTACCTAGATGTTAGACATTTTGTCGATCTCTGCTCGCTTGTGTGTTACAGAATGGAGAGGTTCTTTTACTAGGAAATTTCACCACCGGTATCTTCATACCTGAGATTAATATGTACACGGGTCATACTTAGCCCGAAGGACAGTTCTATGTTCTATGAACGTCGCTATGTCAGCGATTGCACCTACGTCGAGGTTAGACTTAGGAATGCCTGTAAAGGTCAGCTTGACCTATACTCCTGGAACACCATCCTCGTGCGACTTATGATTAGACTCATTTAGCACATCTAAATATCAGTGAGAGGAGTATTGATGCACTTTTGTAATATTGGAGCCAACAGTATAATCCCCTTGGCACCATATCATTTTTTGAGCATATGCCAGATGCATTGATGAACATAACTTATGCTGATTTTCGTGAACTGTCATGACTATGGTTTATTGTGAAATGGATGTACAGTTACCTGTCTTGTGGCGTCATAAAATAAACGATGGGAAAACGTCAATAGAAGTTTACACCTATATATGACTTTCCATGTCATACCTAATATGTTGTTAACTTGTGAACCACATCACCCACACTCAGAGCAACCAACAACAGACCAGACAAGACACCTCACACTGCAACCTATTATATCCCTGGTGTCTATAGGGGTGGTACTCTACTGGGCTGCTGATTATCAACGACTTCGGACTGATACCTCTAACGTCCATAGTGGCCAGATTTGTGGTCTATCATCTTTAGTGGCCAGTAGTCAGCATAAATCCACCCTTATCACTGCTCCTCCAGGTAGGGGTTAGACTAAAGGTGGCACCCTGCTCATCCAGGTAGGGGTCAGACTAAAGGTGGCACTCTGGTCCTCCAGGTAGTGGTCAGACTAAAGGTGGCACCCTGCTCCGCCAGGTAGGGGTCAGACTAAAGGTTGCACTCTGGCCCTCCAGGTAGTGGTCAGACTAAAGGTGGCACTCTGGCCCTCCAGGTAGTGGTCAGACTAAAGGTGGCACCCTGGTCCTCCAGGTAGGGGGTTTTAGCACAGGGCCTACACTCGTGTCTATGTAAAAACATAAAATTACTTACGGAAACAACAAAAAATGAGAAAGCTTTGATGCAGGACGGACATCCGGCTCCTACGACAGACAGTGATGAAAGACAAAAGGAAGCCATTGTCAAGAAAATGGATGCCTAGATCGCAAAACTCGAAAGCAGAATAAGATTCTGGAAAGCCAGAACTATGATTGAGCCACGAAAACTGAGACAAATCACAAATGAAATGAGAAACTACATGTTACATATCCTGTGAATAAGGGAGAGCAGATGGACCGGGACACGGAGAATAAAAACAGCAACAGGAGAAACAGTACTTTACTTTGGAAGAGAGGATGGGCAGTACAATGAAGATGGAGCAATTATCCTTCTGAAAGAAATAGAAAGGTCATTACTGCAATGAAAACCCATCAACAACAGACTGATACGAACAAGAATGACAGATAGATTCACCAACACCACAATAATACATTGCTAAGCACCAACAAGTGACAGCGATGAAGAGGTCAAGGATGAATTATATCAACAGCTACAAAAGGAAATGGAAACCGCACCTAAATACCATCTTATCATAGTAATGGGACACATCAAACGAAAGTTGGAACAAACAGTACATATAATGAAAGAGTAATGGGGAAATGTGGCAGCGGAACAGTAAACGAGAATGGGGATAAACTAATAAGCTTCTGCAGCATTAACAGCTTGGTCGGGGGGGGGGGGGGGGAACGCTTTTCCACATAAAGAAATTCACAAATTAACATGGGAAGCACTTAACGGCTGGAACAGAAACCAGATAGACCACTTTGTGATCGATGGCAGATGGAGGCATTCATTACAAGATGTGAGAGTAAGAAGAGGTGCAGATGTGCACTTAGTAGTAGCAAGACTGAAGGTGAAACTCAAAATTGCTAGACTTGTTGTAACTAAACGTAAAAGGTATGAAACCACCAAACTGAAAGACCCCCTAATCAGAAAAGCTTTTGTGATTGATATAATATAAAGAGACAATCTCAAATTGCCTATAGCCATGATGTTGACCAGAAATTCAACACCATTTCAACAATCTATAAGGAAAAAGGCAAATCATGCTTCGGATTCCAGGAAAAGAAGAGACAAGATTGGAGAAAACACCAGAAACATCAAACACCATTGCGATGAGAAAAGAAGTACAAAGAAAGAACTTAGAAGCTAAGTCCCCAGGTTAAAGGAAATCTACTGCAAGCATTACAGTCAGCTAGACACGTCAAACCCGAGCCAACAAAAGGACATTTCTGGATGATCTTGCAAGACAAGCAGAAGAGGCATCACTGAGAAATGAACAAAGCATAGTTTATAAAATAAATAAAACCATCAGTGGAAAATGGGGTACAAACAATATTACGTTAGTAAGAGACAAGTAAGGAAATCTCATCACCACAGCACAGGGGTAAGAAACAAGATGGACAGAGCACTTCAAAAAACGCTGAATACGGAACCACCAGAGACGCAGCTGAACGCTCCTTAGGCTGAAAATGATTTAGGCGTTAATACAGACATTCCACGAAGGAAAGAAATCATCACAGCTATCAAATGGTTAAATAACGGAAAAGCTCCTGGTCACGACAACTTAAATGCGGAGTTTTTTTTAAGACAGACCCTGAACTAGCAGCAAAACTATTAGGCCTATAACCACTATTTGCACAAGTCTGAAAAAAAAGAGACAGCATCAATGGAGTTGAATAAAGGAATAATTGTCAAATTGCCCAAGAAGGGTGACCCTGCAGACTGCAACAACTGGAGAGAAATTACTCCCCTTTCAGTTCCTAGTAAAATACTAGACAGGATAATTATCCAGAGAAATTCAAAAGCAGTAGTCCTTAAACGGAGGAAAGAACATGCGGGATTCAGAAAGAACAGAAGATGTGTAGATCATATATTCACCCTCAGAAACATTATAGAGCAGTGCTCAGAATGGCAACGACAGCACGTACATTAACTTTGTTGATTTTGAAAATGCATTTTACAGCATACACAGGGGCAGCCTATGGTAAATACTGAGGACTAATGGAATTCTCAGCCGCATTGTTTCTTATATAAAAAGCCTCTATACTAACTTTACATGTAGTGTTGGACAGAGCAACCTAACTTTTGAGGTGAAGACAGGAGTACGACAGGGATACCCTTTTACAACCACTTTATTTTTGACAGTCATAGACTGGGTGATGCACCAGATAAAAGAGGGCAGTCCAGAAAGAATAAGATGGACAATTTTTTCTACACTAGAAAATCTGGAATATGCAGATGAAATCGCACTACTCGCACATTCACATCAACACATTAAAAAAAAACAGATAGACTGAATAAGTATAGCCAGCAGGTGAGTCTGAACATCAATCTAAAGAAGACAGAGGTCATGACACTCAATGTGGGCAGTCCTGAGTCCATAACAATAAGGAGCTAGAAGCTGGAACAGACATATACACTTACATACCTAGGATATGAATGGAGGCATATCTGGAGTCAGTCTTATATGACCACCAGCTATGCACAATGCTATAATACATGTACGTGGAAGTGAACTTATGTCTGTGAAGATAATTACGCCCTCACCGACTTTTAAAATCATCCACACAATTCCAGGGATTCCGCCGTGGTGAAACTTGTTGAGAACGCAACATTACACATTAAGCTTTGAGAAGTCACTTCAGCCCCAGATGTAATTCTTTGGTTTTGATTTGGTTGACTGCTTGTAGAAGAATCTCACTATGGACCTAGTGATAGGCAGTGGAAGCTGAGAAGTGGCTCTGTGTAAGATGTGACAATTCCTTGGGAGCAACCAGAACGAGAGTACAGTATTTTAGCTCTGTATAGTTGAAGAGGCCGCGTGGATGTCGGGGAATACACAGTATGCCACGCACTTCTTACTCCTAGCTTGGGCCCAGATGTGACGATCCTTTAAATGCAAGCCAAGCTGGAGAAACTGGAGCTCATGACTTCAACTCAACACGTTTCTGAATGGCAGAAAAGCCACAGGAAAAGCCTAGATCTACAGTGTAGATAATACCAAGGAGTCTTCAACTTGGTGTTGGCTGCTAAAGAGTGAGAAGCTCCGCAACAACAACATATCTAGGATGCATAGTAACACCAGACGGCGGGTCAAGCAAAGACATCAACAACAGAGTTAATAAAGCGAGAACAGCCTGTGATAGTTTAAACAATATCTGGAAGTCCTCTCCGTTCAACATAAAGACCAAAGTAAGGTTATATGTGAGCTGTGTACTATCTGTTTTTTTCTGTGGTGCGGCAGGCTGGGGAGCAACAGAGAAGAAAGTGTCGAAATGGTCCTTTTTTCACACAATCTACCTAAGGAAAATTCTCCGAATCTTTTGACCCACATTTCAAGAGCATCAATTCTTTCTTCCAAACGCTTATTCATCGTCCATGTTTCTGCACCATACAGAAATGCAGAATATATATAACACTTTATGATTCTCAGTTTTAATTTGTGAGATAACTGTTTAGATGTCAGTATATGTTTCATGTTGTTGAATGTAGCTTTGGCCATTCCTATTCTCTTCTTGATTTCTGTTTCACATCTGCCATCTTCTGTTATTATATGACCAAGATGTACGTAGCTCTTGACTTGTTCCAGGATTTTCCCATTTACGCTTATCTTTAATGTGGGTTTATCGTCTGTTTTGCTAATTATCATAGTTTTTGTTTTCTCAATATTAATGTCGAGTCCATATTTATGACTTATACTGTTCACTTGCTTCACTAGTTCTTGTAACTCCTGTTCGCTTTCAGCTAACAACACGGTATCATCTGCATATCTAAGGTTGTTTAATGACCTTCCACTGATGTTCAGTCCTGGTATTTCCTGTATCTGTTTGAACATTTTTTTCGGTGTATAAATTAAATAGGCAGGGGGACAGCACACAACCTTGTCTGACACCTCTTTTTATGTCTATGTATGATGAATAATTCCTTCCAGATCTTACTGTGGCAGTTTGCTCCCAATAAAGGTTACTAGTATTCTTATATCTTTTCCATCAATACCTATGTCTTCGAGGCATTCAATTATTTTCTCGTGATGGACTCTGTCAAAAGCCTTCTTATAGTCAATGAAGCACATGTACATACTTTTTTGGACCTCTGTATATTTTTCTGCAAATATTCTTAGGCAAAATATTGCCTCTCTTGTTCCACTGTTGGCATAACATACAAATGAAATAAAATGATAATGCTGGTCTCTAAGAACGAGACACCAAAATTATAAACACTCCAGAGACAGGTAGTATACAGAAATATGGACTACCGCTGGAACAAAACAAACAAAGATTACCCGCTCCCCCAAGTATGGGGTTGTACTTTAAATCTAGTAATCCTTGGCTGAAAAAAAAAACCTTGAATACACACCAGTCTTACACACTAAGCCTGCTGACTTGTCCTTGTCAGCGACTTTGCTCACAAACTACACTAACTGGTCTAATACACCGTTTCCAAAAACAAAAAAAAACACAACCAAAACTACCCTCCCCTGCTGTTAGTTTAGTGTGCACACTTTTCCCCAACTCACTCTTCGTTGGCGCGTGAGTGCGTTCCTCCACATGGATCACTGATGACCACTTAAGATATGATATCCTCTCTTCTCCAGTGTAATGGCTAACAAATCCGTGCAAGAAATGCACCGAACTGTAAATCCCGGCAGTTGCGCGGTGAAAACACAAATAACACTGACAAATAACATTTTTCTTTCTTGTATAAGAGTAAGTGTTCTTAGGTTGGTTTCTTGCGCTGATTTCAAATTTGAAATCCGTTTATCTCTATCACATCGGGTTCTTAAGATATTTGTGAATAAATATATTTTTGGGACACCGTTATTTGCTCCGTTTCATTTTTACTATATAACTTATTAAAAATTAATAAAATGCAAAATAATTGTACTTTTTATACTGCTAAAAGATACATGACATATGTTACGCTATTTTTCAGATAGTTACTGTATTTTTAAATAATTCTGAGCAAAATATGGCTTCTAGAAGTTGTAGAAATTCGGCTGATCTGTTCTGTTACGTGTGCGGATATTTTACCGATCGTGTTCACCAGAAAAACTTTACACCATTACTAAAGAAAGCATATGAACTTTATTTCGATTCGAAAGTTGATGATGCAAATAAATCTTGGAAGCCAAATGCAGTTTGTTCGACTTGTGCAAATACATTGGCAGGTTGGTTACGAAAATCGCCGAAGCATAAGTCGATGCCTTTTGGAGGGCCAGTAATATGGCATGAACCGACAAATCACGCTACTGATTGTTACTTCTGCTTGACAAATATCCATGGTTTCACTATTATTATTAAAACTAGAAAGTCTGTGGTTTATCCAAATATTGAATCGGTTTCGAAACCAGTGCCTCATGATCCAATCACGTGTCCGATCCCAGTTCCACCAGAACAATATCCGTTGGACGTGAATGAACCATCAGAAAGTGATAGTTTACATGCTTTAGAAACTAATTCTGACTCAGATTATATACCGGTGAATGATGGTGTTCACTTAATTAACCATTCAGAACTTTCAGATCTAATATGTGATCTCGCTCTTACCAAAGGACAAGTGGAATTACTCGGTTCGTGACTCAAAGAATGGAATCTTTTAGCGCCCAATACTCTGATATCTAAATTTCATCATAGACACAGAGAACTTGTTCAATACTTTGAGATGGATGATGACATTTGCTATTGCAAATATGTAAACGGTCTAATGGTGCACCTCGGTCATGAGCACATAGTCAACGAATGGCGACTTTTCATCGACTCTTCCAAGACTAGTATAAAAGCCGTGTTATTGCATAACGGAAATTTATTTTCATCAATTCCAGTCGCCTACTCTGTTCATATGAAAGAAACTTATGACAATATGGCTATACTTTTGGCAAAAATAAAGTACAATGACTACCAATGGCGGATTTGTGAAGACCTAAAGTTCATTGCAATTCTAACGGGCATGCAGACTGTGAATACTAAATTTTGTTGCTTCCTATGTGAATGGGACAGCCGCAACAGACAGGAACATTATGCAAGAAAGGTGTGGCCTATCAGGGATCGTATGCAGCTCGGGCATAAAAATGTAATACACGAGCCATTAGTTAACACAGACAGCATCATTTTACCACCGTTACATATAAAGTTGGGGCTCATGAAGAATTTCGTAAAAGCGTTAGATAAAACGAGCAAAGCTTTCACTTATCTTCGAGAAAAGTTTCCGCAAGTTAGCGATGCAAAGATAAAGGAAGGTATCTTTGTAGGACCTCAGATTAGAAAAGTTATTGCAGACAAACAATTCGAGAACTTGTTATATGGTAGTGAGCTTCGCGCATGGATGGCATTCAAATCGATCGTCGATAACTTTCTGGGAAATCACAAATTTGTCGACTATGTGCATATTGTTAAGCAGTGCATAGATGCATACAGAATTATGGGCAGTAACATGTCCCTCAAAATCCATTTGCTCGATTCGAATCTTGACTTTTTCCATAACAACCTTGGCGAAGTCAGCGATGAACATGGAGAACGATTCCATCAAGATATCGCTGTAATGGAGTCACGTTATCAAGGACGGTGGAGTGTGACCATGCTTGCCGATTATTGTTGGATGCTTCATTGCGATGTACCACATGCCATTCACCGACGAAAGTCGACTGGAAAGAAATTCAAGCCTACATAACTGTTATACTTCTTGTACGAATGAAGTAATACTGTATGCGTTGTTAAAAAAAACTTCAATTGCGTATTTCTAGAGTTCCCGACCTGATAGAGAAAAACGGTTTGCAGATTTGAAAACAGCGAGTAGCCAAGCACTCAGTATCGCCCATCCAAATATCATCTGACTTCACTGACTGAGCACGTCAGCTTATAAACAATATTTCAGATGGCTTCTAAACCTAATCTCGTCTAGCGACGATTCTTCAACATAATGTTCAGCACATATTTTTCCATATAATAATATTGAACCGCTAGCAATGGGTTCTCATGTGTAGCAGTGATCTCTGGACTGATCAAGCGATAATACGGGCATCCCTTTTCTCTTCTTGAAAGTCACTACATGTTTTGGTTCCAAGATGGCTTCACTCGTGAGCTGTCACTCACGTTTGGATACAGATAATGAATCTGTCCTAAAGTTAGTCATTCATAAAACATTTCATTGCTCTGTAGATTTGATCATGAACAATTGACTGCAATCTACAGGATATAGTGCTGCTAGGAATCGAAGTCGTTTTCATCGCGTCAAATATATTCTCTTAGACATTCAAATCGTAACTATCGAAAATGGTGGCTTCGATCGAGAGTTCATAAGAGTATCTTTGATTACCTTGGTATAGGAAATATGAAACTGCCATTCCTTGGCAATACGAATAAACACTGGGGTAAAGCATACACGATAGGTTTAGACGACTATCACCTTCCCCACAAATACTGAGATCACTTTTTCCCCGGTGACAGGCCGACATGGAAAACACAGTCCCTATCAGGACGAAGCCAAATCACACCCCACTCTAGCGACACATCCGCCGAATAGCCTTCGACCTCTCTAGAGACAACAGAACATATAGTTCGACTTAGATATGTAAAGATATACAGATATAAGACAGACTCGTCCTACTCAGACAAACAATACACATAAATTCAGGCCATAGATATTCTGAAGCAAGAACAATCTATTATTACCCAAACAACGAATAAATCGCAGTAAAATGGATTCATCCGCGGAGTTTGATCGAAAGAGCCGACACAACTTTCAAGGGAAGTAACTCAATAATGACTTTCCCTTAAGCACTATTTTGCTTTCAAAATATTTGCGAAGATAACAAGAATACCAATGTATAATATTGTAAGATATCAAAGACTGCACGTAACAGTCTTACCACACCTCCCGGGAAAAAAAAAAATGGAACATTTTTTTTTTCTTTTTTTGAAATACATCTAGGAGCAACGTACAATAGGCTCACAACGCATGAATAATGCGCAGATGAAAATATCAGGAATACCTATAACGCCTAATATGAGGCTAAGTCGACTTATGGAGCGACTGGTGAGAAAGTGTCTCATAAACTGAGAGAAATTATTTCTCTACAAGTATATTTTTCCAGGAAGGTGTCATCAAAGTATAATACAATTCTGGCAATTACACAATGCCTAAAAAAATTCATATCATCATTTCGTATTAGATATCTTAAATTTATGATTTATGAAGAAAAAAATCATCAAAGCACAGCGGTGAATAAACATCAATGAACCGCTATGTAGTGATACAATCATTATATTATTAAATTACAAATGTGTATCTATCATGATATAGAAAAGGAACTACTATAGAACTAGACATATCAAGAAGTCTAAGCCCTAATAGTTATGTGGAATCATGTGGGCATCTTGACAGAATGTCTGCCATCACATTATCTGATCCACGAATAGCTCGCACAGAGAAATGAAAAGGTTGAAGAGCAATTGCATATCGAGTAGACCTCGAGCTCTTCAAATTCTTACTCTGTATAGCAGTAAGAGCTTTTTGGTCGGTTTCTACTATGAAATGTGCGCCTAGAAGGAATCTCTGTAGTTTGAGGATCGACCAAACCATAGCTAATAGCTCACGGTCTAAAACCGAATAATTCCTTTCTGCCGCATTAAGTTTTCTGGAAATATACATTACAGGATGCAGAGTTCCAGAGTACTCTTGCATTAGTGCCGCTCCAATCCCAGTGGATGAAGCGTCACTACGAAGAACGAATGTCTTATCTTTAGTAGGTAGCACTAAAATAGGTGGTGTTGAAAACAATGTTTTAATCTTATCCAGAGAGCATTGGCATTCCTGAGACCAGTGGACCACATTAGGCGAACCTTTCTTTAGAAGTGTTGAGAGAGGTGCCATGATAGAGGATAGATTCTGAATGAATCTGCCATAAAATTGAATAAGACCTAACAGACTTCTCACCTGTTTTTTAGTCTTAGGGATTGAGATGTTAAGTATCTTACTAGTATTATGGTCCTCTGTCTTTAGGAAACCATGACCAACTCGGTGGCCTAGGAAAGAAATTTCGCTAAAACCAATATAGGCTTTAGAGGGTTTCGCTGTCAGGTTGTGCTCACGCAAAGTAGACAGCAATTCATCTAACCCTGAATAGTGATCTTCCCAAGTATCGCTGAAAAGACAGATGTCGTCTAGATATGCAATGACATCTGACCGATAAGATAGGATTCGGCGCATCATGCGTACGAATGTAGCTGGTGCGTTCATAAGACCGAAAGGCATAAAATTCCATTGGAACAAACCTCTAGGTGTTGAAAAAGCCGTGAGAGGTTTGGCGCGTTCAGATAAAGGAACTTGCCAATATCCTTTAGACAAATCAAGTTTAGTGAAAAAATGAGATTTGGAGAGTCGAGTAAGTAGCTCTTCCAGTAAAGGCATAGGTTCGGCATCGAACTTCGTTACTTGATTCAATTTTCGATAGTCAACGCAAAGACGTATGTTATTGTCTTTTTTACGCACAATAACCATCGGCGAAGAATATGCAGAGGTGGATGGTTCGATTATTTTCAAATCTATCATCTCATCCAACTCTTTCTCGACCTGTGCTTGAAAATGTATAGGTATAGGATAAGGTCTAACCCTAATAGGAGTATGGTCAGTTAGAACAATGTCATGTTCAATGACATGCGTTTGTCCAGGGATGTCAGTGAGTACATCCTGAAATGTTTGCAACATAGTTGAAACTTGTCGCTGTTCTCCTAGAGACAAATCAGGAGAGACAGTAACGTTCTTCCATGATTCACTAGAATGAAGTGGGATCATTGGAAGAGGAAGATTTACATCTGAAAAACTTGTTTCCTCATCCTGTATCACGGACAGTGATGAGTAATGACCATGTTGTACTGGAGAATTGTCCGTTGCTTGGAAAATGGGTTGCAAATAATCCGGACGTTCATGGAATTCAGTAAGCATATTGATGTGGAAGGTTTTATGCTTCCCATCAATATCGACAATATAGTCGACATCGGAAATTTTCGATATTATATCGTACGGACCTTTCCAAGAAATAAGTAATCTGTTTTCCCTACAAGGTAGTAATACAAATGCTTTGTCACCAGGACAAAGTTGTCGTAAGCATCTCTTCTTATTGGCAAATTGCCTTGCCTTCTGTTTCGCAAATTCAGAAGAAGAAGTTGCTAATTTGCATGCTTCGATAATTTTTTGTCTCAACGCGATGACATATTCGTAGGATGACTTTGTGTCATCGTCAATATTGTCAGATGTTATGAGATCGTGAAGCAACGACATAGGGCCACGCGGACGCGCGCCAAAGACGAGTTCAAAGGGAGAAAATCCTGTATGTTCATTGGGTACCTCTCTGTAAGCGAAGAGGGCCGCAGGTAAAACTCTGTCCCAGTCTTGAGGATGATCCTCAGTTATCTTCCCCAGTAAGTTTTTAAGTGTTCTATTAAGGCGTTCGACCATACCATTAGACATTGGATGGTAGATACTACTTAAAGATCTATCTATCTGCAGAGTAGACATTACTTGAGACATGGTATCTGATATTAGTTGGGTGCCATGGTCTGACAATATTTCTCCGGGGAACCCCAGACGAGAAAATATAAGCCAAAGAGCATCTGCAATATCAGCAGTAGTAATGCTCTTCAGAGGAATAGCCTCTGGCCAACGTGTGCACATATCAACACACGTCAAGATAAACTGATGTCCTCTGGCAGACTTGATCTTAAATGGACCAATAATGTCTATAGCCATTTTTTGGAACGGCCGAATAGGAATGTCCGCCGCCTGAATGGGTGCAGCATGCCGTGGACCTTTGGATTTAACTTCCTGACATACTTTACAAGATCGACAATAAATCCGTATGTCCTTGTTTACCAATGGCCAAAAGAAAGCCGCAAGGACTCTTGACTTAGTACGGGAAAAACCCATGTGTCCAGCACAATGAGAGTCGTGAGCGTGCTGCAAAATTTTAACTCTCAAATTCTTGGGAACCAGGATTTGAGAATGACTTGACGTAATGGAGTCTTGAACCATACGTACAAGTACGCCATTCTTCTTTGTAATCCACGATTTACGACTTGTGTCTTTATTCGGATCACCTTTAGTTGCAAGAATGAAGAATTTCTTCAGAGTGGGATCATCTTCTTGCTGTTTTATAAACGAGTCACGAGAAATTACCAAGGGATTATCTTGGTTATGCACTTCATTATCTTCAGTAGATGAAGTTTGAGGCATATTAAGAGCCTGAGCTCTAGTGACTACAGCGTTAGCAATCTGCATGTTTTGCCTTTCCCACGTGGAAATTTGTTGCGGAGTGCATTCCTTGACTCCATGAATGCGACCGATGATGAGGTCAGCGATCGGATTCGGAAGAAGACATGCGTGTACATCTCCTGTAAAGAAAGGAGTAGCAATCCTAATGATAGCAGTAGAGTATTTCTCTAATGTGCCGCCAAATGTTACACATTTGACTACTTGTCCAGTGGCACGGGAAGGATCTTCGAGTGACTGCCTAACACCAATTGTGGTGCATCCAGAATCAAATAGCACAGAGACTGGATTGTTATTCACTAAACCCTTATGTAAGACAAGAGAACCTCTTCCATCATGCGCGACTGATGCTGGAAGAGCAGGAAGAGGATGGCCACAGCTTAAAGTAGACACTGTGGTTGGCTCAAATAACGTTTTGCATTGGGGGCACTGAGATGCTCTCCCAAAATCAAAAGCGGCACATGCCATATTACTAGCATCATTATTATCTTTACTCTGTTTATAGGCTTCATGGGACTCTTGTTGTGCAGAGTTTGCCTGAAAATGTGGTTTATGTCTTTTGTTTTGAGATCTACCTCGGTTATTATCACCTCTGTAGTTATTGTTACCTCTATTGTAACCCCTATTTGGGTTTGAGTCATAGTTCCCTTGGTTACCATTATCATATTCATTATAATGAGTATCTCTGTAATTATGATCTTGTTGACTCCAAGACGGATAACCCTGATAGTTTCTATAATTACTTCCTCTACGGAAATTCCTATAATTATGACCACCCCTGTGTCGAGAGCTATCAGGTCGTCTCCAGTTCTTTGAAGAAGAACCCTGAAATGATTGGTTACCTTGGTTTTGATAACTATTATGGTTACCTTTTTTATCAAATCTGTTTTGAGGTCCCTGAAATCTGTGTGAATAATTGGGATTGTATGGTGTTGCTGAAGCAACTGGCATACTCTCCTTAATCTTAGTGTTGCCAAAAGTCACGTCGGGGTGTGCAGTGACATATTGGGAACAATATTCTTCCATTTCTTTAGAGATTTGGGTTTACGCTCAAGTATAAATTCAAGGAAAGGTTTGTTCACACATGACATAATCTTATCTCTGAGCAACAAATCCATAAGTCCTTCATACGTTTTTTCTGTTTTGGAAAGCTCAATCCAACGATCAACTGTGAGACGTGCCTTTGCAGTGAATTCTGAGAATTCTACACCCGTCTCAGGTACCATCGTTTTAAATAAAAGGCGATAGCCTTCCTCACTTAGCTGATATTTTTTTATCAAAGCCGCCCTAATGACATCATAATTATCCTTATCTGCTTCTCCTACAAGGCATAATCTAGTCAAAGATACACCTTTCAAGTTTTCTGATAATTGATTAGCGTATTGTGATTTATCCACATTATGTGTACGACAAGAACGTTCAAATCTATCCAGCCAGAATGTAATATCGTCACTGGACTGATTGAACGGTGGAACCTTAACCTTGTAAGTAGAAGGTTTATCATTACCACTAGATGCCTGATTAACATTACTCATACTTGTCAATCTTAATTTCTCCAACTCAAATTCATGTTCTCTTATTGCTTTTTTTTCTTCAGCCTCTCTGTCTAATCTTTTTTGTTCAGCTTCCCTGTCTAATCTTTTTTGTTCAGCTTCACTGTCTCTAATCTTTTTTGTTCCGCAGCAGCTTCTCTTTCTAATTTTTTTTTTGTTCAGCTTCAAATCTCCTTTCCTCTACCTGCATCTGCAATTTCTTTTGTTCAGCAGCAGCCTCAGCTTCTCTTTCTAATCTTTTCTCTTCCGCCATAGCTTTTCTTTCTTCTGCAGCTAATGCTTTGTCATATTGAGCAACAGCCCATTGTTCTAATT
Organism: Oreohelix idahoensis; assembly: GCA_024509875.1. Lineage (NCBI taxonomy): Eukaryota > Metazoa > Mollusca > Gastropoda > Stylommatophora > Oreohelicidae > Oreohelix > Oreohelix idahoensis. Next base: position 193,643 of record JAMPIV010013128.1, read on the forward strand.
GTTGACCAGTCTTATCAAGGGCTTTCCCTTGTGTAATGAAGTAATCTAAAGTAGACATGATGTCTAACAATAATACTAATCACCTGAACCAATAATAATACCACAAGTTCTCAATGACTTGATTAATCAGTATACTATCCCAATATCTGTGGGTCACAAGCCTTTAATAAGGTCTTGTATAATAGTAATAATAATCAGGTACTGGTTTATACCATAATCCAAGTGCAGTGCACAGGCAATTGTGTCTTATGAAATATACCTATATAAAACATATGTCAACCAACAGAATACATAAAGTACAAATAGGACTGACAATACAAGAACGTTTGCAGAAATCAAAATAAATCAAATAGGGAAATCAATGAAAATAATCACTGAATCTGCAAAGAATAACAACACAAATGACGTCACAATATATGAATATAAATTGTGAATAGAACTGAAAGATAGAAAAGGTTAGACCAACAAATTACAAACAAATCAAAACAAAACTAAAGAACAAAGAAATATTACAAAAATAACAATAATTACAGACTTCACAGCTAACACAAAAGCAACAGTTGTCGCAGCAAATTTTCAATCAAGAAAATTGCACCTATAGAAAACGCCCACAACGGACCCTCTATGACGTGGGATATTCTGTTGTGAGGACGCCGCCCAACCTTAAACACAACCCGCTGACATAGAAACTAACATACTATACAAACAAATAACATGTAAACATAAATATATATAAATTATGTGTATGATGATAGTATGTGTTGCAAAATAGGCTCAGTTTTACAGTAATGGCAAAGTTATTTTTATGAAAATAAACAAACTGCCACTTTATTCAATTAAACATTCTGGCCTTAAATATTAAAGTTCATATACAGAAAACAAGAAGATCCATCGATGAAAATAGGACTTCTTAGTTCACTCATACTGTCTTCCTGTTAATATAGACAAGGATTGATCCAACTGTTCTGTGAAACTCTGTAATGTCTAATGTAAAACTGTCAACAACGCTGACCTACATACTGCATTCACTTGACAGGTCACGTGACAAAGTGTTGACAAATAGCAAACCAATACTGCAAGTGTGTCGTATCAGCCACAAGAAACGGTCTGGTATCGGTAATCTGTTGACTTCTGAACTTCTGCGAGGTCAAACCCAGAAAGCTGGTCCACCAGTTGATAAGGTTGATAACGTTGGATTTTTATTCCCGTTAATGATATCCACCAAAAGATAGATATAAGTGGATGGAAGCAGACATCATCATCATCATCAGTTGATAAGATCTCTATGGTGTTGTTTGCTCCACTGTAGTGTATGGAATGTCAACTTGACCTACGCAGTGGTGTGTAGACATGGATTGAGTGTATAATGTGCGAATGATGATAAAGGTTCGTGGTGTTGACAAAAAATGTTCTTTTCTCACACTCATGTATGGCTGGAAGTCATCGACACCAACGACTGTGTACCTTTTCTAAAGTTTAATTGGACGTACACACTCGACAGCACAGATAGTGACAAATCACAGGTTGCCATAATACATCATAGTACAGTGGACAAATGGTCTTGCAATGTTACATGGGCACTCATGTAGAATAATTGTATAATGGACTGTCAGTAGCCAAGCACTCAGTATCGCCCATACATATATATCATCTGACTTCACTGACTGAGCACGTCAGCTTATAAACAATATTTCAGATGGCTTCTAAACCTAATCTCGTCTAGCGACGATTCTTCAACATAATGTTCAGCACATATTTTTCCATATAATAATATTGAACCGCTAGCAATGGGTTCTCATGTGTAGCAGTGATCTCTGGACTAATCAAGCGATAATACGGGCATCCCTTTTCTCTTCTTGAAAGTCACTACATGTTTTGGTTCCAAGATGGCTTCACTCGTGAGCTGTCACTCACGTTTGGATACAGATAATGAATCTGTCCTAAAGTTAGTCATTCATAAAACATTTCATTGCTCTGTAGATTTGATCATGAACAATTGACTGCAATCTACAGGATATAGTGCTGCTAGGAATCGAAGTCGTTTTCATCGAGTCAAATATATTCTCTTAGACATTCAAATCGTAACTATCGAAAATGGTGGCTTCGATCGAGAGTTCATAAGAGTATCTTTGATTACCTTGGTATAGGAAATATGAAACTGCCATTCCTTGGCAATACGAATAAACACTGGGGTAAAGCATACACGATAGGTTTAGACGACTATCACCTTCCCCACAAATACTGAGATCACTTTTTCCCCGGCGACAGGCCGACATGGAAAAACACAGTCCCTATCAGGACGAAGCCAGATCACACCACACTCTAGCGACACATCCGCCGAATAGCCTTCGACCTCTCTAGAGACAACAGAACATATAGTTCGACTTAGATATGTAAAGATATACAGATATAAGACAGACTCGTCCTACTCAGACAAACAATACACATAAATTCAGGCCATAGATATTCTGAAGCAAGAACAATCTATTATTACCCAAACAACGAATAAATCGCAGTAAAATGGATTCATCCGCGGAGTTTGATCGAAAGAGCCGACACAACTTTCAAGGGAAGTAACTCAATAATGACTTTCCCTTAAGCACTATTTTGCTTTCAAAATATTTGCGAAGATAACAAGAATACCAATGTATAATATTGTAAGATATCAAAGACTGCACGTAACAATATGCTGAAAACTAATCCACATCTGGATTGGGCCCACTGCTTTGGTGCAGCCCTCAAACAAGAATGAACGAGGTGGCTTTATGAATGTGGTAAGTTGGGATATATAAATATTTATAGGGGACTTAGTGTACTGACTGAGATCAGCTGTGAAGGTATCTGTATCTAATAAGTGTGGTGTGTTACAGATGACCTTACTTTGCTACCACATTTAGATCTCAATCAGACTTATTCTAGAATATAGTGATGACTACGTTGAATGTCTAGGGTTATGATAATGATGAAGTGTAAGTTCACAACAACCAACAGACAGATAAACACTTTAATTAAAATCCACAATACTTTACAACACTGTGACACACACATACATATAACACTATAGAAGACTATCTTACTGTAAGTCAAGTGTTAACTTTTAAAATATGTATTAATTCCTTTCAATACTAGATATCCTGATTCAACTACAGAGTGAATCAGGAATCACAATCAAATGAAATCACAAGGTTTATATACACAATTTATACATATGATCTTTGTCCTGACATATAATATTATTACAATATGTGTGTAGGTTGTGATGTAGTACTATGAGGTAATACTGGCTTTTAAAGCTAGGTTGTTGTTTGTCATCATGACTTCATGTGTTTGTTATTGGTGGAAATAATATTGGAAAGGTTCACAGTTTCTTTTTATTTGAAAACAAATAACTGTCCCTCTTGATTTAATGTAAAGTCAATTTTAGAGGGGGTTACACAAGATTGAGCTGCTCTGGCCAACAAAATCTTATCTTCTGTGTGGGCGGCAGGAAAACTGTCTCCTCTGCTCGCTTGCTTCTCAGTTTTCTTGAAAAACAACACTGGTCGATATCTTGAACAAGGAGTATGCTAACAGCCTCTGGATTCAGCAAAACTCAGACCAGGTGCTGCTCTAATATTTCAGTACCACGGTCCCTGAAATAAGAAGGTTGTACCTCCTACTTCAGAACTAATTTATAATCTATTTCCACACTGAAGCACAATACATTACAAACACAGAGTTCAGCGCTTTAGGCCAACTGCTATCTTCTCATGTAACAATATACCAGTATTCCTCTCCCTAATGGTTACAACGCCTCTGCAATTCCAGCATTAATTCCTTCTATACAATAAGATAGGTGTCATAGTACTATTTGGCAATCCCATATATGCCTATGCAGTTATACTCCTCTCCGACAAGTTTTTTACATGGTGGCGCAATATCTAGGCTTTGCCTCATGTTTGCTACTGAACCACACACAGACAGACAAAATTTATCAATTCACATTCAATTTTCATCTAATAGATATCAAATATGTCTAGCTTACCATAATTCAAGGAAATATTAAACAAGTACGTTGACTGGCGATGAGTTATGGCACAATTCCGATCTGCCTCTGTCCCAGGCTTTTATTAGAAAAATATGAGTTGGTTCTCAACGCACTTGCTTCTCACAAAGTTTATTTTCAAAAAGTGGCCCTGAACTGACGCTTCTAATTGACTATATCAAATGGTCTAACCAATGAGACCATGTTTACAAGATGCTTTGAAAAAATTTACCCTTCCTACCGTTTCCATTAACAACCAAAAATAGTATTTGCAGTCGACTAATCATGTTTCGCCTTACATATTACTCTAGCCAATCAAATCGTCCCTAACGTGTTGGCCTCATTTCCCCTAAAGCAGTGTCCAAACATGCCATTATGAACAAATATGATCTTGTGCTGTCAGACAACACCACTATAGTATTTTGGCTATAATTTGTTAATTCCTAGACTATTTGCGTAACACATAACATCTTCTTTGTCAGCAAGTCCTAAGGAACCCAAATATATAAGTTTAATGGGGCCAAGTGGCTTCGTTACAAATATGTATTATTCTTCTACCACCCGTTCACTTCTATACGATGGGGTGTCTTCTGTACTGTCAGACTAATGTCAGGATTTCAGACGTAAAACAGTATTGTGTCGTGTTTCATAATAAGCATTAAACATGTTTTTTAAAACCTTACCTTGTATTGGTAGTGTTTTTTGTTACTGTTTATTTGAAAAAAAAACAGGACTGCATGCCTTTCGCGTGGGGTGGCATTAATTTTTATATCGCGAGACGACGTGGTAGCATCGCATGCGTTCCTCCGTACATCTCTCTTTCTCTCTCTTCTAAGCCCGTCTGTCTTTTTAGGTTAACGCAGTGTATATACTGACATTAATGCTAGTATTATATCTAGGTCATTAAGCAGTTTGCGTATCTCAAGGTTTTCTAAGACACACAGTACTAGTTTTATTTTTAGAACGCGTGTATTTTATGCAGACGGAGCATAAAAAGGGGTTTTTCTTGTTCAGCCCTTATGGCTTCTACAACACCGGCGTACGCTATTGTGACCGCACTGTTCTTTTACCATTCTTCTTTCCTTTTATTGAATTAATTCGTTAGGCTTTACATTTACTTTCTAATTTATATATGTGGATTAGAATTTTTCACGACAATGAACACTGAAGCCACAGGAGCAGGTCGCTCCTCTTGCTAATTGATTTTCTGAAGAAATGCTATTTCCCACTCACGGGAAAACACAGATGACCCGTAATAGGGTGATGAACTGGGCGCCTCTATATACATGCGACCCAGCTGTAAATGGCTCATTGGCTGGAGCGACCTTCCACTGAAGGCAAAGTCTCCACAGAAGACATTAACCTCAGAAGGCGAAGTCCAGCCGTTGGCTCAGTCGATTACCAGAGAAAGCCGACGTATGTTGTAATGAAAGCACAAACAACCTCGTAACCTTTTGCTAAATAAAATCGTCAAACATAACAACATACTGCAACACATCACAACATAGCACAACAGATCACAACATAGCACAACAGATCACAACACAGCACAACACATCACAACATAGCACAACACATCACAACATAGCACAACACATCCCAACATAGCACAACACATCACAACATAGCACAACAATAAACAAAGACAATTAGATACAGGTAATCACACTGCCCTTTCCCTCCCCGCTGTTGGTCAAGGCAGACCTGGGCTGCAGTTTATCTTACTCTCCCCTCTCCCCCCCCCACCTTTCAGCCCACACCGCTCAGTGTTGGCCAGCTCGCTATAGCGTTTATATAATAAATAATACGCAATCCCGCGTCTTAACGCCTGGGATAGTTCCAAGTGTGTTTACAAAACTGCTCGCCTGTGACCTCAGATTCAGTCAGGTCAGCTAGCTACATAAATGGCAAGGCCATCTACCTGCCGCCTAGGCGTCGACAATTTAAAAATTCATTCATTCATTCATTCATTCATAACCCTCCGCTCCTAAAGAAGGAGCATAGGCCTTCAACAAACACATGCCAAGTCCTCCTGTCACGTGCCATCATCTCAAGTTCTTTCCACGTTTTCCTCATCATTTTCACCTGTTTCCAGCTCTCTTCTCCATGTGCTTCTTGGTCTACCTCTGACTCTCTTGACCTGGGGGTTCCAGAACAAGGGCTGTCTTGTAATACTATCAACAGGTTTTCTCAGTGTGTGTCCTATCCATCACCATCGTCTTCTTCTCATATCTTGTTCCACTGGCACTAGTCTAGTTCTTGTTCACAGTTCCACGTTGGTAACCTTGTCATACCATTTTAATCCCTCCATTCTACGCAAGCACCCATTAATTACATACCACATATAACAACTACAGAAATATTATACATGAATGTTAACCAATCAATTAATGTACCGATGCTTACAAAAATAACAAATTACATGGTGTGGAAAATAATTTTATTACACGAGTCCGCCCCTGGGGTAAAAAAAATTACATTTATTCAAGTTAACCTGATTGACGGTTAAAATTTCCTAACTGGGTTATCCCTAGATCAGGGGACTCTGTTTACGCCCTACATCAGGCATCTCTTCTTCTTCTTCTTTGATCCATAACCGCCAACCGTCAAAGCAGTCAGCGGCCATCACGCCTGGTGGCGTCTTGTAGGGCAGCAACAAATTGATTCCACTTTGCTCGGTCGGCGGCCATCCTTCGTACAGTGCCCCAACTGTGGTTCATTCTTTGCATCTCAGCTTCCACAGTTCTCCGCCAAGTTGTTTTTACAGGCATAATGTAACATAACCATGAGGCTCTTATCATATAAATAGTACCATTCTCCCCAAACCAACTGGCTATAGCTTAGGTGGCACGTTAAATGATTGCATTAATTACCACACTAGTAACACCCTTTTCTAAGATATACTGTGTGTTAAGTCATGTTTTAGTAAGAGGAGTTAATTGTTAAGGAATTGAATGTACGGGTCGGATTTTGTACACGCTTGTAAACACGCTCTGCGTGATGAGAGCATTTTGTAGTTTGGGGGCTGTATGCTCACTAATTGCTGAACACAGCTCAACTGACTAGTTGTGAGTTTGTTTAAAAATATGATACGGAAAACTGTTCGAAAGTTCTTGAAGGTTCTTAATGTTCGTTTGGTGTAGTTACGGTTTTGAGGTGAGCGATATTCTCTCGCTCTCTCGCGGCAAGCCCGCGCATGGGTTATTGGCTGAGCTGTCCTGAGAAACGGTATTCTCGAGACAGTGAGTGCCTGGTCAATGTTCTGGAAAGATGGAGTGATGTTTTCGCTGTGTGTACGAGTGTGTATTCATATGACTTAACATAGGGTAATTCTTGTACGCGGATATTAGAGCTTTACTGACCTCTTATTTTTTGTGATGTAATTTTCAAAAAGAAAAAATGATGTTATCATTTTTTTCCCCGGGGGGTCGGTGTAGTATGTTAAGTCATGTTTTAGTAAGGGGAGTTAATTGTTAAGGACTTGAATGTACGGGTCGGATTTTGTACACGCTTGTAAACACGCTCTGCGTGATGACAGCATGTTGTAGTTTGGGGGCTGTATGCTCACTAATTGCTGAACACAGCTCAACTGACTAGTTGTGAGTTTGTTTAAAAATATGATACGGAAAACTGTTCGAAAGTTCTCGAAGGTTCTTAATGTTAGTTTGGTGTAGTTACGATTTTGAGGTGAGCGATATTCTCTCGCGGCTAGCCCGCGCATGGGTTATTGGCTGAGCTGTACTGAGAGACGGTAATCTCGAGACAGATAGTGCTTGGTCAGTGTTCTGAAATGATGGAGTGATGTTTTCGCTGTGTGTACGAGTGGGTTTTTATATGAAGGGAGAGTTTTGATAGATATTAAAGATATTATGAGGCCACGGATAGCACAGGCCATTATTTCATACTCATATTTAAGTGATGGATTGTTTGCAGATAGAATGTACTTTATTTGAAGATATTATGAGGCAACGGACTGTACATACCATTATTCATGAAATATGTGCTGCTATGGCCTGCAGCCTATTCACTTATTTGCTGCTTCATGTTGATGATGTGAACCGTCCTGCAATTGTGTCTACGTGAGTCTATCGTTAATAAACGTTGAAAAGGGTTAATCTAGTTCCACCACATCCTGACTCCTACGTGTTGCTGTGGTATATGAGTGCAGTTGATGTGTAGTCAAGTACGTATGACATTCGCATATTTTGACGTATACACATTACACATCTGTCGGCCATCTGTAAGCCCGACTTTACTGACTTGTCATTGTCAGTGGATCCACAGCACCCACCACTAATATTCTAAATACAGTGACAGAACAGTAGTAACACATTTATGATAACCTGCTGAGTGTCGTGTTGAAAGAAAAATGAATCTTTAACACTGTGTTCATTATAAAGCTCTTGCAAAAATTACTTATTTTAGCGTTTACAAATTCGCTTACCGAACAAAGATCAGAATATCCCACGAATCTCACAAGCGGGCAGACTGTCTAATGTTGCTATTTCCCCGGCAAGAATTCCAGGACTGATGCAATTAACAGACTGGCAAGGACCTCTTATATACTACTATCTTCAATCGCAGGTGTTTCCCCAGTCATGAACACGTGCACAGAGCAATCAGACAAAGACACGTAATGCTGGACCAGAACTTTCTCTAAAGGACGCAACTACCAAAAGATATTGCGTAACGGGTTGACGGCCGTCTCCGCTGAAATCGAAAAACAAGGACAGCTGCGCACCCTGTGCATCTAGAACCATCGTGAGACTAACGTAATATGAACTCTTGGAAACATGTAAACGATGACCGTCTTCGTTTGTAAAAGACCCAGACACGAATGACCGCCCAAGTTTCTACGTAACGTGATGTAATTCAATAGGACTACTAAGACAGGTCTCCTGGGAGAAACTGCACTCAAAAGACCAACTGCCTCTACAGAAATGCAAGAGGAGTACGCACGTGGACAGAGAATCGGTGTTTAAAAAGAAAGCAGAAAAGGATTACTGTAACAGGGCTGGTTATTTGCTGGAGTCACTAGGTGGCAGATGGCAGGGCTAGTGATGTGATATAAGTTTACAAGTTCTCTTTTTATCTTCCAAGTTATTGATTATATATATCTTTACTGGCCAACTCCGCCAGAGATGTCGATTCTTGGATGATATTATTTTCCTTTCCTATTCCCGGTTCATTCAGTTCCTTCTTCGATGTTGTAGTGACTTCTCGTATAGTGGTAGAATAAATAAACATGGCCTGCATTCAGCAACTCTCAAAGATGAAATAAAATTCATTCTAATCCTTCAAAACTGTTAATGCCATAATAACACAACACGTATGATGAGTCATCCAAATGATAGAGCTCGCATATAGTCATTAACTGGGTCTTTATACATCAGAGATACTTCATACATAAGCTCTATGTCTCGTGAACTTACATATTCCTCCTTAATATGTTATCATCTCCAGTAGACTTTCTTAGTCTTCCCAAATCTGTTACTGTTTACTCGTAGTTCCTATGCTCCTTATTAGCATTCCATACTTATTATATATGTACTTATATTCTCCTCGATGAACTGGTCAGACCTATCTCTATAAACGTTCCTAGAAACAAAATTCATCTCATGCATTGTCGTAGATTTTTGATAGGAGAATTAAGACTTGGGTTGGTCCCTTCTGAATAGATTAGAATAAGTGATAGTCACAGGGAGAAGTAGTAATAGCACTAGATTTCCACGAGTGAGATGGTAGAAATGTGATAAAGGCTGTCTCTGAAATCGAGAAATCTTCTCTCTCCCTCTCTCTCTCTCTCTCTCTCTCTCACCTATCTTCTACGACAGATTTCGAGGAGTCAGACAGTCTAAACACACACACACACACACACACACACATATATATATATATATATATATATATATATATATATATATATATATATATATATATATATATATATATATATATATTAATATATAAATATATCTCTAACCACTCACGTGCACGCACATACAAGACGACAGTTATACGTACAGACGTAGGGAAACTATTACAAATGATTATATAAATATTCTAGAACGAGCTGACCAACACGCTTATTAATTTCAAGAGAAATTCTAATTATCATCTAAAATTTCATCACAACACATCGAAATTACATCAAAGCATATACAAATAGTTATAAAAAATTCAAGGAATTGCTACAAGAAATGATAGACCCACAGTTAGATCTTATCCCTCGAGGTATGCCCACAGTCCTGTTTGAAGAAAAGTGATAGCCCCAAGTAAACAAGGATACACAGGATTAGGTCTAATATTTCCCCTTTTAAGGTATGGACAGACTTGATATCTCTGCTCTATTTTAAAGGGAAATATGATTAGCAATACTTGCATTCAGTAAGTTAAGATAGCAAAATTGGTGCCCAATTACAACAGTAAAGAAATCGCTCCGACCTGCTTGCACTCTATTCATTCAGACGAGCACACGTGCACATTTTATACTCACAGCTTGATAGCCACTTCTGGAACAAACAAAAACAATATTTTTAGGACTTGCCCATACAGAATCTTCAATGGTAATCTTGGCCAAGAAAACCCCAGGTCCAAAAAGACGGGTTGAATTCACTACTTCCGGGACCGTTCTCTTGGGAATACTATTGTTTTGGATGTCTGTTTAAGTCACCTAAAAATTGTCCAGGCACGAGCGTTTATAGCGAGCACAATGACAATATCTTAGATTTCAATCGAATAAGGAATGTCAGGTCGGCACCTTCTTTCAGTATAGGGATTTAGTTGGTCACACCACCACTTGTCGAAACTCCGTCGGAATAATACTGACGTTAATATGTTACCTGCCACAACGGCTAAATTTGTACACAGAGTTTGTGCAGAAAATCTGATCTGGCTCAAAGGCCCAGTATAAAACAGTTAGTCTTTAATAAAACCCGTTAGTGAGAGTTTTACTCTGTCTATTTATGAAGACCCACGCACTGTCAGACAGGTGTTAACTTGTAAACCCACGTGGTTAAAAGATAAAACTGTTTATGTTTCTCACAGGTATGTCTCTTGTACTAAAAACTGGCAAAGTTTGGGTACCACAGTTTCACTATATATAAATGGAAAAGAGCACATATCAAATAATTATACATACTATGTACTCTGATATAACTGATAATTAAAACTACAAGCGTAGCTTGTCTTATAATTTAACCCTTCCCGTGGAATAAGTTATATTTTAAAAAAATCATCAATCCTCATGAATTAGGAATATGTGAGTATTCCGTCAACACTCATGAGGCTTCTAGCATTTATAAGTTAGTTTAGAAAAATTGTTCTCGTCTGATTACTTAGCAGTTAAATTAAATTCATTATAGCTACATTGTTGTTTAAGCTAGAAATTATAATTTATTCTGCTTTCCACTGAAACACGTCACTAGAAAATAATACAGACTTATGTCTTAAGCGCTCTGCACGAAATCTAACTAGTGAAATAAAATAAGCGATTTAACACTTTAAACACTTCACAAAATACTAGATATTTATATATATTATATTTACCTCCATCACACAGAACTACAGACTAAACCATGAGAGTGTGCGTGTCAGTTGCGAATCTCAGACAACCCGTCTCCAGTGCAGAAACAGTTTTCACACTTCACGCTGACCATGGCCCACAATGAGTGTCGTGTCAGGTGGAATTTCCAGACAAATGTCTCAAACTGCGCCTATGAAACATCATTTATCGCGCCTTTCCTGAGCGCTCAGCCGAAGAAACCGCGCCTGTCAGCTGAAAGTGCAGACATAGTCTGCTCGTATGTCTGAGATAAGCGAAAGTCACAGTTTCGTGTACTGACATCTAATCCGAATAGAATGAATTTTAACGCTCTCCCGTCTCTGTAGAGACTGACACGTTATGTCATCTACTGCGTTCTCAGTTTTGAGAAAAGAAACAGGTAAACGTTAGAATGGGAAAATAGTAATGTATATAGTCGCAAACGTACGAATGCGAAAAACACAGGAAAAAAGGTAAAGAGCGACAATAATTAGATAACACGGGTGGAAGAAAAGGAGAGGAAAATATAGAAAATTTAATGATCATAACTCTCCGTGACATGCATAACAAGTATATGTTCACCATTTAGATACTTACATGAGAGAGCATATTTGCGATTCTCATATAAAAGTCGACACTCATTTTCTCTTAAAAGTCGTGTGTATTTCTTGACAGCCTCAAACTTTATTCAACACGTCTCTTCTATGATATCAGTAGTCTTCTTTTTCAATTCATAGCATTTTATTACTTTATGCCTAGTCGTTATATAATCATAACTCTCTTTTTCTCTGGACACATAGTCGTAAAGTTCTCATAGCGACTTGTCAAAAATCGTGCTTCTGCAAAAACTCTCCTGTAAACAAAATTCTACCTTGTGCAAAACATAATCACAATCCAATACTTACAATACAGCATAATCGCTGATCTCCTTTTGAAATACACTATCTGTGAGCCACAGAATCTATAATTATCTTCTCAATCGAATAACACTGGCTGGACATAGGTAAGTACTCATATAAAATCCTGTCTGTAAACCACAGACGTATATTTTGTCTGCCATCTGCTCGAGATCTTCTCAGCACTTCATCACACATTGATGACCGACTCAGGACTGACTAATGACTTCTGGTCATTTTTTGCGTGGTGTGTTTTTTCTTTCTCGCCACTTCTCTGATTCGCTGACCCAAATCGTTTCTTAAATTTATTGGTCGAGCTTACCTGTTCACGAACATTCTATTTACATCTCTATGATCACTCACTTTTAGTTAACATGAGCCGATATTCTGAACTGTTGTCAGTTAACAATTTATTATTATTCTCATTCGTTATTTTCTTTGTGAGCTGTCCTAACTGTTTATCTCACTCTAACCATAGCATGAATAATGCTAGGGCAAGCCTCGCGGTGACATAACCACTCGTGTTCAAACATGTTTAAAAGCGGCGAAAATTCTCTCCCACTGGTCCGATGCCAGGTACTCTTGTGCATTGCTTACGTCAATTGTTGTTGGCCCAAACGAACACGAAATCAACGAACAAAGCCACTCTGCAGGGTGGGTGTCTGACCGAGTAATAATTGCGGTTACTGCCCCGTAGAACCACATATAAAGACCGAAATACAGAGAGCCAGTGGGTCTAAAAAAAAACTAAGAAAAAAAAAGAGATGGGGGCGGGTTGGAAAATAGGGAGTAGCAGCCATTGCGCCATACTGGCAAACACTGGAGCTTGGTTGGCCACGTCCTCAGAAGAGACCCTGATACCATTACTAGAACAGCTTTGCTATGGAGTCCTAAATGAAAGCGGATGAGAGGCTGACGAAAATCAACTTGGAGGAGAACTGTGGGGGCCGAGATGCAAAGAATGAACCAGAGCTGGCGCACTGCACGAAGGATGGCTGCCAACCGAGTAAAGTGGAAGTAGTTTGTTGCTGCCCTACAAGACGTCACCAGGCGTGATAGCCACTAACTGCTTTTGACAGTCGGCGGCTAAGGATCGGAGAAGAAGAAATGTTCCACTCTAATGTTACACCTTTGCGTGATTAACAGAACAATACACACCTGGTTGCCTGCCATTGTCCAGCATCTCTGTAGAATGGCTCATCATCGCGATACGGGTACTCATCAAACACGCCCCACCTCAAGTGTGCCCACTCATGAACTATCACCTTGTCTGGGAGGAAAGTGGGTGGAAATATGTTTGAACGATTGTTAAAAGGTTGATGACATTTTGTTTAAGGGTGTTTGAGTTGAATAAGAAGTTTATTAATAGTACAAGAAGGAATAGACGTCAATATTTTTAACGATCTTTGAACCGAAGGTGGAAGTTAAGTTGTTCGACGCTCTTTGATTGGAAGGTGGATGTCAATATGTTTGGCAATCTTTGATTAGAAGGTGGATGTAAACATGTTTGACGCTCTTTGATTGGAAGGTGGATGTCAATATGTTTGGAGATCTTTGAATAGACGAATAAACGTCAGTATGTTTAACGATTTTTAAATGGAAGAATAGGCGACAATGTTTGACTTTCTTTGCATGAAAAACGAGACGTCAATACATTTGTTGCTGCTTGAATGAAAGGTTAACGTTGATATGTTTCTTCTTCTTCTTTGATCCTTAACCGCCGACTGTCAAAGCGGTCAGTGGCCATCACGCCTGGTGGCATCTTGTAGGGCGGTAACAAACTGCATCCACTTTGCCCGGTCGGCGGCCACCCTTCGTACAGTGCCCCAACTCTGGTTCATTCTTTCCATCTCCGCCTCCACAGTCCTCCGCCAAGTTGTTTTTGGTCGGCCTCTCTTTCGTTTTCCTTCAAGGGTCTATAGCATAGCTGTTCTTGTGATGGCATCGGGGTCTCTTCTGAGGACATGGCCAACCCAACTCCAACGTCTGCCAGCTATGATAATGTGCATGTCCTTTTGGTTACTCCGATATGTTTGATGATGTTTAAATGATACAATTAACGTCAATATGGTTGTACGACGATTAGATGGAAAAAAGTCGTCAATGTGCTTGTTGATGTTTCAATTGAAATTGGACGTCATTATATGTGACGTGATGTTTGAACGGTACGTGGATGTCAATATGTTTGATAACATTTCAATGGTAGAGAAGACATCATTTTGTTTCATGATGTTTGAATGGAAGGTAGATGCCAAAATGTGTGACGATAATTGATTAGAAGGTGGATGTCAATATGTGTGACAATTTTTTTTTGGAAGGTGGATGTCAATATGTTTGAAGTTCTTTGAATGGAAGGTGGATGTCAATATGTGTAACGATATGTGATTTGAAGGGGGATGTAAATATGTGTGACAATGTTTGATTGGAAAGCTGATGTCAATATGAGTGACGAAGTTTGATTTGAAGGTGGATGTCATAATGTGTGACGATGTTTGATTGGAAAGTGGATGTCAATGTGTGTGACGATGTTTGATTGGAACGTGGATGTCAATGTTTATGACGATGTTTGATGAGAAGGTGGATATCAGTGTGTGTGACGATGATTGATTGGAAGGTGGATGTTAATATGTGTGACGATGTTTGATTGGAAGGTGAATGTTAATGTGTGTCAAAATGTTTGATTAGAAGGTGGATGTAAAATGTTTGACGACGTTTGATTGAAAGGTGGATGATAACGTGTGTAAAGATGTTTGAATGGAAGATGTATGTCAATATGTATGACGATGTTTGATTGGAAGTTGGATGTTAGTATGTGTGACGATGTTTGAATGGAAAGTGGATGTCAATGTGTGTGACAATTTTAAATGAAAGATGGATGTCAATATGGGTGACGATGTTTGAATGGAAAGTGGATGTCAATGTGTGACAATGTATGAATCGAAGGTGGATGTTATTATGTTTCAAGATGTTTGATTGGAAGGTGGATGTCGACATGTGTGACGATGTTTGATTGGAAAGTGGATGTCAATATATTTGACGATGTTTCAATGGAAGGTGGATGTCAGTATATTTGACGATGTGTGATAGTGCGAAGACGATGTGTGATAGTGCGAAGACGATGTGTGATAGTGCGAAGACGATGTGTGAAGAAGAATAAGAATTCATGTGTAATGTTGTCTTCACTCTCTCTCTCTCTCTCTCTCTATCTCTTTCTGGCCTACTTTCACACACGTCCCGCAGTCACAGAAAACCTCTTGATGACAGGGGTCATACTTTTATTAATGAAACCCTATCAGGTAGCATAAGAATCATATAGAAAACAATGTTGTCCACAAGTTTACTTTGAAGGCAATTCCTAAGCAACACCGTATAACCAAGATATTTAGGTATTCTCTACGTAACTTCTTCCAATTTTCCGTCTTGATACATAGTTCTTACATTCCAGTATCCAATTTTAAAAATCTCCTTAGCCCCCAAGATATTAGAATGAGTCATGTTCACTGTCATGTTCACTGCCGAGCCTGGTTCTGTTTCGGTAACAATCGCTTGTTTTACGATAGTGACTTGTTAATTCTCTGATCAACCCTCCTATCCAACCGACCGATTCGAGGGTTTCGAGGTCGGTTATAGGAAAATATCTACATCGACAATTAAGAGAAGACACTAGGCAGAAATATGTCTCCAACTATATAAGGAAAAGACGATGGTCATATATCGGTCATGTCCTACGAAAGCAAAATAACAGAATACCATTGCAGGCACTCACTTGGGTTCCTGAGGGTAAGAGGAAAAAAGGAAGACCAAAAGAAACACTCAGAAGAACAATAATAAGAGAAGGAAGAACGTTGGGCCTAAATAATGTGCAAGAGTTAAGAGGAGTGGCGTCACAACGAACAACCTGGAGAGCACTGGTTTCTGCCTTATGCGCAGTGTTTGGTGCTTAAAGAATTTATTATTATTATTATTATTCTACGTAACACCCTATAATCCACCACAGACTGCTGGACTCTCTGAAATAAAATGAAACAAAATAAACTAGCATCTTTCTGATTCGGTCATCTCGCCTGGTTGTACACCGAGGACGAACTGAGCAGGGTTGATTTTCCAAATGTCCGGTAGCTTGAAATCTCTCAAGAAGTCTCTGAATGGTAGAGTGGGACACTGCTAAACGTCTTGCAACATGACGAACAGATTGACCATCCTGAATCCATGCCATGGCTCGACTACGATCTACAGTGCTGAGACTTCTCCTTGGTGGCATGGCTAATGCAGTGATCATTTCGGCCACTTGTCATACTGATTTATTGCACACCAACGGCGAACACTCTTTACCGATGATCATTTTCCACGTGCATTCAAATTCAACTCACTTTTTTACCTTTTGAACTAGTGGGGCGTGTTGCAACAATGGCAATTTTCACGTGCGGGTTAAAGTTACCCAGTTTTTGGACATTTAAAAAATAACCTAGTGCACACAGAAATGTATACACATTTCTTTAGGGAGCCGCGCTGGTGTAATGGTTACAACGTTGTTCTGGCGACCAGGTTTTCAAGGTTCAAGCCCGTGTGTCCGCGCTTGAAGAGTGTCAACGACCGAGATTTTGACTGAATAATCTGAACGGCTCCTGAGATAAACCCTCTGTGGATGGGAAGGAGCGAAGCTCATGACCGGGTTGGAAGGAAAGTCCTCAGGTTCCCCAGCCTCGCAATGACATGTCATTGGGCCCAAGTGCCGCTGGTTAAGGGGAAAAAAAAACATTTCTCTGAGCTCAGTTTTAATGACATTTTCACTTGTCTTTACAGTTTGCCAATCAATTATATAAACCTTGTTTAAACTGAATGGCGGCCCTTAACTTTTGTCCAGTAGTATATCAAGGGCCACTTAGAAAAACCTTGGTTAAAACCATAAAACAAATCTGATATAAACGTAATTGGTATCAGTCAAAACGGCATTTATTGAATACCAAATTGACATGTCACGTAAGAAATGGAAACACACATTCAAACGCAATGAAGCTGTGAAGTGTGTCACCCACCTTTTCAAAAGTCACACAATAGATATTGGACAAATAGACACTTCAAAATCGGGTATGACCACCGTTTGCAGCAAGGCATTCAAGACAGCGTAGACGCATCGAGTCCACAAGGGTCCGCCTCCAGAGCAGGTTGAACAATTGGTCTCAAGATTTCGTTCTGGTATCTTGGGCCGGTCAAGTTGCCTTGGATGATGTAGAGTGGGGTCCTGTCGTGTCTGTAGAAGCCTCCCCAGACAATGACAGAACCCCTACCATAACGATCCACCTCTCGAATTGTGTCATCAGTAAATCACTCTCCTGTTCGTCTCCAAACTCGAATCCTGCCATCATTGAATGACACAGTGAAGCGAGATTCATCAGTGAAGAGAACTTGACTCCATTGTTGCCTTGTCCATCGGATGTGCTCGCGACACCAAGCAACACGGGCTCTGCTATGAGCAGGATTAAGAGGGACTCTGACTGCAGGACGTCGAGCAGCCAGTCCAAATTCATGTAAACGTCTGCGAATGGTGCTTTGACTGACATTAACGTTTACAGTTTGTCTCAGCTGACATCTTAGAGTGGAACAAGTCACTATTCGATGGCGCAGGGCTGACAACAAGAGGTACCGGTCATCATGTCTGTTGGTGCATCTAGGGCGACCTGGCCGGTGGCGATCCTCCACACTTCCTGTGGCCTGAAATCTCTCCAAAATTCGTTGGATAGTAGAGTGTGACACTACAAGCCGTCTAGCAACCTCATGGACAGATAAACCACTTTCAACCCACGCTATAGCCCTCATTCTTTGTAAGGTGTCAGGACTTCCTCTCGGTGGCATGGTTTTTGCAATTGATGAGACTACCCTAAGTCTGCTGATTGTAAAACAAATTAAGAGTGAACTCTGTTCACGAAAAGTCGCCATTGCACGATTACTTCACCTGTTTGGTTGTACGGAAGTTTGAAAAAAAAAGTAATAAAAATGTGAATTTATGGTCAGCAAACCAAATTACACGTGATCACCATGGTTGTCGGTGAGTTGTTTTTATGCTTAACGTGCATAGAGGACTATCAGAGGAAGATATTGCACCCATTTTTACTAAAAACGTCCTTCATTTATTGATTCTATGCGCTTATATAAAAGTGTATTGAAAATAATAGGGTGGCCCTTGACTTTTGACGAGTAGTATATGTATATACATTTGTAAATACTCTATTCTTACAGCTTTATACTAAATGTAATAGACATAGGCTACTCACTGAGCTAGAGGGTACACTAATCTTTCTCTCACAAAAATCACTGATGTAAAATTAACCACACTTACGGCTCACAAGAATGCAATATAACTATTACTTAACACTACACAAATAATAATAATTGTGGTAGTAAGTACACACTTGTATACAGCGCAAAGGGACACTAGAATTCCTCTTATAAATTCACTTAGTACTTTACACATTTAACACACAGTCTCACAGTTGAAAGTAGCGATGAGATAGATGTACGTGAAATTACTCTAGACAACACATTCATCGCAAATCAGCTTCTATCAAACAGTTACAGATAGACAAACTCTAAAAAGCAATAAATCCTAAACCTGAAACGTCTAATAGCATTAAATCTAAATTATTATAAAAATGTACTCATATGCAAGCATACCTCTAAGTCTTTAGTTCTCTTAGCACACACGCAACTGTGCAACAGCCCAAACCTTACTTGGTTATTGTACGAGGGTGCGTATGGCACAAGAAGACGATCTGGCTACTTCTCAGCTCTGACTGAAGGCTTCAACTCTTTTAATTTAAATCGTACCTATACTCCCCGGTACCTTATGATAGCCACGTCAAAATGTCAGGCAAAGCTCCGCCCATCCCTCTAGGGAGCAAATCAAGAGTCATATGCTCAGTTTGGATGACATGATATCACATCTTAGTCAACATTATCTTTCTTATCGACACAACTCAAGGTCCGCCCACTAATGGTAACAACCCACGATATCCGATGCCCTACGCACACTTCTTACGGTTTCGTGCTCAACAAGATGACAAGATGTTTTCCTCTGGTGTCAGACAGCGCCGAGATGTCTAAAACCAAGGGCAGTCTCTCATTACATCTTCTGCGTCTCACGCATTTCAGAGATGGCAACAGTGTGTTTCATTTCGATTGCCCACTCTAGTGTGAGAATGCCACATGAGCGCAAATATACACTGTAGACAAGATCGACAACTATTACTCAGTCTAAAATTACATCGTTCTTGCCACACGGTCACAGATGTTTCAAAGAAAGTGTAATAAGAGGTTTTGATGTTACTAAAAGATGGCTGCCCTAGACAAAAAGATGTGTCAGATGACACCAGGATAGTGCCAGACAAGAGACTGGTCTTATAAGCAATATCCCCTTCTCGGAAATGAGCAAGGGTGTATGGACAATCCAGGAGAGGTCAGACTATGTAAGTTCCCAGAATAAAGACTGATGATGATGATGTCTGGGTCCCTATCGGTCACCTCTTGAGATCTCCCTGGACTCAAGAATCTGTGAGGTGTATATGGCTAGTGTCTAGGATAATGTATTTAATAAAAAGACTGAATAAATGTAAACAGAACTTTAACTCTATAAAATTGAAATAAGTAAGACTGTTTGTAAAGGTTATAGGGATATTTTACAATTTAATCTGCCTGTACCTCAATCTTTTGGGACAGGAATTATCAAAAATCAAGAAAATTGTATTTACAGAATACAGTATACATAAATATGTTGGAATCTATGTCCATGAATTTTAATAAAGAACAGTCACTTTAATGATTACCCCAGTCTTGTTTCACTGTTTAATACTAACACTATTCTGTAGTTGGAAGGTCTGTTTTTTTCATCATACCAAGATGAATACTTTTTATTGTGTGGAATGTAAATTGAATGCGCGTTCATATGCTTTTGTAAAAAGACTTAGCTCTTAAATCGGGTCTCTTGTGGTTTGTTGACTCGAGACAATTTAGGTTCTCCAATATGTCGTGCCTCCTGGAACAAAAGTAACGCTATCTCCACTGTGTTGTAGGAGCAATCACTCCCAACTTTTCTCTGTCTCCAGGCTTACTGCTTCGACTAGTTATTGGTAATTCAACCCCAAGTAAAGAATAATCACATATGCACAAGCTTGACTAGCAGTAAATAGGTTTTCATAATTGCTTTATCGTTCAGACGGCAAAAGCTTGGTCACAAGGCTTTCCTGCTGATCTCAACTTGGCAGCGCTTGGCAGTTTTTTTAAATGGCGGTTCAAATACACTGGCCTGATTTTTACAAGTAGTTGTTAATTTTATTGCCCTACCCCTAACCAATCAGAAGGCAAGTCAAAATTTTAACTTATTTTTGGACTATAAACTTGACCGTTGTTGTGTTCATTGGTCTGATTAAATTTGAATATTATTTTATCTCAGTTATTTACAAACCGATTTTAATTATCAAAGGTGATAGATAAACGGCCAATTGCCCTCTATCTTCCTATATAGGTTTCCTTTTATTATTCTTTAGCATTTTCATCTGGGTAATGTTTAAGTAATTAAAAGTACCTTTACCCTGAACTGAAAATATCAATAAATAAATTTTTTCTACATCAAGATAATTTTATTATGAGGGAATCTTTATGGCAATATGTTAAGCAATATTATCGCTACAGTTCAAGATATCCCTTTCATTATTATTCGTTTTAGTTAGTTAGAAATATATTATTTAATTTTGGACAAAAACACAGAATAAGCATTTTTGCCACTATGTTACGGTGTTTTTATTAATGTCGTCTGCTATAGTTGGCAGTGCGCAATTTTAGGGTGATAGAGTTTAATATAAATTGAAGTTGATACTTCACGGATTAATGAACACAAAGTACACGGTCAAATTGTGACGTGTTAATGGTTGATAAGGTCACGCTTGGTGACTTAGCTACTGGACCCTTTTTACGTTGACCGTCAAGCCGTGAAGACGGGTCTTATATCCTTTCAGTGTTGGGCGTTGTATTGCCGCATATATATTTACTTCGAATTAAGGACACAGGGTCAGTCCAGAGTTATGTTATAAGGATGAAATGATAAGGTTAGTATATAACCGAATTCAAGGAAGGATTATTAATCAGTTCATGATATTTATATTTGTCAGACTCATACGCTCACTACCGGCTGTTGGAATCCCCAGCAGCGCGTGCATATAGCTATGACGTTCTGTCGACATTAATTCATTAGGACACGGACTGAGAATAACATATATTTAACTTGAAATAACATGCAGATGTATTATTGTAATGGCTTATATCACGATGTCTTCAAATATTTATCGTAATTAAATTGTGTCGGATGGACTCAAAATACCTGGAACTTATCAATTCAATATCATTGATTCGTTAGTCAGTTCGACCCAGAATTCGCGTACTATTCTATTGATGCACGATAGTCTGAAAGAATGAATGAGAATCAAAGAAAAGTCAAGACATGGCCAGACCTTTCAATACTCTATATTAATTATAAGTTGGACGTTGATATACAAGGGACAAATGATAATGCAACCCCTAACAACTGATGCTGTAGCAAATTGATGCTGCAACAATACTGGTGCCCATTGTGAGGGACGAAAAAATTTTCTTCAATAAGGTCACAAAATCTGATTCATATCGCTAAGAACTGTTTACGATCACAAGATGCTCACGTGATTTGCAAAAGTATGACATAATACGCATAACGACTAGAAGGTCAAACCTACGTCATCACTTTTTGCGTCCAAGCTGAAAGTCAAGCTAGTAGCCGATGACACAGTCTTCCTCACTCAAAATACTGAATCAAAGTTGACAAACGAATTTAATCAAGAAAAACACTTTAGCAAGCTATGGACAACAACTCACGACACTTGTCTATGCCGTTGATGCATACTGGCATTGACCGGAGGTGATAACTGAGCACAAAAAGATAAGTTAATGTAACCTTTGTCGGTTAACTAAGCAGTCATTAGTTCATTTCGCCTTTATATAGGCATGTCGATTTACAATCATTTGTATACGTTATATTTGTGTTTGTTATGTGTTAGCGGGTCGGTTGGGAGGCGAATCGAAACTGATTTCATGTCTCTGCGGATGACCGAATCGGTTTTGAGTGTTCTGTAAGGCAGTCAGATAATTCCATTTTTGCAGAGAAAGTTATTGATGATTTTCCGATGACCACTTCGCCTGCATTTGCAATTATTTGACATTTGGTGTTAGTAGTGCAGTTCTGTGAATAACTGGTGTAATTTGGCTGTAATCAGTTTCATTTTTATTCATTTCTGTATTAATGTTCGTAACCTATCTTGTTAATTCTGATCTTGCTAGTATTATTTTCATATATTTATTGTAATAACCGTTACGAGTCCATTGTTAAGCCATCATTCTTAGTGTACAGATTTAATCTTGCCTTAGTTATCCTTGACCTTTTAACATTTCCTGTTGTTCTACTTAGTTCATAAAATCATTTATTTCTGTGAAAATGTCTCTTTTGTATCGTGCTACTGTTTGTAAAACTTTGGTTTATCGTTGTCTTGTATTTATTAATTTCATGAATTAATAATATAATAATTATGTTATAAATTGAGTATTAGGGAGGTAACAAATTAATTTGATTAATTTTTATTAAATTAGATGATGACTTAGGTGATGTCATCATATTGCAGTAGTGGTCCAATACATTATTGAGGCACATTGTATATTATGCCTAGGGCATAAGGTCATAATATTATAATTAAATATTGAATTAAGATAAGTTTATTGAATAATTGTTTGGTATTCACACCATGCAGAGGTGATGAATTAGGAAAACTATATTAGATATTATAAATATATCATATATTAATATAGTTAATGAGGGATATGCCCATAATTAATCAGTGAGATTAGTAGATGCATGAAATAAATTCAGCATCATAATTTAATAAATTTATAACACATTGGGGTAATGTGATAAGTAATTATTATTGATATAAATTAATTAGTATCAAAATAGTTGTTGAACTTACAACAAATATTGGGAGAGTATTATAATTGATTATATTGAGCAAATACATACATTATTAATTTCAAAATGCTTACCTTTGATCATTTCATTAAAATTGGAAAGGAATGTAATAAAAAAGGAGACGCACTCCAGGAATTTGCAATGGCTGAACTTGAGAAATATGAAGCCAAATTAGAAAAGCAAAGAGAAATTGCTAAACAGGAAAGGGAAGCATTGAAACAAGAAGAAGAAGAAAGGAAGGCTGAATTGAGACGAGAAGAGGATAGAAAAATAGCAAGAGATGAAATATTACGGATTGAAGAAGAGAATAAAATGAAACGAGAGGAAATTATAAGGCAACAAGAAATGGAATTGGCACGTCTTAAGTATGAAACTGCAAAATTACAGTCACAAAGTGCTAGGACGAGCCAGGTTGATAATTCACAAAATGGATCTTCATCCAACCAAAACAAACCTTATTATAACTTTAAATTACCACATTTTAAGTTGAACTTTGACGACCTAGCATCATACCTGGCACGTTTTGAACAGGTATGCAATACAAATAACTTGCCAAAACACACATGGGCTCTAAAAAACGAATTTTTAGATGGTGAACCATTAATGGCAGCTCAGAATGTTGACCCAACAATAGCTGGTGATTATGACGCCATTAAAACCTTACTATTACGGCGTTTCCATTTAGACGAGGAGGGTTGCAGATTACGTTTTAAGAGTATTCTACCAGATTCCAATAAAGACTTTACAGGTTTTATTGCAAATATACGCAATGCCTTTAACAGATGGGTGGAACTGGCAGGTGTTAACAAATCTTATGACAAATTAGTTGATTTTTTACTGAGGGATAAAGTTTTATTCTGTCAGTCCACCGTTCTCTTCTTTTTTTCAAGAACGAAAACCATCTACAATTGCTGCGTTAGAAGAAATGGCAGTAAATTATTGCTCTGCACATCCTAATGCGAGCATATCTAATTCACTTATCATAGAACCTCTACCTGTAGCCTCCAATATGTCATATCACGGTTATGACAAACCAAGAACGCACAGCGTAGATAGAAGTCGCTTCAAGGGGAGTTATAATGGTAATTTTCATAAGGGGCTAAATAATTATAATAATAAGAGTGATTTTAACAGAGGTAGACCACAGAATAGGAATCAGTCACCTCAGTTCATATACAACAATGGTCAACACAATGCAAATCATAATCGATCATACCACTCTAACACTAGTAACAGTTGGAATAACTATAATCAAGGCCTGAGACACAGAGATAACAGTCACCACAAGGAACAACGAAATAATTCCAATGATTATTCTCGTCAGCGGTCTCAGTCTCGTAGACCGTCTCATTATGATCACAATACAGGGACAGCAGTTACTAATAGTACGACCCCAGGGGTTCCACATGACGATAAACTAATACAATCTTCGTCCACATGTTATGCGATGAATTATAACGTGGCAAATAGTTGCCCAGAATGTAATCTTGTATTTCAGAAGGCAAAGGAAACAGTATTGAATTGCGGACACATTCTTCCAGAAGTCGGTCTAGCAGCAAATGATGAAACAGGCTCTCTGATATTTAACAGAGGGAAAGTAAATGGTTCTATAGTCTCTGTTTTCAGAGATTCCGGGTCCACCACCATCGGAGTCCGGCAGTCACTGATCCATCCAAATTGTGCGACAGCGGAATATGTCAAGTGTATGACATTCGGTGGTACAATTGAGTACTACCCCACTGCTATAATCCATGTTAATACTCCTTTCTTTTCAGGAAATGTTAAAGTATGCATGTTGAAAAATCCTATTGCAGATCAAATGGTTGGTCGTATCCACGGCAGCAGGGATTGTACACCAGAAGAAATTATTGAATGGGAGAAAAACAATCTATGCATTGGAAATGCAGTTACAACTAGAGCTCAGACAAATCCTGTAGAGAGTATCGACACTAAAAAGGTGGAAACAAACAAACAGGAAGATATTGAGGTTCATTCTCCTATTGACAGAGCATCCTTCGCTGTCAAACAGAAAGAAGACAAATCGTTTAAGAAATTTTTTGCTCTGGTCAACAATTTTGATAATCTTACCTCGAACTATAAGAACAAACATGGTTTACGATTAAAAATGATATATTAATCAGATGTTTTATGGATAAGTCTCAAGTAAAACAACAAGTCATGGTACCTTTTGCATTTAGACGTTATATTCTTCAACATGCACATGACTCACAGTGCGCAGGTGACATGGGATATACTCAACCACGATCTCGAGTATTATCTTCATTCTTTTGGCCAGGAGTATCACGAGATATATCACAGTATGTACGTTCCTGTACTATATGCCAGGAAGTGAAAGCACGCGGAGCTTTTCACACGTCTCCTATTCAGGCTTGTGATATCTCAGTAAGACCTTTTGACAAGATGGCCATTGATATCATCGGTCCACTCTTACCTTCGGCCAGAGGACATAGATTTGTTCTCACTTGCATTGATTTATGCACACGATGGCCAGAAGCCATACCATTGAAGACTACCACTACAGCAGATGAAACTGATGCACTACATCTTATCTTTTCTAGGGTAGGTTTCCCTAGGAAGTTATTGTCAGACCATGGATCTCAATTCATATCTGATACTATGAAGGAAGTAATGAAGACCTGGTGTGACGGGTGTTGCGGTTCCTCGTTCTTTATATTATTTATTGAATATTAAAGTCACTCTCTTGACATAGTTAATGTTTGTTATTGATGGTTAGCTCTGATCACCAAAACATCCCTTCGACGTTCTGATTTGCATATTGTATATTAGTTGATTTCCCCTGTGGGAGAGTTATCGTGCTGAAAAACGTAAACATTAACAGCTGTGGAACCGAACCCGAAAACGTAAGTAAAAGATCAAGCCTTCTGTTCTGAGTCCACATGTATTGACGTTCATATAAACGATATCCGACATTCACAAAACTTCATGTACAGTTCAGCATAACAATGAATTCCAAATAATACCAGTAAGTATCCGTCCGTGTCAAAACAATATGTCAGATGAACATCATGGCTATGTACATGAAGCTGCTGTAGTCAACAGCCAGAAATGAGCGCATGAGTTCTTGACAGCTACAAATTGAATCATAATACGATTCTCCTTCCATCATTTAATTTACTTAATAATCTCATACTTAGATTAATATCCGAACTGACCCTGAGTTCTACATTGATTCATATTTAGGCTATATACTAGGCCTCTCCTTGGAAGAAATACCAGACACGACTTCTCTGCTTGACGGATAGCGTAACAAGGGCAATGTAACCAAGTCACCCAGCGTGACCTTCCCAACGCGAATGCGTCATAATCTTAGCATATATTTCGCGTTCAGTATACCGTAAAATATCGACATATTCTATTAATATTATTGACCTCTAAACGTTGCGCACGGCTAAACCCCAGCAGACGCCGTCATTTAAAATAACACCGTAACAGATTTCCTGTCAGACGGGGAAAAAAAATCTATTAGATAGATTTTTTTGGAACAATATTAATCAAATTATCAAAAATTTAACAAAACCCGACGTATGGCCTACGATGTTCTATCTAGAACAGTGTCGCGGTCATGTCAGTAATATCTTATAATAAATCAACGTCATATCATACATATAACTTATATTAAATAAAGAAATGTCACTGTCACTAATTAATTAACTAATTAATTTGATGTATGTATTGACTAACTAATGTGAGGTGTTATTAAAATTATTCTAACTAATTAAAATTAAAATAATTAATTATAATATTACGTATGGTACTAACTAATTAATATCTAATTAAAGAAAATGAGAAATAGTATCAGAGAGAAAAAGAAATAAAAATTGAGAAGTACGGACACTTAAAACTAAATATTAAAGTATACATTAAAATAGTAATGAGTGTGAAAATGAAGTATAAGGATAGATACCTAATTAAATTAAAGCAATCAGAAAGAAAAGAACAACAACAAAAAATTCATACATTTTAACTATTCATATGAAATATCATAATCTAATATCTATCACCTTAATAATTAAAATATTAATTGGTGTGATTTTTTTTGTTTCATCTTTTCTTAGTATATTTTATTTTTTTATTTCATCACACTTCAACTTTATTTTATTATATATTAATTTAATAGCTAGCAAATTTAACAATATCGGACATGAAGATCCAATCGTTGTTACATCCTAATGACTTGTATGAAAGTTCATTAAGACACAAAGTTCATATTATCGAATTATGATATGATTATCCAATCGTAGTTAGTTACTTTATTGAAATTTTGAACATAATTTGAATAAGTCATCACCGTATTTGTCCAGTCTATATCAGAGATTGTTCCTTTTTACTACTTTGCAATCGAAATGAGTGATACGCAAAGTCCAAGTGAAGTCCAAATTTTCAACCGATCCGTAAAACTTGATATTTTGATCACAATAGTTTATTTCGAAATGTCCTCATTTAAGTAGGAAGTCCAACTGAAGTGTTGTATATTCTGACGTGGCATTAATACTGTTCATTGCAAATGTAATGCTTGATTAGTCAGAAAATTTTCTTGAAATAGTAATATTCATTCAGAATCTGTAGGATGTCTGGACAACGTGTCGGCCATAACGTTCTCAGTTCCTGGTATCGACTGTATTTCGAAATCATATGGTTGCAACGCAATAGCAAATCGTGCAAGCTTTGGACTTTTATGGTTTGAACGACGTAATGCTGCCACAGATTTCTGATCAGTCTGGATCAGAAATGGTGATCCCAGCAAAAACTTTTTTGAGTTTGTTAATTGCCCAGATCACGGCGAGCAGTTCTCGGTCTACAGTCGAATATTTAGTCTCCGGAGGTTTCAGCTTGCGTGAGATATATAGTACAGGATGAAGGATATCATCATGATATTGGAGTAGACAAGCCCCGAGTCCGTAATTACTCGCATCTGTACGTAGAACAAACTTTTTAGAGGCATCTGATAATCTTAAAACAGGTGGGCATGAAAAAATGTTCAAGATAGTGCGAAAAGTTTTGTCACATTCGTCTGTCCAATTTATCCTTAATGGCATGTTCTTCTTTAATAAAGATGACAAGACAAATAGACGATATACAAAACTTATGCTGCATTGGCTGAGCATAGTTAGAACAATCAATCACGTTACTGTCTAGTGTAGGCATGGTAAAACAAATAAAGACAGAAATACAAAGTGTTATCGTAGATAAGACAACACAAGTGTCACCTAATAGAAGAGTCTACATTCACTAATATACGCCTGAATAGATTAATAGGAAAGAAAGAAAAAAAATGGTGACTGACTATGCTGATTCATCGAAGATGTGACGAATATGGTTACAGTACCCTGTTATCTGCGTGATGCAGAATCAGGTACTAGTTGTAACTTTAGTGACTGGTGATGAAAATAAACACTATTATCACGCTCGATAACCATCCGAGCATCTTTGTTGTTACGAAATGTAACCACAGCTTCACCATACCTGTTGTTGGTAGGTGGCAACAGACGCACGAACCTAACGTCTGCCGTGTAATTAAAGAAATTACTAATAGCCTGCCATCTGGTACCTTGTGGCAGATTGCGCACTAACACGGTGCGAGAATATGCACCCTTCCCAATGTAAGTGGGATCAATGTCACTAACATGATAAATAGTTCTTCTATTTAATCTTTTGTATATGGTAGTCTTATGAGATGATGTCTCATAATGATTGACATATTTATTTGTCCTAATTTTATTAGTTAAGTTCATAAGAACTCCACCATCATTACCCTTGTTCGGGACATCTTTTCTTTTCCTATTTTCAACAATTTTATTCAGATCACTGTTAATATGATCCTGTCGCCAACATCTATATTCCGAATTGGTGGCACTCTTTCGAGAAAAGGCATATCTGCCTCGAAATGATTCTATAATTTTCCCTGGATGGGCTGGTAGTTTAGCATCATTTTTTTCCTGTAGGAGAGTCTCATCCTTCTCCTCATCGATTTCCAGAATGGTACTTAGACTGAAATTGGAGAAAACTGTGCCACATGTATTTATTTTGTTGGCCCGTAATGTAGCTATTGCAATGACAGCGTTAGCATTGCAATAAGATTGCACATTCCTTAATTCCCATTCCTCAATTTCCTGTGGGGAACAATCCTTACTACCATGGATGCGTCCCAACATCAGATCTGCAATTGGATTCTGAAGCATGCATACCTTAACTTGTCCTGAAAAGAAAGGTGTATTAACATGGACAATAGCTGTGGGGTAAAACTCAATAGTTCCCCCAAAAGTCATGCAACGGACATATTTCCCCGTTGCACAGCTAGGATGTACCAGCGACTGTCGCACTCCAATTGTTGTGGACCCCGAATCTCTCAATACAGAAACTATGGAACCATTAATTATCCCTCTGTTAAAAATCAGAGAGCCTGTTCCATCATTGGCTGCAAGACCTACTTCTGGTGGAATGTGTCCGCAGTTTAGCACTGTCTCCTTTGCCTTCTGAAAAATAAGATTGCATTGTGGGCAACTATTCGCCACGTTATAATTTATAGCAAAACATGCAGCAGAAGATTGTATTGCATTATCATTAGGTGGAACCTGAACACTAGGGGTTGTATCATTTGTAACTGCTGCACCAGTATTATGGTGAAAATGAGATGATCCACGAGAATGAGATCGATTACGGGAATAATCGTTAGAATTATCTCGTTGTCCCCTGTAGTAACTGTTATCTCGATGTATCGAGCCACGATTATTAGCATTCCAATTGCTGTTATTATTGTAGTTATTTGATCTATTATAATTAGCGTTCTGTTGACTGTTGTTGTAGGTTGATTGCTGTGAATATATCCTATTTCGTGATCTTCCTCTGTTCAAATCATTTTTATTGTTGAAATTATTATTATTATTATGTCCTTTATGAAAATTGACATTGTAATTTCCCTTGAACCTACTTCTGTCTACGCTATGAGGTCTCGGTTTGTTATTGTTATAGTATGCCATATTGGAAGCCACAGGTAGAGGTTCCCTTATCAAAGAATTAGAAATGTTCGCATTCGGATGCGCATTGCAGTAGTTCAAAGAAATTTTTTCTAACTCGTCAATGGTAACTGGCTTTCGTTCTTGCAAATATGCGAAGAATGGTGGGCTGACAGTGGATAATACCTTATCACGTAACAACAAATCAACTAATTTATCATATGATTTGTTGACATCTGCCAGTTCAAGCCATCTATTAAATGTATTGCGAATGTTCGCAATAAACCCTGCAAAGTCTTTAGGAGAGTCAGGCAAGATATTTTTAAATTTTAACCTACAATTTTCTTCGTCCAAATGAAACCTTCGTAAAAGTAAGGTTTTAATAGCATCATAATTATTAGCTATTGTTGGGTCAGCATTCAGAGATGCCGTCAATGGTTCCCCATCTAAAAATTCATTTAACTTAAGTACCCATGTATCCTTAGGCAAGTGATTTGATTTGCATGTCTGTTCAAATCTTGATAAAAATGATGATAAATCATCAAAATTTAATTTAAAATGGGGTAATTTAAAGTTGTAAAAATGTTTGTTTTGGTTGGATGAAGACCCATTTTGTGCGTTATCATTCTGGGTTGCAGCAGCACTTTGTGCCTGAAATCTTGCTGTTTCATTCTGAAGACGGGCTATTTCCAATTCGTCTCTCCTTTTTTTTTTTCTTCTTCTTGTCGACGTTCCTCCCTTTCCTGTCTAGCAATTTCTCTTTGTCTATTTCCTTTTTCTATTTCTTTCATTTCACGGTCTGCCTCTTCTTTTTTTAAGATTGCTATCCGTTCTGCTTCTTTTCTCTCACGTTCTGCTTCTTCTTTTTTTAAGATTGCTATCCGTTCTGCTTCTTTTGCTTCATATTTAGCAAATTCAGACAATGAGTATGCTTCTAAAGATTCTCCCTTTTTACCAAAATCTTTCCCAATTTTAACAAAATGGTCCAACCCAAGCATCTTGAAGTTAATAGTGTAAGAAATTACAGATCTATAATAGTCACCAATAGAATCTATGTACTTATTTGTAACAGCTCAAGTATGAATATTCAGTATACCTAACTGTAATATCCTCTTAATAATAGTTGTAAGTTAAACAACTATTCAATATTTTACAATAAAATATATGTAATCAATAATATATATCATAAATAGTTATGATATTTATTTATATCAGATGCTGTGTTTATATCCTGCACCTAATATAATTGTTAAATAATTATGGGCATTATTCCTCCATAAACTATTTTATTTAATTAAAGAAAATGTGAGAAGTCAACAATATAGTACTATGAAAATGTACCAATTACTCTGGGAAGGTTAAGGCGGCCGGCTTGATGCCGACCACATCATCCCTCGTGTGCCGACGGTCAAGATAATATGGGCCTAACACCATATTCCCAATATGCCTCAATGGGCGTGTAACGGGTTCCTTTACCTTTACCTTTTTTATATATAGTTTTTTAATTCAACACCTATCCATGGTGTGAATACCAAAAAATAATTCAATAAATTATTTTATTATAAAATTTTACTTGCAATTATAAAGTTTTGATTTTATGCCTTACTCATCTTGTATAAAGTGCTTTGCTAGTTTCTAGAACCACCACTGCAAATTGTTGCAATGTTCTTGATTTATCATCAAAGTTCCCAATAATTAATTAAATTAATTAAATATATTATTAAAATCAATGCATAGAAATATTATTATTACATAACATTAATGAAGACAATACAAATGATTAACCAAGGCTTTACAGTACAGTAGCACAATACAAAAGTGACATTTTCACAAAAATAAGTAATATTATAAAACCAAGTCTACTAACCGGAAATGTAGAAGGGTGAAGGTTAACTGAAGTAAACGAACATATTTGGCACTACGAATGATGACGTCACAGGACTCATTTGACGTTAATACAATACATTTAAATAAAATTAAAGATAGCCAGATTAGAATGAACAGGATAGATTACGAACATATGACTGTAACTAAATAAAAATCAAACTGAATACGGTAAAATACAACGGTTATTTCACAGAACTAGACACCTAACATACAAGGTGAATTAATGCAAGTCCGAACGAAACAATCACCGGTAATGTCTTCGACGAGTTCTTCGCGAAATGCGATTAATTCACGGCCTTAAGAACAATTAAAATCAGTTCGTGGCATCCAAGGAACCATAGAATTGATTTCAATCCGCCGCCCATCCATACCCACTACATGTAAAAAGACAGAAACAATATTTAACATGGCTAAAAAAAAAAAAAAGAACATGGCGTTGTCGGACAAAAAGGACGAAATATTGTGACGTTTAAGATCAGTTACTTATCTCTTTTTGGCAGTAATTCAGTACATTATCTGCTCCGCCAACAGACTCGCAAGCTTGTTTGAAACAATGAAGACGTTAGCAATACGTTTCATTTGCTGTTTGAGAGCTGCAAACAATTTTTTGAAGCGAATTGATTGTTCCTGGCTTTTTCAACCGTTCATACTGTTGTCAAGGGCATGACGTCACCGGTGTTTTCGAATAAAAATGTCCATTTCGGCTCGAAAGGAAAAATGTTTTATTTCTTTGAGGTTCGCTCTTTTGAAAAGTTTCAAGACCACTAATGGCCACCAGTTGTGACGGGTGTTGCGGTTCCTCGTTCTTTATATTATTTATTGAATATTAAAGTCACTCTCTTGACATAGTTAATGTTTGTTATTGATGGTTAGCTCTGACCACCAGAACATCCCTTCGACGTTCTGATTTGCATATTGTATATTAGTTGATTTCCCCTGTGGGAGAGTTATCGTGCTGAAAAACGTAAACATTAACAGCTGTGGAACCGAACCCGAAAACGTAAGTAAAAGATCAAGCCTTCTGTTCTGAGTCCACATGTATTGACGTTCATATAAACGATATCCGACATTCACAAAACTTCATGTACAGTTCAGCATAACAATGAATTCCAAATAATACCAGTAAGTATCCGTCCGTGTCAAAACAATATGTCAGATGAACATCATGGCTATGTACATGAAGCTGCTGTAGTCAACAGCCAGAAATGAGCGCATGAGTTCTTGACAGCTACAAATTGAATCATAATACGATTCTCCTTCCATCATTTAATTTACTTAATAATCTCATACTTAGATTAATATCCGAACTGACCCTGAGTTCTACATTGATTCATATTTAGGCTATATACTAGGCCTCTCCTTGGAAGAAATACCAGACACGACTTCTCTGCTTGACGGATAGCGTAACAAGGGCAATGTAACCAAGTCACCCAGCGTGACCTTCCCAACGCGAATGCGTCATAATCTTAGCATATATTTCGCGTTCAGTATACCGTAAAATATCGACATATTCTATTAATATTATTGACCCCTAAACGTTGCGCACGGCTAAACCCCAGCAGACGCCGTCATTTAAAATAACACCGTAACACCTGGTACATAGATAGAAATCTAAGTAGCATTTATCATCCTATGAGCAATGGTGCGGTAGAAAGACTTAACCTTACACTTAAACAATTATTGCATACGGTTACGGTTAAACACCCTCAGGACTGGGACAGAGCACTCCCAGCTGTCCTGTTCGCCTATCCGGAGGTGCCACATGAACAGACTGGCTTCTCTCCATTTGAATTAGTTTTCGGCGTTCCACCAAGAGGTCCTATGGGACTAATAAAAGACTTATTGATTGACGCCTAGATGACTCAGGATACCCAGTCATCATACGAGTATGTAATTAATCTCCGTAATAATATTATTGAATCTTGTCAGTTGGCACAGCTTCTTCTGAGGCTGCAAAAGCGAAAGCTCGAACATTGCAAAATAGAACTAGACGATTACGTCAATTATTTCCAGGTGATGAGGCTTATGTTTTACTTCCACATAATGACAATAAACTACTTATTTCATGGAATGGTCCTTACCAAGTTATTGATAAGATTTCTGATGTCGACTACGTCTTAGATATTAAGGGACACAGAAAAATATACCATATAAATATGCTTAAACAATTTCATACTCGTCCAGAACACTTACAATCTATTTTTCACGAATTAGATGACACAGTAGCACCAACATGTCACTATTCTAATCTTTCTGTAATTCAGGAAGAAGAATCCTATTTTCCTGAGGTACAGATGTCGTTACCTGTACGTATAGTACAACCTACTGAATCTTGGCGGGACGTAACCATCTCTTCTTCGGTTACACCACAACAGCATCGTCAGATTGCTGATCTATTACAATCTTTTCCGGATGTGTTAACCGACGTACCCGGGCGCACATCAGTGATTAGTCACGACAATATTCTTAAAGATGATACACCAATTCGTGTACATCCTTATTCTGTACCACTACATTTTCTTAGTAAAACGACTCAGGAACTTGAGCAGATGTTGTCTTTGGGCATTATTGAGACTAGTACCTCTCCATTTTCGTCAACTTTAGTCATTGTCCGAAAGAAGGACAACAATATTCGCTTATGCGTTGACTATAGGAAACTAAATGCACAAACTGTAGCTGACAGCGAACCACATCCACTTCTTGACGATTTACTTCCTCGTTTATCCAATGCAACAATGTTCACTAAGATAGACTTAACTAAAGGTTATTGGTAGATACCACTAACCGAAAAAGCCAAATACTGCACAGCGTTTTCCACTCCACAAGGTCTTTACCAGTAGAATGTGATGCCTTTTGGGCTTATGAACGCTCCGGCTACCTTTATTCGCATGATGCGAAAAATTTTATCAGGTAGACCAGACATTATTACATACATAAATGTGACAAAACTTTTCATATGATATTGAACATTTTTTCTAATCCACCAATTTTACGACTACCAGATGCTTCTAAAAAGTTTATCCTCCATACAGATGCTAGTAATTACGGACTCGGAGCGTGTTTACTTCAATGTCACGACGATATACTACATCCGACTCTTTATATCTCACGAAAACTCAAGACTCCAGAAACTAATTATTCGACAGTGGATAAAGAGTTATTGGCAGTTGTATGGGCAATCAATAAACTGGAGAAGTTTCTATTGGGTGCACCCTTCGTGATCCAAACAGATCAGAAGGCGGTGGCATCGTTACGTCACTCTAATCCCAAAAGCCTTAAACTTACGAGGTTTTCAATTCTCTTAAAACCCTTTGAATTCATCATCGAATACATATCGGAAACAGAGAATGTCGTGGCAGATGTTCTTTCAATACATCCTATTGAATTCGATTCATGAAAACTGATAGTCTTCAAAATTCAAAGAGATTCTGAACAATAATTCCTTCGGAAAGATTACATACTTCGTCAATGAAAACTGTGTAAATTGCATACTTATGAATTATACTACGAATGAAGCAACTCGTGGATACGTTCGTCAAACGAAATTAATTATAACAAGAGACAGAATTCGATTTTTCATTACGAATGTTTGGACTTTGGTTAGTGTCCATTCGTGATGCAGCTCATTTCAAAATAATCTGGAAGAATATCTGAATTCCGGCGGGACAAATATCGGTATGCTACAGAAATTGAAATGACTTGTTTAATGCTGTAACAGTTCAAAGTCATTCCTACATGGAACATAGTGGAAATTTATTAACTTTGTCTTCAATTAATCTTACCGTTCATTCAATACGGACATGACAACGGCTGGATCTTCACATCCAACGTTATTAAGTTTAATACTTATTAATTTAATTAATAGAAATAAAATTAAAGTGTGAGAATAAAAAAAAGGAAATACATAAAGAAAAAAAGGTGAAAACAAAATAATCTCACACGATTGAATATCTAAATATTTTACTTATGATTGTGATAGATATTATGTGAAATTATTTAATATGTTTACATAAATTGTATGAATATTAGTTTTTTGGTACTTAGTTAACTTAATTAGTTATTAATTACTCCATACACATATTTAATTTTAAGCACACATCAATAATTAATTTTATACTTTATCTTTCTTCACTTTATTTCTCTTTACTTCTCATGACACTATCTTCAGTTTATTTAATTAGATTTTTAATTGATACGTACCCTACATACATACTATGATTAATTAGTCTAATTTTTAATTAGTTGGAATAATTTCATGACACCACACATTATTAATTGTTTAACATATGCATTGATTAATTAGCCGATTATTTCTTTTTGACAATTGACATTTCTTTTAGGTAATATAATGAGTTAGAAATTACATGACTGAAATGTTATCGACATGACCACGACACTGTTCTAGACAGAACATCGTAGGCCATATGTCGGGTTTTTGTTAAATTTTTGAGATGTTTGATTAAGATATTTAAAAAAATCTATCTAATAGATTTTTTTCCCCGTTGGGCAGGGAATTGTTACGGTGTTTTTATTAATGTCGTCTGCTATAGTTGGCAGTGCGCAATTTTAGGGTGATAGAGATTAATATAGATTGAAGTTGATACTTCACGGATTAATGAACACAAAGTACACGCTCAAATTGTGACGTGATAATGGTTGATAAGGTCACGCTTGGTGACTTAGCTACTGGACCTTTTTTACGTTGACCGTCAAGCCGTGAAGACGGGTCTTATATCCTTCCAGCGTTGGGCGTTGTATTGCCGCATATATATTTACTTCGAATTAAGGACACAGAATCAGTCCAGAGTTATGTTATAAGGATGAAATGATAAGGTTAGTTTATAACCGAATTCAACGAAGGATTATTAATCAGTTCATGATATTTATATTCGTCAGACTCAAACGCTCACTACCGGCTGTTGGAATCCCCAGCAGCGCGTGCATATAGCTATGACGTTCTGTCGACATTAATTCATTATGACACGGACTGAGAATAATATATATTCAACTTGAAATAACATGCAGATGTATTATTGTAATGGCTTGTTTCATGATGTCTTCAAATATTTATCGTAATTAAATTGTGTCGGATAGACTCAAAATACCTGGAACTTATCAATTCAATATCATTGATTCGTTAGTCAGTTTGACCCAGAATTCGCTTACTATTCTATTGATGCACGATAGTCTGAAAGAATGAATGAGAATCAAAGAAAAGTCAAGACATGGCCAGACCTTGCAATACTCTATATTAATTATAAGTTGGACGTTGATATGCAAGGGACAAATGATAATGCAACCCCTAACAACTGATGCTGTAGCAAATTGATGCTGCAACAAAATACAACTAAATTTTCTCTAGACTCTACAAAAGCGAGATAACAACTTGAGTGGTTGTTAATTTAGGGGGGGGGGGGGGGGGTTTGTTTGGGGGTAGTAACTTTTAACTGGTTTTGCAGAAAAATTCAAATTCTCTAGTTAAATTTTTAGCGGTAAATTTGATTATGACATTCAGACAATTTTCAAACACTGTAGTTATTTATAGTTTGTAAAAATACGTTTAACTAGATTTTAAGCGGGGAAATATTTGAACGCGTTGTGATACAGATACACTTTACTACAGGAAGGTGGATGTCAACGTGTTTGACGATGTTTTTTGGAAATGGATGTCAATATGTTTGATGTTCTTTGAATGGAAGGTGTATGTCAATATGTGTAACTGTTACATCCTTTTTGGTTACAGTAACAGTATTAAGTTGACATAAGTCGTACTTCTGTTAAAAAGAGTACGCATCAACTAAGATGGTAAGAAGATAATTGTAGTTAAATTGTTCGCGCCCGAAAGCGCACATATTTGTGCGTGAGTTGCGTGGCTTTTTTGTTGCTGAACACTAGATGATGTATCAACCTCGAAGAGAGAGGAAGGCTGAGATTCCATTGAGACATTAGTCTGTGATTGTAACCCCTTTTGTGGGTCTACTACTGTGTATTCCTTTATTACATGGCCTTCCTTCTGGAAGCTATCGCCATGGGGATCTACCAGTAAGTCATTTGAATTATTTTTGAAATAATATATATATATGAATTGCTTTGAATGAAGAATCTAGTCAAGTGTCTAACGGGAGGTCATTGCCCCTTCTTTTTAAAGATGTCTTGAAAGTGGATTCTGGTGAAAATTATCGGATCTAGCCTGATACGGTCAATTACGTGCCAAATTGAATAGCACTTGAGAATCTCAAATATGAAGATATATATTTCCGTCCGTTGGACTTACGGAGGAATTAGAGGTCAATCAAATTAAAGTCGTCAGAATTTACATGCACTGCTTGTTATAAAGCCTGAACCAGGATATGCCGATGTTACGGACTCTGATTGTCCAAGAGGCCATTTTAAAGAGGGTAGTTTTTCTGCAATTTATTATATACCCTTACTTACTTACTTAGTCATTCCTCTTCTACCGTGAGGTGTAGAGGTTTAGAAGAGAGAGCGCCAGACTATATTATATACCCATATTAATGAAACGTTTGACTGTCCTTGAGGGGTTAGCCGTTACCAAGAACATTGTGTATAGTAAGCTGTTCTGCAATCTAAATATAAACGTTTTGAAGATGTTCTACCTTATGATGTTCAACAATATTGATGCATTACATCAATAGCATATCGTAGTATTTTGTCGATGTGACTGTCCAAATAAATTGCCGTGAATCTTTCAAACAACCATGAGTTCCAGCATATTACGATTGCCACTGTTGGAGTTGACATTGCCTTTATATTTGACGTTACCTTGCTCGAATTTCACACACAACATTGGCGTAACCAACTACAGCATCTGGTGGGTCAGTAATAGCCCATAAGACAGAAGTCTTTTCAATCGCTATTCACACCAGAACATTTAGTCTACCACAGAGTACAACATTAATGATATATGATTGGAAGGGGGAAGGTCATACGTGTGATCATCTTTGATTGGAAAATGAATGTCAGTATGTGTGACGATCTTTGAATGGGAGGTGAATGTCAATATATTTGACGATCTTTGAATGAGGGTGAACTTCAATATGTTGACGATGTTTCAATGCAAAGTGGGTGTCATAATGTTTGAGGATGTTTGGTTTGAAGGTGGATGTCAGTATGTTTGACGATCTTTGATTGGAATGTTGATGTCAATTTGTTTGACGATTTTTGAATGGGAGAAGAATTTCGATATGTTTCACAATGTTTCAAAGGAAAATAGATGTCAATATGTTTAACTGTGTTTGATTGAAAGGTGGATGTCAATATGTTTGACGATGTTCTAAATGGAAGGTGGATGTCAATATGTGTGACTATGTTTGATTGGAATGCGGATGTCAATATGTGTGACGATTTTTGATTAGAATGTTGATGTCAATGTGTGTGACGCTGTTTGAATTGAAGGTGGATGTCAATATATTGGACGATCTTTGACTGGACGGTGGATACCAATATGTTTGAGGATCTTTGAAAAGGAGATTAATGTCAATATGTTTGACGATGTTTCAATGGAAGTGAATGTCAATTTGTTTGACGATGTTTGATTGAAAGGTGTATGTCACATATGTTTGACGATGTTTCAATGGAACGTGGATGTCAATATGGTTGACGATGTTTCAATGGAAGGTGGATGTCAATATGTTTGACGATGTTTCAGTAGAAAGTGGATGTAAATATGTTTGACAATGTTTCAATGGAATGTGGATGTCACTATGTGTTACGATGTTTCAATGGAAGGTGGACGTCAATATGTGTGACGATGTTTGTTTGGAAGGGGGATGTGAATATGTGTGACGATGTTTTATTAGAAGGTGGATGTAAATATGTTTGACAATGTTTTAATTGGAGGTGGATGTCAATATGTTTAACGATCTTTGGATGGGAGGTGGATGTCACTATGTTTGAAGATGGTTCAATTGAAGGTGGATGTCAATATGTTTGACGATGTTTCAACAGAAGGTGGATCTTAATATGTGTTACGATGTTAGAATAGAAGGTGGGTGTCAATATTTTTGACGGTGTCTCAATTGGAGGTGAATGTCATTATATTTGACGATGTTAAAGTAGACAGTGGAAGTGAATATGTTTGATGATGTTTGAATGTAAAGCAGATGCTTGTTTGTTTGGCGATGTTCGATTAAAAGGTGGATGTCAATTTGTTTGACGATGTTGTAGTGAAATTGACAGAGATACAACGGTAAAATATCTCCAAAGATAACATTTAAGGATAAAAACATAATGCGTAGGCTGCGAATAGTACATGATCGCCTAGACCGCGGGTCATCATCCTCCATAATAATTGACTTGCTAAACAGGAGGGGAACGGCGGATCAAAAAGAAAAAAAAAATATGACTGGAAAGGCTAAGGAGACGCAATTGGGGGGGGGGGGGGGAAACGGAGAAAAGTCACGTTTCCCAAGTTGACATAAAAAGTAAGCAACTCGACAGAAGGGACCTTAGATATAATACGCCACAGTCATTTATTGGACGCTTTTGCAATACCAAGCCCTTGATTTGAATTCAGCGGCTAAACGCAGATGTTAGGAATATTACAAAAATTTAAAAAGTACTTTTTTCTTAATATTAATGTTAGGAATATAAAAATTAGCTGGCCGGATGGCCCATTCTGAGCAGTGAACAAATACGGTCTTAATTTTACAAACGGATAGATAATATTGAAGATAATGACAAAAGACAGTGTTGTTCACATCATCGACAGACTGTATGGAATCTAAAAGTGTCGCTAATTGCACACAAAAAACACGACCTCGAAACGCAGGTGTTCAAATTTACTTAGTATGGAGGAGAGGGTTTTGGGTGGTAGCTGTGTCTAAATATAACTTTTAACGACAAAATTTTGGAGGGGAGAGAAAGGTTGGATCAAAAATCGAGTACATTTTGTAGAAACACAAGTAGAGACGGACAGACTAACAGATAACCATCCATACTTGACTGAAGCATGACTGAAATGACTTTATGGTAGGAAATTTGAAATTTAAAATAAACCTAGGCAGTGATTGGCCACAGACAATCATATCATTAGCGCTCAGACGCGAAAGTGGGGCCATTCTTCAATAGTTGTTCAGTGATAGACACAGATTTTAAAGTGTGGTGATTTCCATATGAAAGAAAGTGTAATAAAGTTAGGGACGCCATACTATAGCCAGCAGCTCAGCTGAGTTTTGCTAGCAATTCTGTGTTATTTATTCATAATCTGGTAAGATTGAAATTATTTCTTTATATATTTTGAATATTGTTTCATGTTCGAGTGATTTGATACTGCCATATCGAAATCTAGCCTTACAAACAAGTAGGGATTTGCTCTAGACCCCCGCCCTAGTCAGGGTCTAGGGACCAACAATGTACATAAACTCCAGCAAGGATTATGCAAGACAGATCAAGTGTTGAGAATAATGGAACATATTACCTATCCTCTTTTAGGGCAGACAACTAATAAATATTTTTCAGAATCTATGGTCTGGGAGGATCTATCTGATGTAAAACCACCATGGTAAATGTGCTGTTTGGTCAGAGAGATCTGACCTGTCTGTATGATGTGGTTGTTGTGTCAGTGTTGTGTCCAGACGTGGGTAGAGAATAGATTTTGACACATGGCCCATACTTTGATTGCAGAGCTGCGAGTTTCTGTTGTCAACAAAGCAGTGACTATTCAGTTGGTGACTTTACTCGAGTGTATCTGTGCAGTATTTGTGACAGAGACCACCATTATTGCCCGCCAGCACAGAGAGGTGGGACCATCAGATTTCAGCACCAGAGCTACAATTAAAAGATGAGTGAGCCTCTGGTCTGCTGGACATTCACCAACCACGTTTAGTTACTAATACCCTCATAAAAATTCCCACCATTTTCTGGACACTGTGTAGTCAATATAGACAGGTGTGATGAGGCCACCCCAACAGCACAAACAGTAACTATCCTCCCAAGTAGATGACTACTGGAACATTTTAATAAAACTAACTAGTATAGTACATATATATGTACACTATTGCATTTATGATATAATATTCCATGCATTTCTTTCATAATTTCTAAATCCTTTTAAGTTCTGGTCAACCGAAAAAATTGATACAGAACAAAATAAATGTAATATAATTCTATCAAAAAATTTTACACTATTGAGTTAGTTCAGTGTGTTGTAATATTTATTAATATTATTAGTCTTGTTAAATATCTGTGGGTATATCTATAACCTATTACACCACACTACATATCATAACCCTAGACACTTTACGTAGCCACATTCATAAAAAAAAAATTAAGTGTGAGGTCGTAGTGGTAGCAAGAAAGGCCTTCTGACAATTCTCAACTACATTTTATCTCAGGAGCCTTCACAGCTGGCCTCATACAATTACATTTAGTAATATCACCATCATACAATACCATCAACACCACTACAGATGTTTCAATGGAAAGTTGATGTCAATATGTTTGACGATGTTTCAATGGAAGGTGGATGTCAATATATTTGACGATGTTTGATTGAAATTTGGGGGTCATTATGTATGATGATGTTTCAATGGAAGGTGGATGTCAATGTATTTGACGATGTTTCAATGGAAGCTGGATGGCAATGTGTTTGGCGATCTTTGAATGGAAGGTGGAAGTTAATGTGTATGGCGATCTTTGAATGGGAGGTGGATGTTAATATGTTTGACGATGGTTTAATTGAAGGTGGATGTCAGCATGTTTGACGATGTTTCAACAGAGGGTGGATGTCAATACGTTTGGTGATCTTTGCATGGGAGGTTGATATTAAAATGTTTCACGAAGTTTCAAACCAGATTACGAGAAACATAAGAGAGAAAACCGGACTGATTCTAAAGGCGACGAACTGGAACGGACTACGACTTACGGAACATGGAACACAAGAAGTATAAATGGGAAGGAAGAGGAGCTGGTGGAAGAGATGAGGAAAGCCAAATTAGAAATCCTGACTTTAACAGACACAAAGAAAAAAGGACAAGGAGTTATGGATCTCGATGGTGACACGCTGCTCTACGGTCGTGTCCCCACATCTGAAAGAGCTAATGGGGTCGTGGGTTGTATAGTGGCCAAAATAACAAAGGGATAGTATCAAGGGATGGAACTTTCAGAGTGCATTATGATTGTAAAACTAAAAGAAGAAGAAACCATAGTCAACCTGGTCACAGTGTTTGGGCCAAATGAGGATGAAAGAGCAGAGGTCAAGGAGTAAATCTTCGAGCTGCTTTAAAGGACAGTGAACGACTGCCTTGATGAAATTATCATGCTAGTAGATTTCAATGCCAGAGTTGGAAATGACCATGTGTTACTGTCAGTTTTG
Source organism: Oreohelix idahoensis (assembly GCA_024509875.1). NCBI lineage: Eukaryota > Metazoa > Mollusca > Gastropoda > Stylommatophora > Oreohelicidae > Oreohelix > Oreohelix idahoensis. Next base: position 237,361 of record JAMPIV010013128.1, read on the forward strand.
CTTATATAATAGACGCCAGCCTGTTTGATACTTTTTGTGGTCTAAGAGAAAGAACTGGCTATTAACGTTTTGGAGACAGGTTTTATTTTGTGGTTATCCCCCTTGTCTTATTCACCTATCCTTATAAGGATCGATTTTGTACTGTTTCGGGGAAATGTTTTAAATAGTTGTGATTCCCCAAGTATCTATATAGATGTCCATATAAGGAGCGTTTCAGCTCTCTTTTCGGGGAACGCTCTGGACCGTGTGTTAGCTCTACTCAGGGCTCAGCTTATTTGACATGCGCGCTGATTCGCGCGGAGATCGTTAGACTTCCTATCTGGGCAGTCTACCTGGGTTTTCTGAGCTGACACAAGGTCAGCGATTTTCTCTGGCTGTTTTTATGGGGAAATGAAGTCCTCTGTGTGACAAAGATGTCTGTGATTTTTCCCCATGTTTATTCTGAGCGTCAAGGATGGCGAGTGTTGTTTTGTGGTTATTCTAGGATGCTGTCAAGGTAAAGAAACCATTTTGAATCACTTTTTATGCCTAGAACTGCATATTATTTTGTTGGCAGCATATATGGTCGATTGAAATTTTGAGGCGACTTTCTCCCTGTGCGGAGAAGAGTTTATGGATGATATTATATATGAAGCCCGCTATTGGTGCGGCATATACTGACCAAGGTTGACATGTCTTATTTAATTAAAAGGAGCCCAGAGATCATAGTACTGTTTGGAACCCGCTACTCAGGCGGTATGGTATTGGCATGGACTGATATGCCTTGCTGGTCGGAGATAACACAGAGGTTACCATATGATAGAAGCCCGCTATTTTGCGGATTGTTTTTCGCCAGAAAAAGTACCTGACGTGTTACGTCAGAGGAGTCAAAGACTATTGTTAAATACTTGGGAGCCCGCCCTTTGTGCGGCATGTTTGCTAGAGGTACCTGACGCGCTTAGTCAGTTGTACCTGAGCTACAGTATCAGTAGAACATAGATTGACAGGCCATTAGCACTCTGATGTACAAGCTGCTCAAGATTTATTGATGTCAGATGTCTTCAACTATTATCATGTCTATGATGTTCTTCAACCTTGTCCAATTGATTGTGTATTTGATGTCGTCGTATGTCCTGTAATAAATTGTGGAAACGTCAACAGTCGTTCAACGCTTCCTGAGTTCATCATCATGTGTTACTGTGATGTCCTCATGACCTATTTAATATAGCCTGTGTGGCGTGAGGGTATAGGCTAGATGTGCCGGGGTGCCACAGTTGAAAACCAATATATCTTCACCTACAACATTCTTCTGTTAACGAACACCCCCCAATATTTCACCCAGCAACATTTGATCACGACATTATTTTGGTGGCAACACATGCTAGATGTTGTGGAGTTATCGGAAGATATGGAGAAGACACTCTTAATGACAATGGAATTCCACTCCTTAGATTTTGCACTGAACAGAATCTGATCATTACAAACACAAAGCTCCGCCATAAGCGCGTACATGTATACACTAGGTGTGAACCAATGAAGAATGAGAAGTTCGTGATCTACTATGCCATAGTTAGGAAGAGCTCATTCAGGTATGTCCGGGATGCTAGAGTGTGGAGGGGGCCAGAGATTGGAAGTGACCACTACTTGTTAACAATTAAAAGAACAACTGAAAGAGCTACTCGGCCTACGAACTGCCTAACATCACGCAAGAAGCTAAGTAAACGAACAGGGGAAACGAGCATTAAGACCTACAGGCTGAGAGAGCCAGAAATGAAGACCAGATATCAAGGGCTTATTGCTACAGAAGTGAGAAACACAGAACAATAACCTGATGACCTGGAAACACTCTGGCTGATATTCAAGGACATCATAAAGACAGCTGCAGCAGAAGCATGTGGTGTAGTTGTTCTATAAGACCCTAAAGAATATGAGGAAGGAAAAACAATGCCCTCTTAAATTTATAATGGACAAGCAAGGCAAATTGCTTACCGCCCCAAAAGAAGTAATAGAAAGATGGAAAGAATATTTGTCAGAAATCCTGGATGGTGAGCAAGGTCAAGCATCAGACAAGATAACCGCAAGCACAGAATAGGAAAAAAATGGTGATGAAGATGACTTAAAGATGGAAGTACTGAACGCAGCACTAAAGAAATTCAAGATGTGCGAAGCAGCAGGATATGATGGCATAACACCAGAAATGCTTAAGTACATGAGAGCAGCAGGCGATATATTACTCCAAAGGGTCCTACAGGCAGCTTGGTGCAACAATACCATACCAAAGGATGGGAGATTGCTATAATAACACCGATTTTTAAAAAGGGTAACAACCGACAAGGTGGAAACCGTAAAGGAATATCCCTTTTCAGCGTCCCTGGTAAAATCTACTATAGAATCCTGGAGCAGAGACTCAGACTTCTAGCTGAGCCACAAATAGATAAGGTCCAGTGTGGCTTCCAAGCAAATCAAAGTACTCAAGACCTAATCTTCACACTCAGTCAGTTGAGTGAAAAGGCTCTTGAGTATAAGAGAGAGATCCATCTTTGCTTCTTAGATCTGGAAAATGCGTTTGACGAGGTCCCCTGGAACAAACTCTGGGACTGTTTGGCAAGTAAGGACATTCCAACACCTCTGATTCATCCTTTACCGAGCTTTTACAAATCTTGTAGAAATTATGTCAGGACGGCAAAACCATAGGTGTGAAGAATTCAGGACCACCACTGGTGTAAGACAAGGTGATGTCCTGTCACCTTATCTTTTCATACTCCTCATGGCCGATGTCATCACGGCATGCAAGGGGAGAACAGGAAAGTATTCAGTGGGGTACTGGAAGATGAGACAGGTCTGTATTTCAGAGCTAGCATTTGCTGATGATGTTGCTCTGATTGCTAAATCAGAGGCACATCTTCAATCCAACCTGCAAGTATGGAAGAAAGAGCTGGAGAAGAGAGGGTTGATCTTAAGAAACTCGAAAACAAAATCCATGGTGATATCACGAGAAGAAAGAAGACATCAGATTAAGCTGGGAGAACAGGTCCTGGAGCAGGTGACCACTTTAAATATCTAGGAGCTGTCGTAGACCGGAAGGGAGGCATCAAAGAAGAGTTGGCTACCCGAAGAGCAGCAGCTGGGAGGCTTTTTCAAGCCATAAATCGAGGATTGCACAGCTAAAGAGAAGTTAGTAAGAAGACGAAGATGGCTGTACACCGCTCCACCTATGTCCCAGTCTTGACATATGGATGCGAGTCATGGGCAATGACCACAACCCACAAAAGCCAGATCCAAACCTCAGAAATGAGGTATCTGAGGAAGGTAGTTGAAATAACAAGAAGAGACATGGTTCGCAAAAAGACGATACGTCAAGGCCTAAAAACTCAACCCCTCCAGACCCAAGTAGAATAGTCCCAACTGAGATGGTTTGGCCATGTCAGCAGAATGGGAGAAGATTGGCTACCACGACAAACATGGAAAACTAAGAGCAAGGGATCCAGACTTCCAGGACGACCCCAAGTCCGCTAGGAGGACAAAATTAGACAATCTTTGAAGGACCGAGGACTACAACTGCAGAATGGAACCAAGCCAGGAGCAAGACAGCCGATAGAATAGTAGGGCGCTCTCTCTTACAAACCTCTACACTTCACGGTAGAAGAGGAACGACTAAGTAAGTAAGTAAGATGTTTCAATGGAAGGTGGATGTCAGTATGTTTAACGATGTCTTAATTGAAGGTGGATGTCAATATGTTTAGCGATGTTTCAATAGAAGGTGGATGTTAACATATTTAACGATGTTTCAAAGAAGGGGGTGTCAATATGTTTGACAATGTTTGATTGGAAGTTTGATGTCAATATATCTGACGATGTATATTTGGAAGGTGGATGTCAATCTGTTTGACGATGTTTGATTAAAAGGTGAATGTCAATGTGTTTGACGATGTTTGATTATAAGGTGCTTGTCAATGTGTTTGACGATGTTTGATTGAAAGGTAGATGTCAATGTGTTTGACAATGTGTGATTAGATGTTGGATGTCAATATCCTTACGATGTATCAGTGGAAGGTGAATGTCAATATATTTGACAATGTTTGATTGAAAGATGGATATTAATATGTTTGCCGATGTTTCAATGAAAAGTGGATATCAATATGTTTTGCTATCTCTGAAAGTTAAAAAAAGGAAGTTAGTATTTTTGATAATCTTTGAATGGGAGGTGGATGTTAATATAATTTACGACGTTTCAAGTGAAGGTGGATGTAAATATGTTTGACGATCTTTGAATGGGAAGTGGATGTCAATATGTTTGACGATGTAACAATGGAAGGTGGATATCAGCATGTTTGACGAAGTATCAATGAGAAGTGGATGTCAATACGTGTGGCAATCTTTGAATGGAAGTTGGAAGTTAATATGTTTGACGATCTTTGAATGGGAGGTGGACGATAATACAGGGTGGTCATAAAGTCTTTCCCTAATTTCAAATTATTTTTGCAAAAAAAGTATAATGCACAGAAACATTGGGTTTTTTTGGAAATTGCAACAAAGTGCATTAATTTTTTTTCCTACCTTTGTATTTTTGCGCACAACTCATATTTTTCAACATGGCGTCAATGAAGGAGAAAGCGAAGTGTTTTTTATGGTATCACGAAAGTAAATCACCGTTGACAGTGCAAAAAAAGTTTAGAAGGGACAATGGACGAGATCCTCCAGTTGTTAAAAACATCAAAGCTTGGTATATAAAGTTTACGGACACTGGCAGTGTCGGTGACATGCCCAGAGCAGGTAGGCCTCGTGTGAGTGAAGAAACTGTGGACGCAGTCCTCAGAAATCAACCTATCGTGTCTCAAGAGAACTTGCAATCCCATTGCCTCCACGTTCGCCGGATATTACACCTCTAGACTTTTTTCTGTGGGGTTACACTAAGGACAAAGTGTACAGTTCACCAATTTCAGATATTGACACTTTGAAGACATGGATAACACAAGTGCTTGTGACGGTGACTGAGGAGATGTTATCAAACACGTGGCGAGAAATTGAAAAGTGTTTAGACATTATCCGTGCAACAAACTGCGCAAATGTTGAAATATACATATAGCATTTAAAAAACTGTTTTAGTTCTGGAATAATTTCCAAAAAACCAAGTGTCTCTGCACAGAATACTTTTTTTTTTTTAAATTTTTGAAATCAGGGAAAGACTTTATGACCACCCTGTATGTTTAACGATGTTTCAATGGACGGTGAATGTCAATATGTTTAACGATGTTTCAATGGACGATGAATGTCAATATGTTTAACGATGTTTCAATGGAAGGTGGATGTCAATATGTTTGACAATGTTTGATTGGAAGGTGGATGTCAATATGTTTGACGAAGTTTCAATGGAAGATTAGGTGTCATTTTGGTTAGTTGCATATAGCGCCCAGACAGTTAGAACAAATATGTCACGTGAATGATGTTTGTGATTTTTCTCCAATGCTTTTAAACTCATTACTCTGTCTTCATATTTCACATATTTCTTATCCCAATAATCTTCCCCTCCACCGTTTTTATTCACTATCTAATCTCTATTTTCTCTCTAACTCTTCTCTCTCTCTCTCTCTCTCTGTCTCTGTCTCTCTCTCAAGACTCACAGAAAACAGAGCTTCAGCTCTACATTGGCACATCCCTCATTGAATATATAAACAAAAATAAACCACTGCGACTCATAATTGACCAACGTTTAAGTTGGAACTCACATGTACAAGCACTGATCAAACAAACAGCACAGTTAAGTTTACCAGTTAGCTAAGATCAAACAAACAGCACAGTTAAGTTTACCAGTTAGTAAAGATCACACATTTCCTAGACGAGGAAACATGACAAATGTTGTATATTTGTCTAACACAAACACAACTAGACTATTGCTCCACAATCTAGGGTGGCTGCTAAATGTCCAACACAAAAAGAATATTTTCATTACAAAAACGTACAGTACAAACAGTTTCGGACAAACACCAAACACATTGTGTAGATCTATATAAATATCTTATCATATTACCTCTAAGAAAGCGCTTCCTCTTCAACATAGCCAAATTCATTCATAAAATCCTATCACAGAATGCTCTAACGCATCTGTGGCCCATTGTCAAATATAACGGAAAACTCAGCCAACGTTTAAACAAATTACACGTGCCAAGCCTAGGCCTAACTTATTCAAGAAAACGTTATCTTTTCCTAAACAAATGCTATTTCTTTTTTCTTTAAGAACAATCTTCCACATGACTTAAACTGCGCGCTTAGTCTATCACACGACTTAAACTGCACGCTTAGTCTATCACACGACTTAAACTGCAAGCTTAGTCTATATTCAAGAACAATCTTCCACACGACTTAAACTGCACGCTTAGTCTATATTCAAGAACAATCTTCCACACGATTTAAACTGCACGCTTAGTCTATATTCATACATTCCCGTACTGTTTAAATACATCATGTGTGCAGATTATATGCCATCCTAATTAAGTTATGTTCCCAAATCATTATGCAATATCATATATACGATTTAAAGATAATGTTATAATAATAATAATAATAGCCCCTTCAGTCATAACTGACTATGGGAATGCGCCCCTGAGGTGGCAGCCCTCAGCTGCTTATTTTCCTGGTGCTCCTTTCGACGTTTTCTCCTCACCTCTGCTTCTTGTGTGAGCCTCTCTTCGCCCAATCTGAGGTGGCACCGTAAATAGCATCGCCACTTAGTGCGATCGGCAGCTTCATCCTCCCATGTTGCTGGATCCATGTCCAGTGCCCTCATATCTCTCTTGCACACATCTTTGAACCTCAGCTGTGGTCGCCAAACTGTTCTCTTGCCATCTGCTAATTGTCCGTAGAAGATATCTTTTGGGATGCGACCATCTTCCATGCGGCGAACATGGCCAAGCCAGCGAAGTCTGCGCTGTCTAAGAAGCGTATACATACTTTGAAGGCCAGCACGTGACAACACCTCGACATTTCTCACTTTATCTTTCCACGAGATGCCGAGGATGCGGCGTAGACACCGCAAATGGAAGGTATTGAGCCTTCTTTCTTGCTTAGCATAGGTCGTCCAGGTCTCGCTGCCATATAGGAGTGTGCTGGTGACGCAGGCATTATATACCGCAGCTTTGGTCTTCATTGTGAGTTTAGAGTTTCCCCAAACACGCGATGTGAGGCGGGCAAAGGTAGCTGCAGCTTTGCCAATGCGGCTGTCGATTTCTGTATCCAGTGAGAGTTTGTCATTGATGGTAGACCCTAGGTATGTGAAGTGGTGCACCACTGCCAATTCATAGTTATCGATAGTGATAACTGGTGCAGCACCCACATCCTGACTCAGCACATTCGTTTTCTTAGACTTATTGTGAGGCCAAAGTCCTTGCATGCTTTAGTGAAGCGATTCATCAAGAAGGATAATGTTACTCTGTTCAATATTGATTATTATCAGGTACTGTAAATGTGTGTAATTGTTATCGCAATGTTAAATGTTGTAACTTTAATTTATTGTATTTTTTTTATAGTTTTATTTTATTATTTTAACAATAATGTGTAAAATGCATGTGATAACAAATGGATTCAGGATTGAAGACGAGAGAAAGGAAGGGCAGAATGTTAGACGGGCTTGCGAGTCCTATTCTCATAATCATCAGCTGCCATCTCCACAACGAAGGTTGGCTGTAATGGATCTCCAACGTCTTCTGTCTCTTGTCTTGGTGGTGCACTCTGATAGACTCTTTCCTGTCCATCTCTTGATGTTGTCTTCCCACTTATAGCGTTGTCTTCCCCTTGCACGTTTGCCTTCAGCTCTCCCTTCTGTTATGGTCTTCTGCAAGGTGTTATGTCTTTTTATGTGGCCAAAGTATTTTAGCTGCCGAACCTTGATCTCCCTCATTAGTTCTCTTTTCATACCTAGATTTTCTAGGACCTCCTTATTTGTTTTCTTCTCTTTCCATGAGATACGCCCCATTCTTCTATATATCCACATCTCAAGAGTCTCAATTTTTTCTTCCAGTTGCTAAATCATGGTCCATGTTTCTACACCATAGAGTAGTGCAGAATATTTATAACATTTTATGATTCTCAGTTTTAATTTTTGAGATAACTATTTAGGTGTCAGTATATGGTTTATGCTGTTGAATGTAGCTTTGGCTATTCCTATTCTCTTCTTGATTTCTGTTTCACATCTGCCATCTTCCGTTATTATATGACCAAGATATTATAAAGACTTATGTCTTCATGTCGTGTGGTATATATCCTGTATTTGTATATCGTTGCATAGATCTGTGATTGTATCTATACTAAAGCTCTCCAAGGGTTCTATCATTTCAATTTTTATGTTATCCATGTCTGCTGATTTTCCTTTTTGTATCATATGTATTACATTCTCTACTTCTGATCTGAGGATGTTTGGGCCTTTATTAGAATCTGGTGATGGTTTTGTACCTCTGTTGTCATCGAATAGTTCTTTTACGTATTCTGCCCATCTGTTTGATATGTCTTTCTCATCAAGTATGATTACACCATTTTTGTTCATGATACAGCCTCCTCCTTTGGCAAACCGCGACCTATTTGATAATTTTTTTATTTCTTCGTGCATATTTCTTTTCATGTGCTTTGCTTCCAAGTTTTCTATTTCCTGGCACTGTGTTTCTTTCAACCGTTCTTTTGCTTGTCTCCACATAGTACGTATGTCATTGTCTATTGTTTTATATTCTGGAGTGTTTTTTGCTTTCTTTTTTTCTGCCATTTTACTCAAGATGTCATCTGTCATCCAAGTTTGATTTTTCTTAGGCTCCTTTTTATGTAAATTTGCATATGCTGATCGTCTGCTTGTTTTTAAACATTCCCATTTTGCGGTTGCTTTTTCTTCTGGGTTTTCTCTTCTGTACTCTTCCATGCTGTCTGACAGTAACTGTTATACTTATTGTAATAGGAAGCTTGTGTGTCAGAAATCCGGTTTCAAAAATGTGCATAATAGAAATTAACGGGCTTTAAATGTATATTAGAGGGCGATAAATTTATGATTTATTGATTTCTTAGCAAAAGGCGATAATCCAAAATATGCATCAGCAATAGTGTTTTTACACCCCTTTGAGAGAAAAAGGTTGACTTAAGTTTTTAGCTTGATGAGCGAAGTAACTCGCACGGGAAAGTCGCATTTGAGTGAGCTGTTTTGAGAAAAACTTGATCTAGAAGTTTAAAACGTAGTCGTAATGGGAAAACGACAGATTAGTTTTGGCAGTCAGATCTGAAACGCGATTAGCAATAGGAAGCAATTTTGCTTGTGTTAAAAGATATAATGGTTAGCGCAATTTTGGGGAATCATCGGACAATAAGCCCAAGTCATTGGGTAGCTTCTGTGATGACAGAAAAATATAAAACTATTGTCTAGCACCTTAATCGTTTGTACGCCACAATTATAGATGACAGTTCATTATATTTGTCTGTGTACAAGATTGTCAGTATTGCCAGTTTCAAGAAAAATATGTATATTTTCAAGTCAACCAGGTACGTTGAGTCTTGCCAACAACTTATAGACTATTTAATACAAGAGAAGAACTATAGACAGTAGCTAGTCAAGAGAACTAGGAAATAGTAGACCAGTTGTCAGCCTAACGAGTAGGAATTAATAGACTTTGGCCAAAATTATCACCCCTGGCGGTTAGGCCAGTCTTACCAAGGTACGCCAAGCAGAACACAGAAGAACACAAGAGACAGAGCCAGAAGAATGATGTCAAAAGATTAGAAAGACAAAAGATTTCACATAAATGAAGAATTTTGATAAAGGAGAAAAAAAATTGGACAACAGTGGTTCTCAAGCCATGACCATTATAGATACCAAAGACAGTATTGAATAACAGAAGCAGTGACAGCGGTTCTCAAGCCATGACCATTATAGATACCAGAGACAGTATTGAATAACAGAAGCAGTGACAGCGGCAAAAAGAATATATTGAGAGAGAGAGAGTAAGAATGATATTAAGTATTGCCGATGGAAGTTTTTGCTGTATAAAGTTTACCAGCCTCAGGAGGAAGGTTGGGCACGTCATTATTTCAACCATTGATCTTCGTGTGAATAAACTTCAGATTTAACGTTCACTGCGGTCAGAGTGAAGCATGTTCATCAAGGTATTGAATCATCGATTAACTGTCAGTATGTACTTAAAGTCAATTTGATTTCTTGTTATATCGCCTGAGCTTTGCCATGTGTATAGCTTCCGTGGGTGGTGTTAAAATAAGGTATTACAAATAACCAGTTGGTTTTCTTCACAGAACTGGATAAGTCTGTGTCTTCTATCATTTCTTTTCCCTAGTTCATTCTGTCCTACTATTTTCAAGTATTTTCATGTGTCCTATTCTATACCCTTTCAAAGTGTTCGTTTTCTCTCTCTCTCTCTCTCTCTCTCTCTCTCTCTCTCTCACACACACACACACATACACACTCTCTCTCTCTCTCTCTCTCTCTCTCTCTCTCTCTCTCTCTCTCTCTCTCTCTCTCTCTCTCTCTCTCTCTCTCTCCCTTTTCCAAACTTCACTCTTCAACATCTATCTCAACACTGTTCGTATCTTTCATATGTTCTGGCCTCAATACCATGTCTGCCGAACTTTTTAACAACGGAGTCATCAAGAAGGTATCTAGGTGTCAGATGCATGTAGGAACCGCTTAAACCACATTCACGGTACATCATGACGTAAGGGTGGTCCACCATTTGTGGATGTGATCTGGAACACACAAAAGAAACTTTTATTATGGCTTTGATGTTAGAAGTTGTTTCAGCTAAACTATTGGCACTATTAAGACAATATCGAGATAGTTACCATCTCCTTATTAGTCTTTCAGTTCCCTGTGAAGCAGATGTCTTCAACAGTGCTCTCCAATTGTTCTTGTCTTTTACGTTACGTATGTCTTCAGTTGCTTCAGTCTCGAGTTTTCGTCTCCATGTCTTCTGTATTATTGAATAATCATGGTACAGTAGAAGGTTCCGGAATGATGAATGCTACCAGGAGATTTCCTCAGCATGACCAATCTTCCCATCATGCATCATCAGTCTTTATTCTTCTAATATGTAACAACTCTTCTGTTCCTTTAAAAAAATTTTTTTAAAATCTTGACTCGTTTTTCTTGTACTTAGGACGCATAATAACAAGCATTGCTGACGGATGTCTATGAGACAGAAGGCTACGAACCTATTACTGTATACTGTAAATGCTGTTCGCTATTGTCTAGGACCGGGATCTTAATAGCGTCGACGTGTTAATTAATACTGGACGAAGTGTCCATCATATTGGCTCTCATGCGCCATCTTGCGTTTACTTTGCAAGGGCTCTTCGGAATGTTCTTATGTTTTCCATTTACCTCTGAATATAAGTATACCGTACTGCAAAGTTTACTTTTGCAGATCAGACCCGAACATCAATAAACAGTTACTTGTACAAATAAAAGTCTTGACACAAGAGGTAGTCTTGAATTTCTATTTACTTAGTCGTTCGTCTTCTACCCTGGGGCGTAGAGGTGTGCAAGAGAGAACGCCATACTGTCCTATTTGCGGTCTGGCCTGGTTCCATTATAGTCCTCGGTCCTTCAAAGATTGTCTAATGTTGTCCTCCCAGCGGACTCTGGGTCGTCCTAGAGGTGGAGCGGTATACAGCCATCTTCTCATTTGCTGGGGAATCCTCGATTTATGGCCTCAAAAAATCGTCCAGCTGCTGCTCTTCGGGTAACCAACTTTTCTTTGACGCTTCCTTTCCAGTCTATGATAGCTCCAAGGTATTTAAAGTGGCTGACCTGCTCCAGGATTTGCTCTCCAAGCATAATCTGATGCTTTCTTCTTTCTCTTGAGATCATCATGGTTTTTGTTTTGGAGCTGCAGAAAGTCATCCCTTTCTCCAACTACATAATACTTATAGTGCCTTTTATGAAGAGTTATTATGTATTTTAGCTTCATCTGATTTAACTCAATATAATATTACTTAAACAGCTCTATTATAGGTATTTAACATTACTGAGGCATACGGATTCAGTTCACTCAAAATGGATAAATCAATTATAAATTTGTATATTTACAGAAAACAAAATGTAATGGTCAGTTATTGTTAAGAATTGTAAAATAAATTATAGCTGGGTAAATTTAGATTGAGACTTTAAAATTTCTTCACAGGTGATGGTCTGATATGAAAAAAATGTTTTCTGGTTTGGAAATACAGTGTTCACTTGGCAGCTTTGAATTTGAACTTAGCTGCCAGTAAATTGTCGGGTGTTTTCTGTTCCAGCCGATGCTTGTTCTTTGTAGGTTATAGACTGGTTCACTCTCGTTACTGGTCAAGTCTGGTGGCTGCAACACGTCCCTCGTAGTAACGTGGGGTAATTGCGAAGATGGTCCAGAATCTGCTAAGGCCCGTCTGCTGTATGTGTCTAGCTTTGACTGCAAAGCCACTTATACCACTCACTTATTCCACAGGTAGCACCACCAATTGGTACAACCAACCCTTAATCTCTTTGGAAAATACCGACTTCTGGCTCAGAGAAATAGTTAAGGCAACTTGTTTAAGATGCCTCTTACACATGGTCTGTGGTATTACTTTGCAAGTAGAATCCCACTATAGCTTAATGTACAGGTTCCTAGGATTCAGGGCTTTTCGTACACATGAAATTAGAGTTTTCTTGGGATACAAGTCCACACGATGCCCAAACACTTTATCCTGTCATTTAATGGAATCCTGATCCTATACATTTCGCTGGTTTGACGAGTCTGCTTGACGAGTTGAATTTCACAATGCGGAAAACTCATATGGCACTAAGTTAAAAAGCAACATTCGGCACAAATTCAGATTGGACAAGGCGATAATCAGAAATGTTGTATTTTTACATTTCAAAATGTCAAGCCAAGAGCATGCAAGAGGCATATAATTACCCTTCTATCACCTAAAATTCTTACATAACAACCACGAAAATAAATGTGTTGTTTATAATCGCCATATATGGTATACCAACTTCCGTCTATTATCGATCATGTTTATACTCAGGACTTCAACATGTATCACAGGTAATCTCTTTTAAGATGGATAATTATTCTTCCGAAAGTCTTGTCTCATTTATCCGGTCTAGTCCACATTGACAACCTGGTTAGACATGACTATTACCAGTTGATAAGATAATCGGCTGCGGTCATTCTGAAAGTTGTTTACTTGTTAATCAGCCGCAGGAAAATATGTTACACTTTAATAAACCATACTTCTCTCTACTGATTCCAGGTGTCAATATGGGTTCAGGAGAAAGGGATTGATTACCCTAATCAGCAAAAGACGGCCTCTGAAGTCCCGACATAACAATAATTGAGGGAAGGGAGTGTAAACAATGAATCAAAAATACCAAATACTGTCAAAGGTGGAAAAACTAAAGTGAAGAGCACAGAATGAATTATAGGATGGCACCAGTAAATGTAACGTTCGAGGTTATTCTGTCACATTAACACAAAAATACTATTCATTTTGAAAACGTGCAGTGCCCTTAGTTTCTGACAAACACCCAACACAGTTAGAGGATGTATATAAACATCTTAAAATATTACGCTTCTTTTTCAACAAAGCCAAATTCATTCACAAAATTCCATCACTGAATGCTCCAACGTATCTGTGGGCTAATTTCAAATACAACGGAAGACGCAGCTACCGCTTAAACAAATTACACGTGCCCAAGCCTAGGATCGACTTATTTAAGAAAACGTTAGCTTTGTCTGTTGCTCATCTGTGGAACAGTCATGCACGCGACATAGACAGCACGCTTAGTCTATATTCATACAATCGCAGACTTTTCAAATACATCATGAGCGAAGATTATATGCTACTGTTATGATTAAAATTAATAACGATTATGTAGGTATTATAGTTAGCTCGACAGGGCCCTTTTTTTTTGATAATTTTATACAGACTTACTTACTAATAAAGAAAGTGACGTCATTCCGATAAGGTGAAGACGCAGACGCGAAATTCTCAAGTAGAAGGGTGTGATCGTCTGCTAGGAGATGCAGATTTTGTTTAAAAGTGAGCGGACGTATGTGTATTTTGCTCCAGCAGTTTATGTGTTTTACCTGAATTTTACCATCACTAGGGCACCAATATACTCTGTTGAGGTGTTCCTAGCTTCATTGAATGTCAGAAAGTACTTTTCATTATTGTGACGAATGGATAATATATTAAACTGGTGAAAATTTATGGACGGCGTCTCCATAGCGGAACGGACTGAATTAGACCTTATGAAGACTGCATATCGAATCATTTGCCTTTGTGCCTGAACATCTGTAATGGAGCAGTTTTGATAAATTCCATTAAATTGTGAAGCTCTTATGTGACCGCTTGGCCTTTCACGCCAGCTTTGTCCCTCCTACTTCCACGCTAAGCACTTTTGCGTGCTATAATATGCTACATGTAAGAATGCCAGATCTTATAAGCAAATAAGACGTTTTTACACAAAACGCAGTATTCATTCAGAGTTCAGTTGGCAGTTACTGCTCTGACAGGGCAAACGTAGGTCAGTCCCAGATAATAATGAATGGGTTTTATAAGCGCGAAAGTGGGAAATGAATGTTTGTGTGATCTGGTTTCTTTTTAATCCTATTGTTAAGTTGGAAAAGATCACACATGTGAAAATTAAGTCGAAATAACAGAATGTGCCAAAAAGGTCGAAAAGCTGAGGAGAGGAGTGCAAATGTTAATTATTGTGCCGTGTGAAAAAATGACGAGTCGTGTGAAAAAAGGCGGGAATAAAGAAGAAATAGTATAAATAGAAGATTTTTTGGCGATAAGCAGAGATTTCAGGATTTATGATTCTAATGAAACCACAACTTTAGCCTAGAGGATTTTTTTACAGATAGCGTTAGGTGAACTTCGTCTTTGAGGATACCAAGACAAGTTTTTTAGTAGACAACTCAGTATATTATTCTGTTTGGATATACGTAATATTATTCAGTTGAATTACATATTTTTTTTCATCTTGGTTAACCAATAATCATTTGTGAAATTAACAGTGTTTGTCTAATGACATCAATAAACTCTAATTGAATTTTTCTACATTGCTGTTTGTGGAAATTTACAGAAATTTAATTAGGATAATCGGTGTTGTGCTGAAACTGTTTTGCTTATCACCAAACTCAAAGGGAAGAACATTCCTGGGTTGAAAAAAAATAACAAAAGGTCAAGTATTACGATCTCTGGCGGAAGGCCAGTTAGCACTTGAACCACCACAACATATGAAGGATTAACTCTTACTAAATAAAATCAATATAACTACTAGTGCCGTATAAACATACACGGCCACATATTACACAAATTCAACTGACGCGAGCACACTACTGTCAGAGAGGTGTTGTCAACTAATTGACTTTAAATTGATACGTGTCCTTCACATACTCTTATGTTCATCTTGGCCACGGATACATCATCCGACTAATATAATAACATTGACGGCTCGCATCAGTAATTGGGGGTCCATAAGCCGGGATCTGAAGTGCACATTTTGAACTGTTTATGAAATACTCAAGGAGAATTTTGAAATCTGACGGCATTTGTTTTAACGAATACGGTAGAATGCCTAGACGCCATTTCTACTAGAGTTGCCGTCTGCAGTCGCCTCTGCCAGACCTTATGTGAATTAACTGTATTTACCACGTAAATTTGCAAGTTTCCAGAATTCATTTCAAGTAATCAAAAAAAATTTTCTCCAAGAATACGGAGCTACCTTGATGTTTTCTGCCCGATAATGGCGTGTATTCGTATTCAATTATTTGTCGCAGAAAGAGGTCACCGTACAAAATGGCTTGCCCGCTTGAGTGTGAGGAATCGTTAAGTGTGCTAATCCTAACCCTCATAGCTGCTTATGGGAATCGTTTTTTCCCTGAGTCTTAAACGTTGGACCCAGGAGGAATATTTTTCAAACCAGATAAACAAATTTACCGATTCATGCAGCTTGAGTTTGGAAAAATCTATTTGATAGGGTTCGTTCTATTACATGTTTTATGTATATCTGTATTTACATTTTACATATTTGTTTGCTAAGCGGGTTGGTTGGTGGGACCTATGAATTCACTATACCTCATTGACGGTCGTGAATTCTTAGGCGTTCTTTAGTTTTTGCATCTGATTTTTTTCAACTTAAGGGGCCAGCGAACATAGATGTGTGTTACTGCCTTGAGTGAATTAACCACAGTCATTATTTGTCTAGTTGTGAAGGTTCTGTAATTTTGTACATTTGTGTTTGTTGTCAAGTTCATTGTACTTTATTTGGTTTACCCTCCATTATTGTTTGTAAATTTGTTCATCTCATCTTGCTATCCTTCATTTATTAGATGTATTATATTTTGTGATATTGCGCTTGTAGTGTCATACGTGTAGTAGAGCCAAATATTTTTCTTCTTTATACAGTTCAGAAATTTCTGCCTTGGTTTATTCATTAGTATTTTCTTGTATTGGCTCTTTTTACTGTTCTCCTGTAATATTATTTATATTGTTTTTTTTTTGCTCCTAATATGCCATCTTTAGTTCTATGCAGTTTTGCATCAAAGTGAAAATAATACACTTCACCTTGCCTAAAATAACAATGTTGCTTCTCATGCAAATGCATGTAGTGTGGACTTGTCAAACAGTACTGATTGTTCTGAATGTAATGCTTTGTTTCAGCTAGAAGGAGTTCCTAGGTTCCTGTGTGGACACCCTTTGCTAGTCATGTCCTCTTATGATGGGACAGGTTCACTAATATTTAATAGGGGTTTTGTAAACAACCACTTGTTTCAGTGCTTCTGGACACTGCTGTACTACTATAGGATTCAACATTAGTTTTAAAAAAATCAAATTATGGTACCTACTAATTTTCGCCCATTTGACGTATGGCATTCTAATGATGTTAATTGTGCAGGACATTCAGGGATTGCCAGGACAAAACAAAAGGTTCTGTCTCATTTCTTTTGGCCTGGAGTTAGTCTTCAGTGCCACGCCAAGAGGGCCTATGTCCATACTGAAACAGTTATTAGTTGGAGCTGACATGCCTGAGGATTTTCAAACCTCATACCAATACGTGGTTAACCTCAGAAAGAAAACTACTGACGCATGCTAGATAGCCGTAGAAGCATCAGAAAAAGCTAAACTTAAGGCAAAATTATTTGTTAATCAAAACAGAAAACTGCGCCAAATATTTCCGGGTGATGAGGCCTTTGTATTGTTACCCAAAAAGGACAATGAATTACTTGTAGCTTGGAGAGGACTATGCACTGTACTTGAAAGATTGTGAGATGTTGACTACATTATATCCATTAAAGGAAAGGAAAAACCTTACACATCAACATGCTGCAACAATTTCACTTTCAACCTCCACATCTTAAACCAGTTTTAGAAGCTATCGACGAGCTTAGTGATTGTCGCTCTTCCTTTGCTGTCATACAGGAAGAGTTGTCTGAGTTGCCTAATATTTATGAGCCTCTTTTGTCTCTACCTACTTTACCACTTTCATCTACTGAGAATTGGAAGGATATTTCTATTTCACCAACTCTTGCTCCATATCAGAAAGATCAGATTTCTTTATTACTACAATCTTTTCCTGACGTGCTCACGGATATTCCTGGGCGTACAAATATCATTTAATATGATATTCTCCTTACTGATTTCAGACCAATAAAGCTGAAACCTTACCCTATCCCTGTATATTTTCAATCACAAGTACAAAAAGAAATAGAGGATATGATAAAATTAAACATAATTTCTCCTTCTCAATCTCCATACAGTTTTCCTATAGTGTTGATTAGAAAGAAAGACAAATCCATTCGGATTTACACTGATTTCTGGCGTTTGAATGCTTTAACGATCTCGGACGCCGAGCCTCTACCTTTGTTAGATTTGTTGCTGTTGGATAGACTATCTACAGCAACCTTTTTTCAGTAAATTTGATTTATATTAAAGGATGTTGGCAAGTTCCTCCGTCGGACAGAGCCACACCATATATAGTTTTCGCTACAATTTAGGAATTGCTCCAATTTAATTTTATGTCAACGCGCCTGCGACTTTTGTTCGTATGATGAGAAAAATTTTCTCTAGTCGTGATGACATCATCACCTACATTGATGATATTTGCCTTTTCCATGAATCTTGGGATTTAATCTTTATTGACTACTCCTCGTCTCCATCGTCTTTCTGCTAGACCTTCTAAAACTCAAATAGAATTCACTAAAATTCCTTTTCTAGGTCACAAAGTGGGAGGCGGTTTTCTTAAGTCTGAGGATTCCACTATCTCCAGGATTCTGAATCTAGAAATTCCTTTAAAAAAAAGCAGGCTCGCAGTCTTTTAGGTCTTGTCAGAATCTACAGAAAGTTCTTACCTAATGTTTCAAAATTACTTCAGTTCTGCCTTCGTTATTAAGAAAGAACTCTCCAAATAAGATTGTTTGGACTCCTTCTTGCATTGATTCATTAAATTTACTAAAGTCTCAATTTTCTAAATCACCAATTTTAAGATTGCATGACACTAGATTTCCTTTCATCCTTAGGGTCAACGCCACTGGTTCGGGAATCGACGGAACCCTTTAACAGGAATTCGATGATTGTCTTCATCCAATTCTGTATGTCAGTCGTAAATTGACACCAACAGAAAAAAGAACATCATCGAGCGGGAATTACTTGCGGGACTGTACTGTTTTGCAAAATTGCAACGCTATCTTATTGGTGCAAAATTCATCTTGGAGACAGATCAACGTGCTTTATCCTATCTTAAAACTGCAAAATTTCGTTATGAGGAAGCAGCCCGAGCAGCAATCGCTCTCCAGCCCTATGACTATGGCATTCGTGACATCTAAGGCAGTCAGAACGTGGTCGCGGATGTGTTATCACGGTTTGTGAAAGACCCACTGTCAGCTAACAACACTGCAAATGCAAATCTGATGTGACGTTACAGCAAACCTATCAACTTACTTCTCCGCCGCTAGTTGACCAATAGACAGTGTTCCATATATGCACATATTTTGCTGACGATGCTTTTTTGCATGAATCTAATGACATATGACTGCTATTTGAAGAGAATATGGGAACATTCCCTGTGATGAACACCAAGACTGAAAACTATATTATTGTTTCATCAAAAAGAGAAACAATTCGCTCACAAACTCTCTTGACAGTGCTTACAGGTATTGACCACGATCACTCAGCACATGGTGATGATGAATATTCAGATCGTCAATTTCAAGATATAACTTCTTTTACTCAGCTCATCACGTGGATGGCTTGTACCTTATTGACTGGTTTCATACACGGTTTATGTGTATTAAACACACGTTAATTGATGTTATTCGAATAATGTGACATTTGAGTCATTTGAATGCAAAGACTGATTTATTCCGGTTTCTGAACAGTGTACAAAAGTAAGGGACTTAACTCAAAAATGCCTCTCATGGACAAAGGAACAAAACTAGATAAATCCTTGCGTGCGATAACTTATCTGTATTAGCGTGGGCATTGAGCAATGGTGATTAACTTGAATTCACAGAGGAACCTACACGATAACATGGAGGATAATCATGGACATAAACCTTGTGCGCGATTATAAATATTTTTGCTAGACTTTCATTCATTCATAACCCTCCACTCCCAAAGGAGCATAGGCCTTCAACAAACACATGCCAAGTCCTCCTGTCCCGTGCCATCATCTCAAGTTCTTTCCATGTTCTCCTCATCATTTTCACCTCTGTTTCCAACTCTCTTCTCCATGTACTTCTTGGTCTTCCTCTGCCTCTCTTGCCCTGGGGGTTCCAGAACAAGGACTGCCTTGTAATGCTATCAACAGGTTTCCTCAGTGTGTGTCCTATCCATCGCCATCGTCTTCTTCTCATCTCTTGTTCCACTGGCACTTATCTAGTTCTTGTCATCAGTTCCACGTTGGTAACCTTGTCATACCATTTTAATCCCTCTATTCTTTAGTTGGTTATTATTCCACTAGTACTGATGAGAATGGAACATTGTTGCTTTTATTACGTTGCATTAATTAGCTGTGGATTAGTTTTAATTAGCTTGTTGAGATCCTGTCTTTGACATAAGTCATTACTACACTACATTAATTGTATAATTGAACATTTTAATTGTTCTCACAACAAGTTTGCAATTTGTACCATACTTCTAAACACTTTGAGGATAAAGTTTGTTCTTTCGTTCGTTCTATCTGATTCTACTCTTCGGTTAGGGAGGGCACATTACGATTGAATACTGTCAATGTATGCTGTTTGTCGTGGTTGAGTTAAAGTGTTAGAATATTTGTCGAGTTAGACAATTGTAGTGAAATCGACAATGAGAGTGAACCGACAAAATCATAGATTACACTTAGATATTGTGTAAATAGGGTGAACTTGAGACCAAACTGGAAGAGGATTCATTAAAGTTATCTCTCTCTCTCTCTCTCTCTCTCTCTCTCTCTCCAAGCCGCAACACACTTAAATAGTCTAAGCACCACCCGCTTTCTCTCGTTTCTCTTGTCAAAAATAGAGACTATAGTAAGAGCTTGTAATATTAAGTATGGATGAAGGGTCGTGAACAGCTCGTTAACAAATGCGTAAATTTTATTAAAGGTTCTTGAAGAAGAAAACGTATATGAAAATAATGTATGTCAGCACAACAACATAAAAACATCAATAATCACATCAAGCTTACAAATATGCATTTATACACCAACGAACACACAAACCACCAACATAAAAACCTGCCCTGTAGAACACCAAGAAAATAAATAAAGAAAGTTCTCAATCCTTCCGCTTTTGGGGAACCACATTCGATAACTCCACTTAGTGTCTTTACGTGTAGATATCCTCCATAGGTGATGGAATAATATAAATAAATCCACTGTAGGCGCTATAGTTGGTTATACCCTAATGACGAGATAGGCTGTAGATGACTCTGTCTATCTTCGGCTGACCGCTCATACGTGCGGGGTTTTAAATGACCAGAAATACACCCAAGACGAGGTCACTTTAGGACAAATAGTCCATTGCGCTATTATCCCGGCGCGTGAAATTAGGCCTGCGTACTTGGTGTTAAATTTGGTTGGGCTGGCTTGAACTTTAATTTGTGACTGAGTGCTCCGTTTAAGCACAAAGTCTGGTGATTTAAATTCTGCTGAAGACGATGGGCTGATAGATATACTGGAAGCCCTAATGTTCAGACTGGTGATCAAGAGGCGAGTAGGAAACCACTACTGCCAAATTCAATTTCAGATTTTGCTTTGGCTCTTTAAACACTGCGTGATCTTATTTCCCATTTAGAGGGATGGGTGTTGACAAAGAGTTGTATTTCAGGTAGGGGTGACAACTCGTGGTGCTAATTGCTTCAGAAACAGCGAGATCGAAGAGAATGTGACGTTCTTCGCTTGACTGGAATCCTGCGATAGCAGTGAGGTATGCTGAAACTGAGATCCAAAAGAAACGACTTTTACATCAAGCAAACAATACAAACTAATTACCGGGAGAAATCACCTAACATAACAAGTCACACTCCTATCAGGTATATATAATAGCTAACATGAATATATATATATATATATATATATATATATATATATATATATATATATATATATATATATATATATATATATATATATATATATATATATATATATATATATATATATATATATATAATCAAGATATCTACTTACCCCGAGATGACGAGAAATAGGCAGCACAATTTAGTTCTGCTGTGCTAACATCTGTCTTAGTCTCATTTGGCCATCTACGGGCAGGAAAATTTTACGAGTGTGCTTGGCTGAGTAAACCTATCTAAATTTATAGTCTACAAGTGACGCTACCCCCGGACACCTGGCTTCGCCTGTTCCCACAGATGTTCGGCGTGTATCGAAATCAAGAGTAAGACAAATGTTATTCTACAGTATACATCAGAAGACAACAGCCGCGAGAAAGTTTCCCAGATAGACATAATATTATTCTGTGAGCGATCAGGGGCCACATCAAAATCTCTCAGAACAAACGTGAGTTTTGTCTCCCCTTTCCTTCCGCTACCGACTGTAGGCTAGCGGTTCGCTTCAAAGAACTATTTCTCGCTCGTGATCAAAAACTGTTACCAGCAAGAAACGTTCCCCTAGTCAGACACCGCCAGGTGTAGCTTAGGAAATATTATCTGACCGCGACAGACCAAGTGGGGAATTTATAATGAAGGCCAGAACGAAATAGAACCGCGGGGTGGGGTCTGAGAGGGGAATAATAATGGGCAGGTTGTGTTAGTAAAATCTGGAAGAAAAGAAAACTGCAAGTGCAAAAAAATCAAGGAAACGAGAACATTAAAAGATAAGAAAAATGGGACGTGTTGGTAAAATAAAATTATCAGTCAAATCTGTGACACTGTTATATTACCTTTATAATGTAGCATGCCTTTAAATTAATGCTTAAAGGAACATGTGGGAATGAAAGAATATAGTATGCAAAATAAGTGAGAGTGGAAGGACGTAACGTTAGACGGACCTGCGCGCCAAACTATTAACTATTTGAAAATAAAGATCGTTCCTACAAACTACTCAACTTATAGTTTTCGTTCCTCACATAATTTCTGAAACTCTTTGCAGACACTCTGTATAGCGGAATCAGAGGTGCTGGAATGTTCTTCCTTGTCAACCTGTCCCAAAGTTTGCTCCAGGGAACCTTGTCAAACGCCTTCTCCAGGTCGAAGGAACAAAGATGCATCTCACAGTTACACTCAAGGGCCTTTTCACTCAGTTGTATGAGCGTAAAGATGAGGTCCGGAGTACTTCGATTTGCTCGGAAGCCGCACTGGACCTAATTCAATAGTAGCTCAGCTAGACGTTTGAATCTCCGATCTTGGATTCTAGAGTGAATTTTACAAAGGACACTGAGAAGAAATTTGCCTCTATGATCTCCACATTGTCGGTTGTCTCCCTTAATAAATATGGGTGTTATCATGGAAATCTCTCATGTTGGTTGTCTCCCTTAATAAATATGGGTGTTATCATGGAAATCTCTCATGTCGGTTGTCTCCCTTAATAAATATGGATGTTATCATGGAAATCTCTCAATCCTTTGGTATGGTCTTTTGGCACCAGGCTGGTTGTAGTACCTTCATTAGTTATAGGTCGCTGTAGCGGGAGGTTAATTAGATGTAGATATCTATATAGGAATCCAGGTATGTCATATGCTACCAGGATAGTATGCCAGTACAGAGTTCTGGTCTTACAAGTAATACCCCAGTCTTAGAAATAAGTACTGGTGTATGGCTATCATAGAAATAGTCAGACTGTGAAAACCCTGGCCAGTTGGTAAGAAGTTGTACCAGGATTTAAGGCGTCTCCTCCCTATGACTATCTTATGATTACTTATATTCTAGGGGATAAGTAAAATGAGCATTCACTGAAACCACAAATGGAAGAAGTGAATAAATCCTCAGGTACAGTTAAAATAGTTTAATAATTACACTAATATTCTATTTCTACTAGCTGGAAAAGAGCATACACATTTATATATATAAAAGTATTCACACAATTACTATTATTGTCTGTTTAGACTTCAAGGTCTTGAATATTAAAGTTACTGCAATCTGCAATCACTGTTTTTAGTCTCTTGACTTTCCAATGAATTTTCATCAGTTGACTGAACTATGGATTTTCACTATTAGCTGTTTCTTATATATTGGTGGTCAGTGTCTTAACTGACACTTATCTGTTCAACTTGATACTGCCGACACTGAACTGTCCTTTGCTGATATCAGACTTGGTAGACCCAACAGTAGGGATGCCAATGACCAGTTGAAGTTCACTCTTTGGGGTCCTGCACTTTTGTGGGATGGCCTCTGATGAACAACACAGGCTTCTGATACTGGACAGTCTGGTTTGAGTTATTTCATGGAACCTGCAACATAACAGCCTTGGCTAGTATCTGGCTAGACTTGTAGCTGACTAGCACAGATGTCAGACCAGTCAGTCATCAGATGTCACCGTTATACAATCATAGTAAGTAAGGACATCATTTCAGTGATATAAAATTAATATTAACATTTCAATTAAGTGTAACTGACTAGCACATAAGTCAGACTAGTCAGTCATCAGGTGTCAAAGTTATACAGTCATAGCAAGTAACATCATTTCAATGATACAGAATTAATATTAACATATCAGTAATAAACATCATCTGGTTTATTCCGCTCCTATACATCCCTTTCTGATCTATAACTTGATCCTTCCAAATCATATCAAGTACAAATTCAAATACTGATGCTATTCTTAGCATCTACACAAAATTAATACATAAATAAAGAGAGTGACCAAGCGATCAAGTTGCTTTCTTCGGTAGTACAATTACATAGTTTTGGAATTGAAACCTGGCTGTGGAACACTCCATTTTACCAGCTGTAAATGGGCACTCAGTTGTGCGCTCAAACTAGGGAAGGAAAAGGCATCGAGCAAGGGGCTAGTCACCTTAACCTCGTAAACGCGGTATACTATTCATTTCCCTATGGCAATCTCTGGTCATGGGACTGCCTTTATCTTCGTAAACGATAAAGCATTTAATATCGACGAGATACAGCATTTAATATAATAAATATTTTCTATTTGGCTGTGGGGCTAGTTTGAATACCTTTTAGTACAAACAACAATCATCCATAAAGCACATGTTTAAATCATATTCAAAATAACAATACATTATATCAGGCATATTTTGTGAACTCTACATATGAACCTGAAATAAAAGAAAAATTATTATACACGGTAGTTATTCTAATTTCGCTTACCCTCAGACTCCAGATACTGACTGAAACTTATGGCGATTCGCTCACACTTCAGATAGATGTAGGGTAGTGGCGATTATCTGCCGTCCGTCCGTCTGTCTCAAACCTCTTTCGATGTATATCTCTCCAGTTTTACCGATACGCTTATATACGAATAGCACGGACGTATCGGAGGGTACTGACGTCACAGCTTAAACCTAGGCCTGAAAAATCTTTCCCGAACAGCGATTTCAGCCGATCTGTGCGTCGAATGAAATTTTGCCTTTCTCATTCTCGGCATATATAATATCCATATTGTTCCATCTTATCTAGTTTTATCCAGCCGATAAATCTCTATCTTCCTATCCCTGTAATTTCCCAAACTGTTATTTGTTGATTTAAATATTTAGAACAGAAGTGGGTTTACCAGCTGTTAGCGTAACTGTGGGCAGCCGTAATACGCATATATTCCCGTAAATGATAATTTCCTACCGTTTCTTCTTTTATACAGTTATACACAATCCTTTCCTGGACCAAAATGTGAAATCCTTTTCCTAATGATTCCCTTCTGCTTTTATTTATCGTTGGCGATTTCCTCTGTCTGATACACATTTCGCTGATACACCGCCATCTTGAAAGCGGTCAATCGATCGTTGACGGGTTTATAAATCTACATGAACACGTTTGCAATGACTTGAAACCAATTTTGCGACATAGCTCCCCCATATTTTAAGCTGGATGATATCTAGCTTAACTATTGGGTACAAGACAATTGCAAATCGACCATTCCGATGTTAGTTTTCCTTCCTTCTATCCTCCTCAAGCTCTGTGGGATGGCGACTTAGAAAATCTGCGCCCACATTCTGTTTTCCCGGAATATATTCAATAGTGAAGGAATATGGCTGAATCAATAATGACCATCTTAGTAAGCGAGTATTTGCATGACGTGATGAGGCCAAAAATGACAGGGGTTGATGATCGCACTGGACCACAAATGGTTTGCCATACAGATAGGGTTGAAACTTATTGACGGCCCACACCAATGCTAAACATTCCCTCTCTATAGTAGAGTAATTCTTTTCTGCAGCGTTCAACTTGCGGCTGGCATAAGCAACAGGAAAAAGTTCCTCATTCTGGGTCTGAGATTTTTGCAAAAGCGCTGCCCCAATTCCTACATTGCTTGCATCAGTCCGTACTATAAACTCTTGCGTCATATCTGGTAACTTCAGAATAGGCCTACTAGTGAGTCTATGCTTCAATTCTGAATATGCATGCTCACACTCTGCCGTCCACTTTATTGTGTCAGGTTTTCCTTTCTTTGTCAGATCCGTCAAAGGTGCACATAAGGTGTTGAAGTCTTTGATGTACTTTTGATAGAATCCTCCTAAGGATACGAACGACCTCACATCCTTTTTTGTCTGTGGTCTAGGTGCATTCCTTAACTTTTCTATATTTTTGGGATCAGGAGACATGTTTCCATGACAAATTGTATGTCCCAAAAATTCTAATTCCTGACATCCGATTACACACTTTGTTGGACGAGCAGTCAAACCTGCCTCTCTGAGTCTACCCAGTAACATTGATAGAGAATGTAGATGATCCTCAAATGTTTCCGTGGCTATGAGAATGTCATCCATAAAGTTGGTGATGTTAGAGTTGTTCAAGTGTTCCAGCAATTTCCTCATCATCCTTGAAAATACGCTTGGTGCGTTTTTCAACCCGAATGGTAGTACATTAAATTCGTAGTGACCATCCGAAGTGCTAAAAGCCAGCATGTGTCGGATCTCGGGTTTGACAGGAATCTGGTAATATCCCTTACTTAAATCGACCTTAGAGAAATATTTCGCAGTACTTAGCGTCGAGAACAGCTGATTGGTATCCGGTAATGGATCAGCTTGGGTTTCAGTGATCGCATTCAATTTCCGGTAATCGATTCAGAGTCGGTGTTCTCCACTTGGTTTTCTCAACAGTACAACACTTGAACTGTAAGGTGATTCTGACTTGGAGATGATTTGTTCTTGCAACAGATAATCAATCTTCTCCTTCAATGCCTGTGCCTTGGCCTATGGTATAGGGTAGGGCTTCATGCTGATAGGTGATGTATCGATGAGCTTCATATCATATGTCAATAAGTTGGGGCATCCTGGTTGATCAGTTAACACATCTGCATGTGTTTTTTTAAAACTCTTTAACTTGCTCCCTCTGTTCCTGAGTTAACTGAGTACTAATTTTGACTTGTTCATATGTCTCAGTTGGTCTCAATGGATACTCTATTGAGGTAAGTGGTTCATGCTTCATTTCGGTTGCGATGGCTAGAGTCATCATATGGGCTACCTCCGTTGATATCCTGTCATAATATTTCTTTAACAGATTAACATGGTACACCTTTTCTTTGCCCTTCTTGTCAATTTTGTAATTAGTCCTCGATATTTTCTCTAGCACGTTATATGGACCCTGCCAACCAATCTGCAGTTTATTGTTACTGCTGGGCAATAGAAGAAGCACTTTTTCTCCAACAGCAAGTTCGCTATCCTTTGTTTTCTTGTTATAGTATTCAGTATGTTTCTTTCTGGCTCTGCGAAGATTGTCATTAGCCAATTTCCAGCCCATTTTCAGTCGAGTGGTCAACTCATTTACATACTGAATTGGTGAGGTGACACTTTCCTCTGCCTTCTCATCTGTCCAAGTCCGCAGCAATGCTTCCAGTGGACCTTTTATAGGCCGACCAAACAACAATGTGGCCGGTGCCATTCATGTGAATTGTGTGGGACTTCCCAGTATGCAAATAATGCAGCTGGTAAGTATTCATCCCATGTTTCAGGTTTCTCACTTGCCAGCTTTCTGAGAATAGAAATGAGCGTACCATTGAACCGCTCGACTTGACCATTTCCTTGTGGGTGATAAGGAGAGCAATGATAATGTCTGGCTTGAAAAAATCCTGAACACTTCTTGGGTTAGCTTTCCCTTGAACTGGGAACCATTGTCCGTCAATATTTGATGTGGGAAGCCTAACCGGGTGAATATGGTCAACAATGCCTCTGCCACATGCTTAGAATCTATAGATGCCATGGCTACAGCCTCTCCTCACATAGAGCATGTATCAACTAGAGTTAGGATATAACTATTCCTTCTCTTAGTCCTAGTGAGGGGTCCAACAATATCCACTGCAACTCTTTCGAATGGAGTACCCATGATTGGCATTTCTCCTAGAGTTGCTGGTGCAGTCCCATGCTTGGGGGCTACACGTTGACACTCTGGACAAGATTTCACATATCTTTTGATATCTTCCGTGATCCCTGGCCAGTAATAGTGACAAGCTATCCGTTGACTTGTGGCACCAATTCCCATGTGTCCACTAAATGGAATAGCATGTGCTAGCTCCATAACTTTCTCCCTGTATGATTTTGGTACTACCAGCTGTCCATGTCCTTGAGGTCCTGTACCAGCTTTTCTATACAGTAGTCCTTTTTTTATATACAAGTCTCCTTTTTTCTGGAGGGTTATGGGCCTTTGGCAATTTGCCAAAACAAGGCTTCAATGTGTCATCTTCTGATTGAGCCTTTTTCATCTGCTCTGGCTGAGTATTGTTAGGATTTTCCTCCTCTTTTTTGGTGCTCGACCTGGTCTGGACTGCTGCCAGGACAACAGGTTTTACTGGGTCACCCAAAAAGACATACCTACACCCCAATATCAGCGGGTATATAGGGTCATCTATTACTGCGGCTGTTATCACTCCTTCCACGTAGCGAGATTTCACATTGATCCTAGCTATAGGAAGTGTCATGGTTGCTGTTCCCTTAGTTGCCCCTTGTATTTCCACGGTTTCTGTGGTAATTTGATCAGGGTGCACTAGGGTTGAACTCACAACTGAGTTGAAATCCAGGCAGGTATCATATAAGCAACTGACTCGATTGCCGTTCACGGTTACGAGCTCACTCACAGGGGGATGACGGAGGCTATTCTGACTCCCTGTTAGTTCCATCATATCTGTCCTATTCCCTGTTGCTAAACATGCAGCGTGATGAGGGGTTTTTCTTCTACAATCTACAGTGTTGTGGTTGCTCATCTTACAAATTTTGCACCACTTATCTCCCTGTTTGTAGGGTTTCTTTTCCTGAGTCTGAGGGTTTTTGTCCTTATCATCAAATCTTGGCTTATTTCTGTACTGTTGGTCTTTTTGGTCAACCTTGGTATTTTGTAGTGGTGGCTTATATCCTTCTACTTGCTTTCTTTTTGTTCCTACCAGTTCAGCTTATTCTGCTTGGTACCTCTCTGCACATTTCAAAGTGTCTTCCAGCCTCTCTGCTCCTTGTTCCATAAGGAATTTCCTCATTTCTTGAGACATGGAATCTTTCACTTGCTCTAACATAATCATTTCTTTCAGATCCTCATAGGTTTTCTGATACTTACCTAAACTACTCCATTTCAACAAACACGTTTCTAGCCTAGCTGAGAACTGGTTATATGTTTCTCCAGGTAGAGGTTTAGAAGTTCTAAATTTCTTCCTATATGCCTCTGAGTTCTTTTCATACCGGATCAGTAAGGCTTGCTTTAGTATTTCATAATTTTCCTGATCTTCTTTGGGGAGTTTCAGAAACACATCATATGCAATACCTCTCAATCCCTGAGATAACTTTAAACTCCATTTCTCCTTTTCCAGTCCATATGTAGAGGCTAGCCTTTCATACCTATCCAGGTACGACTCGATTGCGTCCTCCTTTTCAACAAATGGATCTAGGTGGAAGTTCATGGCCCCATTTGCTGTGTTCTGAAAAGAGCTATTCTCAGAACGTGGTGAGCTGTTACCATGGATGCTAGTCCCAGCCTGAAGTTCCAGTTCAAGCTGTCTCATTTTCAGCTCATGGTCTCTCTCTGCTTGTAACCTCCTTTCTTCTCTCTCTGCTTGTAACCTCCTTTCTTCTCTCTCAGCTTCTAATTTCTTAGCTTCTCTATTCTGCTTCTATCTCTTCTTGGCTTTTCTTAGCTTCTCCCTCTTCTCTTCTGCTTCTAATTTCTTGGCTTCTCTCTCTGCTTCTACTTTCTTGGCTTCTACTTCCAATCTCTTTTCTTCTCTGTCCATATACTTTTCACATTCCGTCGTGACATACTGGACCAGATCATCACCACTCTTGCCAAGCTCTTTTCCCACCTGCAGTGTAGCAGACCTAAACTTGACCAAGTCAGCCATGATGTATCTGTAGTCTAGTAGGGTAAGCTGTCTTACTCAAACTAAATTACTACAATATAATTAACTTAATTAAAATTAAAGTTAATTAAACTGACTTCACCATATATGAAACAGCTTTATCTGCACTCAATGGTACTCCTAAACAATATGCACTTCCTACTATGTTAACTCTTTCCAAAATTTTCAAAAAATTTTTTTTCTACACAGCAGAAATAGAAAGTTGGCTCAGGAATATCAAAGATATATCCCGGACGAGCCCCCACTGTAGCGGGAGGTTAATTAGATTTAGATATCTATATAGGAATCCAGGTATGTCATATGCTACCAGGATAGTATGCCAGTACAGAGTTCTGGTCTTACAAGTAATACCCCAGTCTTAGAAATAAGCACTGGTGTATGGCTATCATAGAAATAGTCAGACTGTGAAAACCCTGGCCAGTTGGTAAGAAGTTGTACCAGGATTTAAGGCGTCTCCTCCCTATGACTATCTTATGATTACTTATATTCTAGGGGATAAGTAAAATGAACATTCACTGAAACCACAAATGGAAGAAGTGAATAAATCCTCAGGTACAGTTAAAATAGTTTAATAATTACACTAATATTCTATTTCTACTAGTTGGAAAAGAGCATACATATATTATATATATATATATATATATATATATATATATATATATATATATATATATATATAAAGTATTCACACAATTACTATTATTGTCTGTTTAGACTTCAAGATCTTGAATATTAAAGTTACTGCAATCTGCAATCACTGTTTTTAGTCTCTTGACTTTCCAATTAATTGTCATCAGTTGACTGAACTATGGATTTTCACTATTAGCTGTTTCTTATATATTGGTGGTCAGTGTCTTTACTGACACTTATCTTTTCAACTTGATACTGCTGACACTGAACTGTCCTTTGCTGACATCAGACTTGGTAGATCTAACAGTAGGGATGCCAATGACCAGTTGAAGTTCACTCTTTGGGGTCCTGCACTTTTGTGGGATTGCCTCTGATGAACAACACAGGCTTCTGATACTGGACAGTCTGGTTTGAGTTATTTCATGGAACCTGAAACATCATATCAGCCTTGGCTAGTATCTGGCTAGACTTATAGCTGACTAGCACAGATGTCAGACCAGTCAGTCATCAGATGTCACCGTTATACAATCATAGTAAGTAAGGACATCATTTCAGTGATATAGCATTAATATTAACATTTCAATTAAGTGTAACTGACTAGCACATAAGTCAGACTAGTCAGTCATCAGGTGTCAAAGTTATACAGTCATAGCAAGTAACATCATTTCAATGATACAGAATTAATATTAACATTATCAATAATAAACATCATCTGGTTTATTCCGCTCCTATACATCCCTTTCTGATCTATAACTTGATCCTTCCAAATCATATCAAGTACAAATTCAAATACTGATGCTATTCTTAGCATCTACACAAAATTAATACATAAATAAAGAGAGTGACCAAGCGATCAAGTTGCTTTCTTCGGTAGTACAATTACATAGTTTTGGAATTGAAACCTGGCTGTGGAACACTCCATTTTACTAGCTGTAAATGGGCACTCAGGTGTGCGCTCAATCTAGGGAAGGAAAAGGCAGCGAGGAAGGGGACTAGTCACCTTAACCTCGTAAACGCGGTATACCATTCATTTCCCTATGGCAATCTCTGGTCATGGGACTGCCTTTATCTTCGTAAACGATAAAGCATTTAATATCGACGAGATACAGCATTTAATATAATAAATATTTTCTATTTGGCTGTGGGGCTAGTTTGAATACCTTTTAGTACAAACAACAATCATCCATAAAGCACATGTTTAAATCTTATTCAAAATAACAATACATTATATCCATGAATATTATACAGGCATATTTTGTGAACTCTACATATGAACCTGAAATAAAAGAAAAATTATTATACACGGTAGTTATTCTAATTTCGCTTACCCTCAGACTCCAGATACTGACTGAAACTTATGGCGATTCGCTCACACTTCAGATAGATGTAGCGTAGTGGCGATTATCTGCCGTCCGTCTGTCTGTCTCAAACCTCTTTCGATGTGTGTGTCTCCAGTTTTACCGATACGCTTATATACGCATAGCGCGGACGTATCGGAGGGTACTGACGTCACAGCTTAAACCTAGGCCTAACAAATCTTTCCCGAACAGCGATTTCAGCCGATCTGTGCGTCGACTGAAATTTTGCCTTTCTCATTCTCGGCATATATAATATCCATATTGTTCCATCTTATCTAGTTTTATCCAGCCGATAAATCTCTATCTTCCTATCCCTGTAATTTCCCAAACTGTTATTTGTTGATTTTAATATTTAGAACAGAAGTGGGTTTACCAGCTTTCAGCGTAACTGTGGGCAGCCGTAATACGCATATATTCCCGTAAATGATAATTTTCTACCGTTTCTTCTTTTATACAGTTATACACAATCCTTTCCTGGACCAAAATGTGAAATCCTTTTCCTAATGATTCCCTTCTGCTTTTATTTATCGTTGGCGATTTCCTCTGTCTGATACACATTTCGCTGATACACCGCCATTTTGAAACCGGTCAATCGATCGTTGACGGGTTTATAAATCTACATGAACACGTTTGCAATGACTTGAAACCAATTTTGCGACTCTGCCTTCAGTTCTTCCGTCATGATGCCATCATCACCACCATTGGTTTCCTCTTTTGTGATAGTGGTTATCATTTTTAAGTCTTGACCATGCTCACAGTCAAAGAGCTCTGAGAAATATTCTTTCTATGTTTCCATCACTTGCTTTGGGGCAGTAAGCAACTTGTCTTGTTTATCTTTTATAAATTTTAGAGGGTAATGTTTTCTCCCCACGTGTACGTGTTGATCTTGAAGAACGATTTCTGGTTTTCTTGAGTATCTTTTCTTGCTTTTCTCAAAATTATTTTAACGGTTTTTGTTTTACTTCTAGCACCCTGTTCTTTCCTTCTGTTCTGACTATCAAATATTCTATTTATTTTTCCGTTTTTTTTTTCTGCTGTGTTTTAGCTTCTAAGTATTTCCATGCTTTTTTTTTCTCTCTTTAACTTTTTCTGTCCACTGGAGTGTTCTCTTTCCCTCCTATCAATGTCGAACTTCTCTACATGCTTCTGCTGTAGCTGTTTTTATGATGTCCGTTCCGTTGCAAGCGATCTTTGTCCTCTCAAGACTGTGTGTAGTCCCGGCTTCTGGGTCTTCCCAGTAAAGTAGAGGCAGTGATATATGTCTGTGTCCGATAACGTCACTTGACAGTGGTTGAGGCTCGGTCGCTGCTACGCCATTGATGAACGGAGCTGTGTCCTATCGAGACTGTGTGTGGTCCCGGTTTCCGGGTCCTCCCAGTTCAGGTGGGCCAGGGCTTGTTTGTTTTTGGTAATGCAGCTCGGCAGTGGTAGAGGCTCGGCGCTGGCTGTGCCGATCACTCGATGCGTCTTGTCTTGGAGATATAACCCCCTTTACAGGGTAGAGAACCACTTTTCTCATGGCATTGCACCCTCGCCACCAGACAAGAGGTTCCCTGGGGTTGCAATAAAGCCCACCGGTGGCTGGCCTCTCTGCCAGTCACCACTGTCTTCGGAGGTATAACCCCCTTTGCAGGGTAGAGAGTTATCAAACCTCGGGGCAGTACACACACGCCAATGTGGGCCTGGTGTACCCTGTTTCGAGTCTAGGATGCTCCCTGGGGTTGAAAGAAAGCCCGAATCACACTCCCCCAATCGTCTAATACGTGTGGATGCACGGCGGGTTGCGGCCCTCTCGCCTGGTGTCACGATGGGTGGCTTCCCGGCCGTGTGGCAACTCGGACCATGTGCAGAAGGGCGGTGGTGGCTGCGCCAGGCTGTCTGCACAAAGGGTAAAAGAGTCTAGTTACTCGCACCCTATGGCGATTAAAAAGCAAAGGAAAGCATGATGTCAGTTTTTTTAAGCCTGAGTGTTTCCACGTCATCTGATTGTTCTTCTAGGTCACTGCTGTCACAATAAGACCCTGTCTTTTCTTCTGGCTCACTTAGCTTGTAGGTGTTAATTTTCATCTCTCTTGTTTGATTATTTATTATTTTTTTTATGGGAAACGCCTAGGCCGAACATTTCTTTCAGTTGCTTTTTTAATCGTTAAGTCAGTTCCACCTTGATACTTGCAAGGGAGAGGGCACTTGTACAATCTGAAATAATATTTTAAAGTAGTAGAACTCCTAAAATCACGTTTTCTTCTTAAAGTACGCCCAGTTTTACATGATGATGGAACATTTCATTTGCTTCTAGTGATACAAAAAAAGTTTTTATCACAGCTAGAAATTTGTTGGCACGTTTAGAAAAAGCACCCAAGAAATAAAAATCAACGATATAAACTGTCAATTTGTCTGCCATTTTGAAAATGAAACAAGTCATGGTGTTTGGCAAAGCGGTCACGTGTGTGCAGGAGTGGATGATTTTTTATTTTGTATTGCGGTTGTGACGGTGAGCACTTGTGTCGAAAATCCAGTTTACAAAATTTGCATTAGAGGGTTTACGAGCTTATGATTTACAGTGAAGGGTGGCAAATTATACGACTCGTTGATTTGTAAGAAAAGCGCGATAAATCCATAATTACGCCACTTCTGAGAAAGGGATGAATTTTAGACATAGAAATTCGTGAGTCAGTAAATACGCTTGCGTAAATTTGCATAGGAAAACTAACAGACGATATAAGACAACTTAAGGGTTGATAAATACATGCTGTATAGACTGATTGTCAAAGGGCGACTACAAACTTTTTACAGCCCTTGAGAGATAAAGCCATAAGTTTTGGTCAGTTAACGACGCAGTAGAAATTGCACGCACGGGAAAGTGTGAACGGTTTTAATCGAGAAACTTAGGGAGCCGCGCTGGTGTAATGGCTACAACGTTGTACTGGCGACCAGGTGTTCATGGTTCAAACCCGGCCGTCGGCGTTTGAAGAAATGTTTACGACCGGAAATTTGACTGAATATTCTGAACGGCTCCTGCACATAAATCGCTCCTGCACATAAATCCAGTGTGGATGGGAAGGAGCGAAGCTCCTGACCGGGTTGGAAGGAAAGTCTACTGACCCCCCAGCCTCGCAATGACATGTCATTGGGCCGAAAGAGCTGGAAAGCTCGAGTTTTATAGAAAAAAAAAATCGAGAAACTTTGAATAATAATTGTAAGGATAAATCGACGCATTAGTTTAGTCAGTCAGTTCTGAAACGCGCGTAGCGTAGGAAATTAATATTAGACAAACATAAAGGTATGTTTTCAGGCACTCGTAAGAAATAAAGAAGTAGAACACTTGGACAACAGAAAAACAACAGACGTGAGTGGCTTACCCAGGGTTCGAACCCCGTACCTTCGTACGACAACTCCGCCTAGCTATCAAGCGAATCACACTGACCCCACGGCCAGCTAGGCATCCCCAAAAAAAGGATGCTTTGCTGACTATTTATCAGTACGAAACACACAAGATAACACCGGAAGTATACAGTGGGCAACTCAGCCCTTTAATGACGCAATCACTTCTGTTGTTCCCCTATTAACAGTATGTGTCAGTCCAAACAAGACAAAGACCTTGATACTGGGTCCAGTAAATAGTAGAAGACTTAAGGACAGTAGTATAGAACAGAGGGTAGGTTTCTGGTATTGTATAAACATAAATAACACATAAGGAAGGGAAACCCGAGGCCTGTAAACAGTAAATTAATATTAGACAAACATAAAGGTATGTTTTCAGGCACTCGTAAGAAATAAAGAAGTAGAACACTTGGACAACAGAAAAACAACAGACGTGAGTGGCTTACCCAGGGTTCGAACCCCGTACCTTCCGTACGACAACTCCGCCTAGCTATCAAGCGAATCACACTGACCCCACGGCCAGCTAGGCATCCCCAAAAAAGGATGCTTTGCTGACTATTTATCAGTACGAAACACACAAGATAACACCGGAAGTATACAGTGGGCAACTCAGCCCTTTAATGACGCAATCACTTCTGTTGTTCCCCTATTAACAGTATGTGTCAGTCCAAACAAGACAAAGACCTTGATACTGGGTCCAGTAAATAGTAGAAGACTTAAGGACAGTAGTATAGAACAGAGGGTAGGTTTCTGGTATTGTATAAACATAAATAACACATAAGGAAGGGAAACCCGAGGCCTGTAAACAGTAAATTAATATTAGACAAACATAAAGGTATGTTTTCAGGCACTCGTAAGAAATAAAGAAGTAGAACACTTGGACAACAGAAAAACAACAGACGTGAGTGGCTTACCCAGGGTTCGAACCCCGTACCTTCCGTACGACAACTCCGCCTAGCTATCAAGCGAATCACACTGACCCCACGGCCAGCTAGGCATCCCCAAAAAAGGATGCTTTGCTGACTATTTATCAGTACGAAACACACAAGATAACACCGGAAGTATACAGTGGGCAACTCAGCCCTTTAATGACGCAATCACTTCTGTTGTTCCCCTATTAACAGTATGTGTCAGTCCAAACAAGACAAAGACCTTGATACTGGGTCCAGTAAATAGTAGAAGACTTAAGGACAGTAGTATAGAACAGAGGGTAGGTTTCTGGTATTGTATAAACATAAATAACACATAAGGAAGGGAAACCCGAGGCCTGTAAACAGTAAATTAATATTAGACAAACATAAAGGTATGTTTTCAGGCACTCGTAAGAAATAAAGAAGTAGAACACTTGGACAACAGAAAAAAACAACAGACGTGAGTGGCTTACCCAGGGTTCGAACCCCGTACCTTCCGTACGACAACTCCGCCTAGCTATCAAGCGAATCACACTGACCCCACGGCCAGCTAGGCATCCCCAAAAAAAAGGATGCTTTGCTGACTATTTATCAGTACGAAACACACAAGATAACACCGGAAGTATACAGTGGGCAACTCAGCCCTTTAATGACGCAATCACTTCTGTTGTTCCCCTATTAACAGTATGTGTCAGTCCAAACAAGACAAAGACCTTGATACTGGGTCCAGTAAATAGTAGAAGACTTAAGGACAGTAGTATAGAACAGAGGGTAGGTTTCTGGTATTGTATAAACATAAATAACACATAAGGAAGGGAAACCCGAGGCCTGTAAACAGTAAATTAATATTAGACAAACATAAAGGTATGTTTTCAGGCACTCGTAAGAAATAAAGAAGTAGAACACTTGGACAACAGAAAAACAACAGACGTGAGTGGCTTACCCAGGGTTTGAACCCCGTACCTTCCGTACGACAACTCCGCCTAGCTATCAAGCGAATCACACTGACCCCACGGCCAGCTAGGCATCCCCAAAAAAAGGATGCTTTGCTGACTATTTATCAGTACGAAACACACAAGATAACACCGGAAGTATACAGTGGGCAACTCAGCCCCTTAAATGACGCAATCACTTCTGTTGTTTCCTTTCTTTAGTTGTTCAGTCCAATTAACAGTACCTTGATACTGGGTCCAGTAATTAAAACTTTTTACAGGCCTCGGGTTTCCCTTCCTTATGTGTTATTTATGTTTATACAATACCAGAAACCTACCCTCTGTTCTATACTACTGTCCTTAAGTCTTCTACTATTTACTGGACCCAGTATCAAGGTCTTTGTCTTGTTTGGACTGACACATACTGTTAATAGGGGAACAACAGAAGTGATTGCGTCATTAAGGGCTGAGTTGCCCACTGTATACTTCCGGTGTTATCTTGTGTGTTTCGTACTGATAAATAGTCAGCAAAGCATCCTTTTTTGGGGATGCCTAGCTGGCCGTGGGGTCAGTGTGATTCGCTTGATAGCTAGGCGGAGTTGTCGTACGGAAGGTACGGGGTTCGAACCCTGGGTAAGCCACTCACGTCTGTTGTTTTTCTGTTGTCCAAGTGTTCTACTTCTTTATTTCTTACGAGTGCCTGAAAAACATACCTTTATGTTTGTCTAATATTAATTTACTGTTTACAGGCCTCGGGTTTCCCTTCCTTATGTGTTATTTATGTTTATACAATACCAGAAACCTACCCTCTGTTCTATACTACTGTCCTTAAGTCTTCTACTATTTACTGGACCCAGTATCAAGGTCTTTGTCTTGTTTGGACTGACACATACTGTTAATAGGGGAACAACAGAAGTGATTGCGTCATTAAAGGGCTGAGTTGCCCACTGTATACTTCCGGTGTTATCTTGTGTGTTTCGTACTGATAAATAGTCAGCAAAGCATCCTTTTTTGGGGATGCCTAGCTGGCCGTGGGGGTCAGTGTGATTCGCTTGATAGCTAGGCGGAGTTGTCGTACGGAAGGTACGGGGTTCGAACCCTGGGTAAGCCACTCACGTCTGTTGTTTTTCTGTTGTCCAAGTGTTCTACTTCTTTATTTCTTACGAGTGCCTGAAAACATACCTTTATGTTTGTCTAATATTAATTTACTGTTTACAGGCCTCGGGTTTCCCTTCCTTATGTGTTATTTATGTTTATACAATACCAAAAACCTACCCTCTGTTCTATACTACTGTCCTTAAGTCTTCTACTATTTACTGGACCCAGTATCAAGGTCTTTGTCTTGTTTGGACTGACACATACTGTTAATAGGGGAACAACAGAAGTGATTGCGTCATTAAAGGGCTGAGTTGCCCACTGTATACTTCCGGTGTTATCTTGTGTGTTTCGTACTGATAAATAGTCAGCAAAGCATCTTTTTTTTGGGGATGCCTAGCTGGCCGTGGGGTCAGTGTGATTCGCTTGATAGCTAGGCGGAGTTGTCGTACGGAAGGTACGGGGTTCGAACCCTGGGTAAGCCACTCACGTCTGTTGTTTTTCTGTTGTCCAAGTGTTCTACTTCTTTATTCCTTACGAGTGCCTGAAAACATACCTTTATGTTTGTCTAATATTAATTTACTGTTTACAGGCCTCGGGTTTCCCTTCCTTATGTGTTACTTCAACAGTCCTATCTTTTGTTGTTCAGTGACAAGAGGAGACAGTGTTGGACAGTTCAAGAATTATGTTTATGTTGTCAAGACGACAAACGACACGTATGTCAAAATCTGGCCAAGTACATAAACTGTTTTAATATAATGAGAAGAAACAAAAGATTGTAGCTAGCCTGAGAAGTGTGAAACAGTAGATAATTGACAGAAATAATCATCCCTGGTTGTAGTCCAGTCTTGCTAAAGAAACATCAAGTAGTTTCACTAGACATTTTTCGTAACAATGAGATAGTAGTTACTACAAAGATAAAAAACAGAACCAAAGTAGGAACAGCGAGTATTGAGATAACTGCTTATGATATAAGAAACGCTTTAACAGAGCGATAAACAGGAGGCAATCTGATCATCAGAAGTATTTTGTTCCCCCTCATCCGACACATGTGTTTCGGCCCAGTACACTCCTTTACACTCGAAGGGGGCGAGCCCACTTGGGTCATGACTCCCAAGTGCCTCATCTTCCTGTTGCCTCGTATCGAAAATGTAACCCATTTCACTTTGGTAGCAACTTTAAAAATCCACATCTCCGCCAGCCGTGGAGGCAATTGTGAAAGTAACAAAGAGAACAAACAAATTACTCCTATTTGTTCCGTCACACACACAACTAGGGACATGTGTCACTGACACAAGTGCGCGAAGCCGACGAGGCTAGCCACTGTGCGCTAGCAACTGAAATTCTGTGCCCACAACCTCTTATAATATACAACCACTTGTTGCTCGTCAGTCACAACCCTTTTCATCAGTACACTGAAAAACTCAACGCACTGTATGGACTTAGAAAAATTTCTGATGTTATCTGTACCGCAGAGTTTACTGTCATGATTTCCATAGCCCGTTGCGGTTGTTCCACAGCCAGCTTCGATGCGTTTTCGGCAGTTTCACTAAGCCTCTGTCAGTGCCTTGTTCTCGACTGTCCCCTCAGCCCCAACAGTTTCAATTAACCATACACTGATGCAGCCACGAGCCATCTTGCGCAACCTCAACAGCCACGACCCTTGCTAGTGAACCCATCGTGTCTCAGATCCGCGG
Organism: Oreohelix idahoensis; assembly: GCA_024509875.1. Taxonomy (NCBI): domain Eukaryota; kingdom Metazoa; phylum Mollusca; class Gastropoda; order Stylommatophora; family Oreohelicidae; genus Oreohelix; species Oreohelix idahoensis. The sequence goes on from JAMPIV010013128.1 coordinate 277,303, forward strand.
CCAGATCATTATACTTGGTCGTATTTGAACGAATGTTGCTCGTCCCAAGTCTGGATTCAATATGGCACGGTCAGTTTAATTCAGTATAACCTGAAGCGATTCTGAAGAATGAAGCACTATGTATCTGGCCGTATGTAGTCTCCGCGATTTTCTGATACTCTCTGGATATGCCCCTCGTACCAGGTAGGTAAAGCTGCGCCATCTCCCAGTCGTATTGCAATGACAAGAAGTTTTAAAATGACAACAGTGGTTTCTCATGTGTGTAACCACCGTGACAGTTAGAGATAGTAGTAAATTTTGGAAGCAATGTCAGCGAAGAGAGAGAAAATAGGAAATAAAAGTGACGACAGTATAGGAATTTTGCATATGAAAATTTTTTTTGTATAAAAGTTTACCAGCCTCATTGGAAGGTAGGGTATATAACATCATATTTTAAACTGTTGCTGCTCATTGTGACAGGCCTATGTATATAGACTACAATGATTCAGTGACCGCTATGCTTCCCATCGTGCCGCACCTCATTAATTTTAATTAATTTGGCGGTCCAAGTGGCGTCACTCAGGTATTTAGCAATGCACGGTTGGTTACGCATAATCCATTGCCTTTTCTCGAGCTGATTAACTCATAGTGTTTAGCCACACACTATTTGTCTTGTTTCATGCGCTGACAAGCGGATTATTTAAGTCTTAATAACTGTCATTCCTTCTAAAGGAGACGGACCAAGGACGTTTGCCAGAAGCTCGAAGATAGAAGAGCTGTCAAAATTAGACTTTACTGACGGTAACACGGGGCAAAATAACCAGTGCGTAGGTGTTGTAAACGGACTTTGAAGTTTCCCTCATTAGCTCGACAATCGACGAGATAGAAGGGCTTTGTTGTCGAGTCAAGGGGTATACAGAGCGAACGGAGAGAATTCTTTATCTGATGAGAAGAATAAAACCCCGCTTAACTTGACAGATTTGGACGAGGGCACGACTTTCGTCATCTTTCAGCAAAAAATTACTGAGAGTGCCAGACTTCCAGCTCTAATGGGTACCTCCGAAAACGGCGTGTATCTAGGCGCTGAATGGCGTGGGAAACTTGTACATACTCTGCACAAGATAAAAATAGGATGGTTTCACGTATGGGTAAATCATATGTTCCCCAAGGTTAGTACATTAAAAAATAACCTGAGATTTCGCTTCGATGTATTAGCGGGCGTACGAAAAAAGAAAAAGTTAATTTTTGTGTTTTTGTAGTAATATCAATATATCCAGCGATTATATATTTATAACTTCACAAAAACACAAAAATTAAAACTTTTTTTTGGTTCTTCTTATTATATATATTTATATTCATTCATTCATAGAAACCTCCACATCCCCAAAGGAGCATTAGGCCTTCAACAAACACGTTGCCAAGTTTACTCCTGTCACGTGCATCAGTTCTCAAGTTCTGTTCTTGTTTCCTGAGAATCATTGTCACCGCTGTTTCCAACTCTCTTCTCCAGGTACTTCTTATATAAATTATTTTATATATATATGATATATATTAGATATTAATATAAGTATATTTATATATTTATATATAATAAATATATATTATATATACATATTTATTATCTATATATACAGTAGCAGGCATCACTTTGCAAAAAAAATGGGCAGTCATATTTTCGTAACGCAGCACACTCATATGAAGCATGAATTAATTTTAATAAATACTGTATTTCCAGATGAAGATTGGTATCTACTCCCCTATCTATTAACAGTTGGTTTCAGTGCAATATAATGTTCCTTCTCGCAGTAAGGCAAGCTTGGATGCGGCGAGGCATACTTCCCACTAGTGTTTGTAGGTTTTGTGAGTCAGACTGTCCCAGTATTTTCAGCTACCTTCTTCAGTTGTTCAACGTCTCTGAGTCCACTCTTTTTTAAATGATTCTTGAGTAGTGCCCAAACGTTTTCAATTGGGTTTAGGTCAGGGGACTGTTGCTGGCCACTTCAGCACTATCACATTCTTCTCTTGCAGCCATGCTTTGGTGGTAGGAGCTGTATGGCTTTGGGTCATTGTCCATGTTGAAATGTGCACCCATCAGGGTACTATGGACCTGCATAAATGGCAGAAGGTGTCCCTCTGTATGTCGAGTTGTACCTATTCTTTCGTGAGAATTCCTGTGAAAAGTACACAGTGGGGGTGGCCACCTCTTGCTGGACACCCCTCCCCAAAGATGGAATTTATGGGTATGTTTCGGTCGGTGGTACACAGGCGGTCGGTGGTACATCAGGCGTTACGAGTTTTTGGCCAAATATTTATTTGGGCAAGAATTAACCAAAACAGAACATTCCTCTGAAAAAATCACATTGTCCCATGACAAATTTTTTGGTGTTCGTTGGCACAAGTTCAAGCGCATCTTTTGTGAGTTCTGTGAGCAATGGTGACGAAATAACCCGTTTTTTTTTTTGTGTGTTTTTCATTGCTGTGTTTAGCTCCCGGTTGACACTAGGCTTTAGATACCTCTGGGCTTTCCAACTCGATCATGCGATGCCGTATGTTTTCTTACAATATCTATCATTGGCCAGCCCGATCGATTTGGGCGAGACGCCGATGGTCCGTTTTTGGTGTCCAAAATTCTTGCACTCCCACTACCTTAGTTTTTCGCTCGATTTCCATTCCTGCTTTTAATTTGTACGCTCACAACTCTGTGAGACAGTCGCCTCAGGCGAATGTTCAAAAGGTCTAGTTTGAAAGTTGGTTGAACATGTTTGATTTTTCCTTCATTTTCGCCAAATGCTACATTACACTTTGACTTTGTTATCCATTTTTCTGCACAACACTTAGCATTTCGAAATTGTCGTCGTGCTCCTATTATCAAGGGACTTTACTCTCCGCTATTTATTTTTTACTTTTGGTAGTGTTTGCTCACTTAAGCGGACCTTTGGGGGGCAATGCATTTTTAGATTTCAATTATGAGTGCTATATTTGAATATTAGATTTCAAAATTAATTTTAATATTAATAATAAAATTAAAATTTTAAGATATTGCCAAAGTACTATATGTATAATAAAATTAGTGATAGAAGAAAATATATTAAATATATAAATAAAATATATATATATAATAGAAAATAATATAAAATAAAAGTATATAATTATATTTAAAATTTATTATATATATATATATATAATACAATATATATAAATATATATATATATATATATATTTGTTGCGTATATGGTTTTTTTCAACATTTCTGTTGTTGCGCATATCAAAAGAGCGCTGAGTTGAGTTTTGGTGAAAATATTTAAAGATATGTGAATAGTAAAACTAGGTGCAGTCTTATGCACGCAGGATAATAAGGATGTCGTAGGAGTTTTTTTGTGTGTTGAAAAATGGAAGTGGAGAACTAATATGGGACCCCAAGAAATAAACAAGGCGATGAACAGCCTTGTGTGTGCTGGTTTGCTTGGAAAACAGTGGAAAAAGGAGTTAAATATTGATTCGTGACCAATGAATGGAATGAATAAAAGGATGAGTACTAAATTAATAATGTATAATTATGATGATTATTATTTTTTTAGACTGGCAGGTCTATACACCGTATAAAATCGGAGTCTGAAAGATCTTTAATGCTCTGTCGCTAATGTGTGCTGGACTTTTGGGAAAAATTCATGTTAGAAAGTTAATGTAGTTTGGAAAGAAATTACGGGTGAAGGGCACGGATATAATCAATCCATAGAGATTTATTTGTTTGTGTTTTTTTATTATTTGTTTTTTTTTGTTAATTTTTTTTTTTGATTTTTTTTTTTTTTTTTTTTTTTTTTGTGTTTTTTTGTTTTTTATAGGACAGGCATACGGTCTGATTAACTGATGACGCCTCCAATTACATCGTTGAGCATGAGTTTTCGAAGCGCCCTTTTCATCTATTGTTGACAGATTCAGCCAAATTACCGGTACTGAGAATTGGTTACGTCAACTGGTTATTGTGAGGCTGGAGTTGGGCTTACCCCAAAAAACCCTATTACAAATTCCGTGTAGGCTTGTCGTGAGGGCGTACGCGGGCGATAAATAGGGTCTGGGACGATGGTCCAGTGGCTGTTTTTGACATGTCTGTACCCTGGGGGCAATCTCTTGTTACGCGTGTAGTGATAGAGTTGGGTTATTGGTTTTTGGTAGGTCATAACCAGGGGTTTGATACATATGTTGTTGGGGGTGTTGTTTTTGTGTGGTTCGGTATCAAATTGCAGACAACCGTTTTTAATACACTGTGTATGTATGGGTGTGTGGGGAGGACATTCATTTACACTGTATATTATATATTTTTATTATTTTTGAAATATATAGTATGTTTTTTAGGAATAAATTAATAAATTTAAAATTTTTTTGAAAAAAAAAATATATAATTATATATATATATATTTATTTATATTTATTTATATATTTTTATTTATTATTATAAGCATTTTGAAACAAAAATTACTAAAACAATATCATATTCTCTACCTCGCATAGACGTACATTTTGAGACTCTTGGGAAATCCAATTGTTCACCTGAGATTAGAAGCTCGATCAGGATTCTGGGCTATCCCTATGTCCGCGGACGCCAAACAGCAGAAAAAGCACGTTCTGTATTCATGATGGTTCTTATTAACTTATAGACGCTAATTGGTATTGCCTAATTGACGGTTTAAAATTTACTTCCAGGCCACTAGCTTGAGTAATCATTAATCTAAATCCACTTTAAACACACAAATTCAGTCAAACTCTCAAACAGGTCACCCCCCCAAGTTCCCCAGTAATCTTAAGCATGTTTTCCCCATACTCTTCATAAAATCCTCAACTAAACCTGGTTCCTATCCTACCCAATCGCTTCAGGTTCCTCACAAACCCACATAGTTAACCCACAAACTCAAACATACTTACCCTCCTAAATTCAACCACCCTCATGGGGGGGGTCTACAATCATACACATAACCAACCCAACTAAATAAATTCCCTATGATCGTAAATGGTACTTTATAATATTCAAACATCATCCCTCATGCCACATGGCAAAAACCCCCTATTAGTCTCACATATATTCAAAACTTGGTTCCCAAAGGGGGTGGGACCTTATTTGGCCTTTGGACCCCATAATCTCCCTGCAGAACCACCACTGTCTCTTCTTGTCTACTCCTAAACACTTCCCTTACCCCACTTCCTTCCTCAAGACAATATCATTTCTTTTTTAATATATTTACCCATCTCAAATGGGTTTAACATTCTGTTTGAGGTCAATCAACAACAACCCTCCATTTGTCAGTTTATGGTTTCACTTGCTTTGGAGTGGTATCCACAATCTCCCTTCTTAAACTATCCTTACCTCTACTTTGTTGATCGGAATCTTGCTCATTCTTATACATCAAATCTCCAATTGTGAGTGCCTACCATGCTGCTGCTGTTTTAGTGTGCTGACTGTGATCTGTCTTTTCCATACCCCCTTCCTTCTATAATAGTCTACAAACAAACCCATAGGGACATAAGTTTAAATTTGGGTCCGAAATGGGAGTTCCTTTTTTTGTAGCTGTCCTATATATTATAGGGCCGGCTAAAAAAAATACTGAGAGTCTTCAAAGATTGGTTCTCGAAGAGATCCTGAGCCCCCTTGTTCTTTAGTCCCCTTTAGAGCTGCTTATGACTATGGATCCCTGAGAGTTTTTCCAGCTCTTCCCCCTCAAAGCCTTATTTTCTATCCCTATATATACGCCCTTCTCCCCCCCCCTTCCATGGAAGAATATATTTATATATATTTTAATTTTTTTGATATGTATATTGGGGGGGGGGGGGGTAAGTTACATAATTAGAGGAGAAGAGTTTACTAGATTAATGAGAGAGAGAGTGGAAGGAGAGAAGAGGAGAGAGTAACGAAAAGAGAAGAAAGAGAGTGATAATAGGAAGACACATTCCCGTGATTACAAACTGAAGGAGTTATGTTCTGTTTGTCTGTAATGAGAAAATGAAAAGCAAGGAAATGGTCGTAAAGATATAACCAAACTTACATTGACCATTTTAAAAAATTGTAAACGCCACCTGTCATTCATAATGTGTTCTGTGGTCCCGCTCCAGATCCAAAGCTGTCTCGTAATGTTGTTTACGCTCCAGTCTTTCAGGCACAGCAACATGAATCACGATTGTACACTGGTTCTGTGGTTTTGAACACAAAATAGCAGATCGCAGCGGTGAGTTGTTTCTGCCAAATGTTAGTATACATAACAGTCAGTCAGTAAGTAGGCTACAAAGTCGGAATGCGAGGTGATTGATCCTTTGGGCCTTTATCAGCAACTCTGAACACACCATATCGCTCAGTTGATTGGCTACATGTTTTTTATATCCACTGCAAGTTACCGCTGTCTTGGGAGGACACAGACTGATAAGGACCACTACGCCATCAAGCATGGCCGTTATAAATAGAAGCGGTTTTTGTAGAGCTGAGTGTGACGGGTAGGGCGTATGGGGGTGTATGTGGGTAGTTCGTTGATATCGAGGCAATAGGTTACACCGCCCGTCTGGGCTCTCTGTCCTAAGGATGTAATACACCAACTCCAACAAACCAATTATCAATCTCCAACAATTTATTATGTTTAACAATAAGTTCACAATGGGCGCAGGTCATTTCAATATTGGAGTCATAACAATCCGAGTATTCTGCAAACACTCTGCTTCCAGAAATAAACTACACCAACAGGTATAGGCTACTTCTGAATTAGCTACTGCAACATCCACGCTTTCTCTCTCTTAACTCTTCGCTGTTTCCTTGTCCACTATCTATTTCTCTACTAAATACTAACAATCTCTAATGAACATCTTACTGAACCCTTCACACCTCTCTGTATGTCTGTACCCCTTTCATACGTGTCCATAAAACACGTTGAAACTACTTCCACACTCACTGAGCTTCATTCACGCTTTATCTACAGCTAGCAGCTTGTTTTAACTTTGACTCACAACATGTTTGTAAAATAAATATTACAACTCAGCAATACCAACTCGCAACAAATCAAATGACTATATTAAAACTCCTGCTGGGAGCATGGAAACATTCATACATGCAAAATACCCTTAAAAACTACCACAGTGAAATCCACCAATTTCCCCAAATGAATAACAAGAGCTTTTCACCCTGGAGATATGGATGGGAGTCTTATACATCTACCAAATAAATAAAAAAAATACATCTCAATATAAACAATGCTTTCTTCCACAATATACAAACCTCAAAATTAGCTTGATTACATATTCTAGATAGCAATCCTAATTCATTATCGTTCAAAAATTGGGGAACATACATTTTTGCATAAGAGAGATGCATGCATAATTTACAAAATTCATGTCAAGTCATGAAAAATAACAACCAAAAACTACATGCAAAGTTGCTCATCAAACAACGGTATCAGCTAGTCTGGGGTCTTGTGTAATAGTAAAATCAGACGGTTGTTATGTTTGTCCACGAGTCAGTTATATGTGCAAAGTAGTTATTTGATTTTTCTTTTACATAAAATAATTGTGTGCATGTCATTTCAAGTGGCTACAGGCTTCCGCCTGAGATGGAGATCGTGTCGTTAACCTAATTGTCTTTACTGGTTCGTTCTTACATTTTTGTTGGTTCAGTGAGAAGCAAACAATATTTATAGTATTCAAAATGGTTTTAAAATTATCAAGGTCTGTAACATTCCAAACAGAATCTGATATAGTTGAGTGAATGACAATGAGTTTTCTATCAGAAGCGATGCTAACAATCTCATATATTTGCTGTGATGCAATGGTGAATTACGTGTTAGCTCTGTTTACTGCAAAAGCATATTGCGTTCGTGTATAGTAGTGTTGTATACGCAGTTTGGAGTAGTTTTGTGAGCAATGTTATGTGTAGACTAGGGAGTAGGTATAGGAATGCACACGATAGTGAAAATAAATAGCGTCGATAAATAATCACGGATTTTTATCACGATATAGAAGTTTGGAGTGAGATTTGTTATGCCTCAACTCGACAAGGATTCATAATAGCGAATAAATTCCGTGACGGGAATATCAGGAGTACGAAGGTATGAGGGTATCCTGAGAAAGATTAACTGGTTAACGATAGTATCAATGAAATTCAACAGTGTATAATAAGTAACCATAAAATGATCCATAGCTTGTGTCTGGTTCGCACTACTCTGAACAAGACAAGTAGTAATAATTAGTTAATTGTGAACACTGCTCCGAGTAGTGTTCACAATTTGTGATTGCTCTGGTTAAACACTGTTTAATAATGTTTGGTTTTCCGCAAGGTTTAATGTTGATGACTTAATAACTGTCATTGTTGTCGGTGCCGCGGTGCCAAAAAAATAAAGGTATGAATGTTGTACGCTTTTCCGACAACGACGAAATCGCCCTTTTGGGTCGATGTGCCTGTCTTTTTCTGAAAGTGTATCTTAAGATCAAACATTGTCTTCCTTTTTTCCTAAACATTTGAGGATTCAGGCCTAGTGGGTTATAGTACATCAAATGTGTCCAATGTGTTTGGTTATTGATAATTGTACAACTATGTTGAGACATTATATTTCTAAGTCAAAACACGCTTTATTGAGATATTCAATTTCTGAGTGTAATAGGTTTATAACGCTGTAACAGGGTAATGTGCATAGTCGAATAGTTGCCTGCGCCCTATCCGATTAGTTTCTTCACTGGCGTTATGGACTGCCGCTATATAGCATCAGCAGAAAGACATAGTAGGTGGCTGGCAGCATCTGTAAAAAATCGTTTTAGAGTAGCCCTGCGAGAGCAATCGGCCGACTCTTAAATATAACAATGCCTCTCATGAGCATTCTGCTATCGTATAGATAAAAAAAATAAAAACCATTTTAGAGTAGCCAGCAAATTCAACTCAGCCATTTCTAATTTTGCAATGATCCTCAGGGACAATATGCTATCGTACGTCATTTCAGCGTCTACAGCAGTGTAGGTTTGATACGTGTTACAGGTAGGGTTTGTGCGATGTTGATGCACTAGTGCTGTGCGATGTTTTTTCTGTTTAGTTGGTTCGTTTTCCTGCACTGCTTGTACGAACTAGTTCCTCGGTTGGCGCTTAAACGTTGCCAGTGATTAACGGTTGCGTGATGAAGTTACGTAGGGTCGTTTCGAGGCCGAACCAAATGGATGTATCAATATTATAGTCGATGTGCTCGTTATCTTCCTCGTGATCATCTTGTTGTTCTTCAGTTCCAAGGTTCTGACTCATCTCCGTTTGTTCGAAGTGAGGAACGCAAGCGTTTCGTTGTTAGGGAGGCTGGTGTATAACTTTATAAGAGGTTGTGGTGTAGCTTGATGGTTGTCGGTATCGTGCACAGTCTAGTGTTGTTGGGCCAGGTCGATCCTGTGTATGTTATGAGGCATGTTGTCTTTCGCTCTTGTAGGCGAATTTTGAGTGGTGACAGCTAGTTCCGGGGTTCATGTTGATTTGTACAATTGTATACTTCTGTGCTCACGTACTGCCTTGCGACGATGTGTGCTATCACGACTATTCTTATCTTGTCTCAGTTTGCGTGGCAACACTTCACCATTTTTGTACGACTAGTTTCAATTGCATCTGTATGTTAGATTGAATGTTGTACACATGACTGGTTCCTTGGTCTATGCCTTTTTACTTTCTTCATGTTGTTATGACATTTTGCTGGCAATATACTTTTTATCTTCCTCCACGCTCTAACCGGTTCTACATTCATTTCCAAACATTCTGTTGTTAAATGAACTTCTGTGCTTCCCTTTTTTGTTGATGCTATTTATCTGCGTGTCATTCCTTTAGTGATTTGTCCTATACAAAGTTTCTTTCTGCTATTCGATAGTGTCGGCCTATTTTTAGACTACTCCAATCTGCTTCTGTGTTGACTGTGTATCTTTCCCAATTTTCGATAGTATGGTTCAACTATCAATTTCTATCCATGTTTTCCCTCGAGTACTTACAAAGTTACTCCCTCGCGAACTTACTAAGTTAACACGCAGCAATGTATAGCGAGCTAAATTCACACAACTATAATTATGAGTTCCTCTCTACAGTGATTACATATTATCTTAAAAACATATGTCCTTGAATAGTCTACGCAAACACAATACTTGCGCTGTTGATGATTGTTAGTCCTGTAGTGGATTATTAATGTCTGCTTTCACTAATGATAAGGCTTGTCGCGGAGGCCTACATTTTAAGCTTTGTGCCCGTGTCAGTTATATTGTACAAGTTAGTTATCTTAATTTTTCTATTACAAAATCATTTTTGCTTGTCATTCTAGTGGATACAGAGATGAAGATTTCTACGTTACCTCATTTTCTTTCCAGGTTCGTTCTTAACCCTTTTGTTGGTTCAGTGAGAAGCAAACTTCCATTTATATTGGTTGTTAAATTATCCAGTTATTGTAACATTCCTACAGCAATCATATAGTTGAGTGGAATTGCAGTGAGTTTCGAATCTGAAGTTTTATTGAACGTAATTCAACAAGACTAGGTATTTTCATAATGTTATACTATCTCTCATTTATATACTTCTATGCAAGCGAAATCAGAGGAGGATCCTCTACATTATTCTTCTCAACTTTGGGACTGTTAGAAATGTTACTTGCTATCTTATCGATTTAGTTTTGGACTTCTACACTTCACAAAATCATTTCTAGCTTTCTAACGAGGCATTCGATTGGCATGTGAGGTGTACTTACGATTAAACAAATTCCAGTAATTCTATCACAAATAGAAGGACTTGTTCTTGATTATCTCAAAGACGAATCTCGAGCCAGGGGACTTATGCTACAGATGATCGTGTGACTCATGGTGGAATCACTCAGCTAAAGTAGGCGTTCGGTGCTTTCTGGCTTGCCAAAAACAACACACTATAAATGCCATGCAAAAAAAAAAAACTTATTCTCTCATTTTCTCGCTGATTCAACCTTTTTTTTTTCTTTTTTTTTAACCAAGCGCACTTGGGCTTTCAGACCTTCGGCCCATTGACATGTATTGCTGGAGGCTGGTGGAACCTGAGGGATCTTCCTTCCAAACCGGTAGGAGCTTCGATCCTTAATCCACAGAGGGTTATCACAGGAGCCGTTCAGGCTTATTCAGTCTAATTTCCGGCCGTAAACAATTCTTCTAACGCTGCGCACCGGGTTTGAACCATGAAACACCTCCGGTCGCCAGTACAAACGCCGTATGCCATCTACACCAGCGCGACTCCATCTCCACCTTTTATAAGCATCCCTCTTTTTCCCGCATTTTACAACGTCTCACTGCTTTTAACACCCGTTACGTTTTTCGAATTTTGCCAAACGTCTCTCTGTTTTTCGACATTTTTTTCACAAGTCCTCTCTTTTCCACCGAAACCATGGAAAAATAAACCCAAGGATCCACAAATCTCACTTCAACTTTTTCCCACGCATAACACTCATCCATTATGATTTTCTGGGGACTGCACTACCTTGCTCGCTCATCAGCCGTGACTGATAACTGGTACAACTTTTTTGATACACACTAAGCGTTTTGTGAGAAAACGCCGTATGGTGTCTTTAATGTTTTTCATTGATTCTATGTAGCATTATATCACTTATAAATTGCTTGTGTAAGCCAGCAGGCCACGAAATATTCCATTGTGGTCAACCGCTGTTTGGTGACTTGGCAGACTGCAGAATAACTTAGTGGCAACTACCTATGATCATTGCTGAAACATCTCTTGCCCTGAAAAATAATAAATTTCGTCTAAATAAAAAAGCTTCAAACTGGACTCCTCTTAAAAAAATATTCTTGATTTTTTATCTAAACAACCGCTTTGACACTTATTTGTACAAATTACTTCTATATAGGCTTCCCCCCCCCCCCCTTTCTCAATTAGAGATGTTAGTTTTCAGGCCCTGTAATTCCAATATCTCTTACTAACAGTGGCCCTCTTGGCATCTTTATTTATCTCAGCCATGGTTCACACTTTTCAGGGTTGCTGCACCCATTTAGGAATGACGATCATCCCACGGTCACTACCACAGCTACAAACAACAGCTCTCACTACCATTATAACTCCATCTGCGATATGTGCTTTATTTGTAAAGAGGGTAATTGTCTCTTCTGTACTTCCCAGCGGCGATCTTCTCTGAAACTACATCTGTTTTCTTCTCCGGCTCTACGTTGGTCTGTAGGTACGAACTAAATCTCTCATCTGCTTATTCCTTGTCCTCTGTTTCTAAATCCACTACGAAGTTCTCGGATGCGGAAACTACCACTGTAACTATTACTGCCTACTCATGCGGCATTTCCTCTCAAAGTATCTGAAAATTTCTTTACGTTGGTTTCTCATTTGTAACGTTTCTTCTCAGGTGACACGAGAGCACACTTCTCTGCGATATTTCTGAATTTCGTTTTTTCTGCGCTCTTCTTTTGCCCGGTCTCATGTCTCATGATATTTGACAGGATCCATAATATTTTTCTTTCTTTTGGCAGGTAAAGTTCGCTTTCGTTCCATTTACTGCCTTTCCCTCCAGGATTACCTTGTCTTACAGTTCAAAAACTGACCCTTGTTGATTGGATATAGCTCGTTATGTTCGTTTTTATCTGACTTAAACGGCCGTTTTCGCAAGCGATACATCTTCTTGTTTTGCGTGTGAAAATTAAATTCAATTACTCGACAGTATCAGCAACCCAGAACATTACTACAATGTCTTATCAACCCGGAAAATTACCCTAAGGTTTGACGCAATGTATTCTTTAGTATAATCGTCATCAACATTTCCCTGCTATCTTGATGCAAATTCCTCCTCATTATCAGCTATCTCTCTTTAATTCCAACCAATGGAACATTTTCCAATGGGGTCCAAGGTCGGCAAACTGGGTCGCTTCCACAGAGGAAAATATGCTTTTCACTTGTGTCGCAGACTATTTGTTGTTTTCCAGTGTATGCGAGAGATTTTTCCAGAGGTGAGCAGCTTTGAGTCCCATAGCAGAGCGGACTTTATTTTTAACGAGTTTAGAATTGGGCACGCAGGCCCGTCTAACATTCTGTCATTCCTTTCTCTCGTCTTCCATACTGAATTCATTTATTCGCACATGTATCTGAAATATTACTTAAATAATAAAATAACAATAAAATAAAATCCCAACATTGTAACAGTACAATAACAGTTATACAGATTAACAGTACCTAATCATAATTAATACTAAACAGAACAAAATTATCTTTAAAACCTACATATGATGTTATGTAATCATTTAAGAACATAACTAAATTAAGGCGGCATATTGTCAAGATGAAATTTTGAGAAGTTGGTATGGTTGTATGCTCCTGGGTGAGCAATGTTTATTAGGTACATTGTTGTGGCAAACGTGATTGCAATGCAAATCGAGTTAAACGTTTGTGCGTTGCATGTGATGTTTGTACGACCAACTGAACTTTGATTGTTATGGCATGTGACTAAAGTAGTAGTTATTATTGGCTAGAGTTAGCCTGAGGTATGGAAGGCAAAAAGGTTACAAGGTTGTCCAAAGGGAGTTGACAGACGTTGTAGAAGGGAATGGACGTGTCCCGTTGTTGCTCTTGTGTAGAAGAGCTGGTGTTTGTTGTGTGGTTTTAGCTGTTGCTAGGATCGATGTTATATATGATCTATGAAGTTGTTGTAGTCTCAGAAGTGATATTAGCTTTACTTGAATACTGGTAGTTTGTCGAGATAGATTGGTAATTTCTTGTGCTTTTTGAGTACCTCATAAATATGTCATGTACTAGTTATGATTATATTATGTCGAGATTGACACAATCTTTGAGTTCACTTATTTATTGCTATATACAGTGTGGAAACGTGCCCTTTAGACTACGTTGCCGTTGTTGTTGTTGCTGATTGTGTGAGATGAGCGGTAACAGCGTTAGTGTTGTTGCTGTCAAGGACTTTATAAGCTGGTAGTTTGTTTTTCAGATTCCTTTAATATCAGTTTTTCAAGACGTTCGTATCTTCTACTGCTACAGTCGTTTGACCTAGTTACAGTTGCTTTGAGTCTTCCTGTAAAACGCGGGGACAGAAGATGTTAGTTGTTAGTGTTGCATGGTGTTCAGGACGAGTTTGTGTGCATTGTTTTCATTATGACATTTGTTTCTTCAATGTGTAGTTTTTTGTCGAAGCTAAAGTTTGGAAGATCAAGGCTTGTGGTAGTCCTTGTCTGGGATTAACGATTTTCGTGCTGCCTGAACTGTACGTGTCGGGAAAGATTTTTGTTCGGTGTTGCTATTGCTATCATAGTGTGTTTATCGCTCTCTTCCACAGTGCTTTGATGGTTTGTTATTCTGTCACATGGTTGATGGGTATCTCAGTTACAGTCTCATTATGACAGACTCTGCTGCACGTGTTTGGGTAAATGGGACTGACGTATACTGCATTCTCAAGGTCCTTGGCCAGTGGGGCCGCCCTTTCTGTATGAGCCGAGGGTCACGTAGTGAATACGTTGACACATCATTTACATGCCGATGAGTGAGTGCTGCTATACTGTTAAGTGGCCATATGCCTCTTGGCTGCTGTGTCTGCTGTTAAGACATGTATTCTTGCCATTTATGTCTGTCACTGTGTATGAGAGTAGTAACCTAATCCTTCTTATGCCATTGCTGTCATAATACAGTGTGTGATGGTGTTCGGACTTTTTACATTACGTCCCCCAGCTGTTGTTTTGTGGTCCCGGGTGGTAACTTGTTGAGACGTCAACCTTTGCTGGTATGGTGAATGTGCTGATAGGGATGATGTGTTAGCTGTGCGTGTCCTGATATGCTCCTATACTCATACCCAGCTTGAAAATAGGTCCACTGACTTCGTGCTTGCCTGCCCTCCTGAAGTGGTCCAATGATGTTGAAGTAAGATTAGCAGTAAAATACAAGATCTTCTTGAATTTCGTGCTTGTCTTGCCCTCCTGACGTGTTCCAGTGCTGTTGACGTACGCGAGCAGTAAAATACCAGAGGATCTTCTTGGACTTCGTGCTTGCCAAGCCCTATAAATTGTATTGCTGTTATTAATCATACTCATACAGACCTTCAAGATCTCCGTGACTTCCTGTTTTATCTGGCCCCCTGAAGTGTGGGCTGTGTACTGTTGTAGGCTACTCTTTTTCTTACCTTGCTGTTGTCCATATGTCGTGTGATGTCCTGGATCAAGGCCGATGTGTAGCCGGCGTGAAGTTTTGACGTTTGCCTTTCAATCGTGTTATGTGTCCACGTCACTAGCCAACACCCGACTGTGGTGTTTGTTACTATGAGCCGCGCCTGGAAGTACTGGGTTACTGGCCTAATGCCAGTGACCATTTTTGTCTACAATGTAATGATTTGGCGTGATGTGTTGTGGCATACCTGATGGTCGGACGATCCTGTCTTGAACTGAAGGTAACCTTACAGAGTTCGTAACTATACCCTGATGTGTGCTGTGAAGAAATGGACATAGAAGAATAGGACAGTGAAGAAAGAAATGTCAATGAAGAACCGCCTGTGAAGAATGGTGCTATTTGTTAATTGCTACTGTTTGGGCCAGTTTCTCGAGGGTTCTAACATGGTGTTTGGGTTTGTGTTCCAGTGACGTGTGGTTCAACGTGTTGTTGAGCTGTGCAGACACAACTGAACTTTCAGTAACGCTTTATTCTATCTGTGTACTTTGTGAATCAGTTGCCTGGTCGGTTATTATCATCAAGTCCACCTGTTTGATACAAGGGCATCTGTTTTAGTGCGCTCGAGGCCAGCGCCTTATCACGAGGACATATGTTACATTGTTTTGTATATATAGTGCCTTATTTGTAATTTATTGCTTTTTTTTCATATTTGCATTAGTGTTTTCCCCATTGCGTTCTCTCTCATTACTTTATTTGTGTGAGAAAAACCTTTTTTTCCAGGTTTTATCTGTAGTTATCTTTATTTCCACTTTGTTGTTTTTGTATTTATCCCATTATTGTTAATTTGGACAAAACTTTTACTTACTTACATTTTTAGCTTTGTTTCAGTACTTTATTACTTCACAGTTAGTTTTTTTTTTTTTTTTTTTTTTTCCCTATGTCCTGTGGTAGTTTCTTGTTTAGGCTTCGTGTCACACCCATCGTTTATGTTGCTTTTGTTCCGGTCCAAGGATGTTTTTGTAATTTTTTTTTTCTAAGATCATATATTTGGGTGGATAGGCTGGTGAATTCCCACCGAATTTTTCTCTGTCAGCAGAGAAATTTGGCGTTGGATCGTCTTTTATCGGGTTTATCTATATTAAAAATAAATTATGGTGTGGATTAGGAGAGTCAGTAATTGACCTGGTAGATTTTATTGTAGCCATGGCATAAATTAGTTGCGCATAATTGTTGTATTCAGCCATCAATGGGTACCTATATCATTTGTAAGCGCTATGGCAACCTTGTGTACCCTGACCAATCCCAGAGCTATGCCAATGGGAGATTTTACTCCTGGTAGGTTCACACCATGCTGGACTGGTTCTGCGTGGATAGGGGTCAGGACAAAAGCTGGTATCTGTCCTCAGGTTGAGGGGTTTAGCACAGGGCCGACACCTTGTCTGTGAAAAAATTGCAATTGTTACGGAAAAAATCCATGGACAAAACTTTGCTGCGGGACGGACATCGGAGGTCCTCCAGGCTCCTTATGATTGGGAACTACATTAAATGGAAAAAACATTTGCTGCGGGAAGGACATCGGGAGTATCAGGGTCCTATGATTGTCAGTGGTGAAAGCCGATATGGTATAAGCTATTTGCATGAAATCGGATGCCCCGATCGCAAAAACACGAAACCAGAATTGGTTTTTGGAACGTCAGTGCACACTTTGAATGAGGCAGAAACTAGGAAAGCTGAGACAAATCCACAGCAGAGATGAGGAATTACAAACTACATATCCTGGGAATAAGCGAGAGCAGATGGACAGGTAAGGGGAGAATAAAAACAGCTACAAGGGAAACAGTACTTTATTCTGGCAGAGAGGATTGTCAGCACAACGAAGGTGTAGCCATTATCCTGAAGTAAGGAATGGAAAGGTCTTTACTGGAATGGAAACCCATCAACAACAGACTGATAAGAGCAAGACTGAGAGGGAGGTTCACCAACACCACAATTATACAATGCTATGCACCAACAAACGACAGCGATGAAGAGATCAAGGACGAGTTATATCAACAGGTACAAAAAGAAATGGAAACTACACCCAGGTACGATCTCGTTATAGTAATGGGAGACCTAAATGCGAAAGTGGGAGCACACAATAATTTTAACGAAAGAGTAATGGGGAAATGCGGCAGTGGAACAGCAAATGAGAATGGGGACAAATTAATAAGCTTCTGCAGTATTAACAACCTGGTCATTGGAGGAACACTTTTTCCACATAAGGAAGTGCACAAGTTAACATGGGAATCACCAAACGGACGAGACAGAAACCAGATAGATCACATAATGATCAATGGCAGATGAAGACATGCACTACAAGACGTGAAAGTAAGAAGAGGCACAGATGTGGGAAGTGATCATCACCTAGTAGTAGCAAGACTGAAGGTGAAACTCAGAGCTGCTGGACCAGTTGCAGTCAAACAGAAAAGATACAACATCA
Organism: Oreohelix idahoensis; assembly: GCA_024509875.1. NCBI lineage: Eukaryota > Metazoa > Mollusca > Gastropoda > Stylommatophora > Oreohelicidae > Oreohelix > Oreohelix idahoensis. The sequence goes on from JAMPIV010013128.1 coordinate 294,871, forward strand.
CAAAACTGAAGGATCCCCTCACCAGACAAGCTTTCGTGGTCGACGTAAAGAGAAGATATGAGATTATCAAAAGCCAGGAAAGAACAGAGACCGATGATGTTGACCAGAGATTCAACACCATCTCAACAATATACAAGGAAAGCAGCAAGTCATGTTTGGGATTCCAGGAAAGAAAGAGCCAAGACTGGATAACACCAGATACGCTAAACACCATAGCGAAGAGAAAGGAAATGAAAAGAAAGAAAACAGAAGCTAAGTCTCCCAGGTTAAAGGCAATATATAGTGAACAGTACAGTCAGCTGAACCAGGAAGTTAAACGTCAAACCCTTGCTAACAAAAGGACATTTCTGAATGACCTTGCAAGACAGGCAGAAGAGGCAGCACTGAGAAATGAACAAAGCACAGTATACAAAATAACTAAAATCATCAGTGGAAAACGAGGTGCAAACAATATTACATTAGTAAGAGATAAGCACGGAATCTCATCACGACAGTAGAGGGACAGGAAACAAGATGGGCAGAGCATTTCAGAGAAACTCTGAATAAGGAACCACCAGAGACACAATTGAATGTTCCTGAGGCTGAAAAGTATCTAGATGTTAATACAGACATCCCACGAAAAGAAGAAATCATCACAGCAATCAAAGGGTTAAAGAACGGAAAAGCTCCTGGTCATGATAACTTAAATGCAGAGCTATTTAAGACAGTCACTGAGCTAGCAGCAGAACTACTAGAACCACTATTTGCACAAGTCTGGAAAACAGGGACAACACCAAGAGAGTGGAGAAAAGGAATAATTGTCAAATTGCCCAAAAAGGGAGATCTTGCAGATTGCAATAATTGGAGAGGAATAACTCTTCTTTCAGTTCCCAGCAAAATACTAGGCAGAATAATTATACAGAGAATCTCAAAAGCAGTAGACCACAAACTGAGAAAAGAACAAGCAGTATTTAGAAAGAACAGAAGATGTGTAGATCATATATTTACCCTCAGGAACATTATAGAGCAGTGCTCAGAATGACAAGACAGCTGTACATTAATTTAGTTGATTTTGAAAAGGCTTTTGACAGCATACATAGGGACAGTTTATGGAAAATACTGAGGGCTTATGGAATTCCAAGCTGCATAGTGTCAATCATAAAAAACCTCTATGCCAAATTTACGTGTAGCGTAGGGCAGAGGAACCTAAACTTTGAAGTGAAGACAGGAGTACGACAGGGATGCCACTTATCAACCACTCTATTTTTTAACAGTCATAGACTGGGTGATGCGCCAGACAACAGAGGGCAGTCCAAGAGGAATAAGATGGACTACATTTTCTACATTGGAAGATCTGGAATATGCAGATGTCATTGCACTGCTGGCACATTCACATCAACACATCCAGGGAAAAACGGATAGACTTAATAAGTTTAGCCAGCAGGTGGGCTTGAACATCAATTTAAAGAAGTCAGAGGTCATGACGCTCAATGTGAGCAACCCTGAGCACATATCAGTTAGGAATCAGCAACGGAACAGACAGATGCCTTCACATACCTAGGATGCATAGTAACACCGGACGGCGGAGCAAGCAAAGACATCAACAACAGAATGAACAAAGCAAGAACAGCCTTTTTTAGTCTAAACAACATCTGGAAGTCCTCTCAGTACAGCACAAGCACAAAATTAGGATTATATCGGAGCTGTGTGCTTTCTGTGCTTCTCTATGGCGCGGAGAGCTGGAGAGTCGCAGAGAAGGAAATGTCGAAATTGCTCTCTTTTCACAGAACATGGCTAAGAAAAATTCTCCGAATCTTTTGGCCGAATGCCATCACCAACCAAGATCTGCTTACTCGGAGCAAGCAAGAGGACATGCACACCATCACAGCTGGCAGACGCTGGAGCTGGGTTGGCCATGTCCTCAGAAGAGACCCCGATGCCATCACAAGACCAGCTATGCTATGGACCCCTGAAGGAAAACGAAAGAGAGGCCGACCAAAAACAACCTGGCGGAGGACTGTGGAGGCTGGGATGCAAGGAGTGAACCAGAGTTGGGGCACTGTATGAAGGATTGCCGCCGACCGAGCAGGGTGGAATCAATTTGTTGTTGCCCTACAAGACGCCACCAGGCGTAATAGCCACTGACTGCTTTGACGGTCGGCAGCTAAGGATCAAAGATGAAGAAGAAATTGTGTATTAGCTGTGTTGGTCGTGTTTGTTATACATTGAGTTGTGTATTAAGCTTTACTTAAGTCGCGTTTTTACTGTTGTATCCTCCAGTCAGTATTTTATTATCATTGTAAATATGTTATTTTTTTCAATCTCGTGTGTTTTGTTCGTTAAACAAGGTTCTGGTTTTGTATGAACGCATCTATTTCTACTCTTCTTTTCTGTCATCTTTGTCCCCCAACCTGTTGGTGGGTTGTTAGTTGTTGTCCCCAACCTGTTTGGTGGTTGTTAGTTTGTTGCCCCCAACCTGTGGTGGTGGTTGTTAGTTGTTGTCCCCAACCTGTTGGTGGTTGATTTGTGTCTCTCCCAACCTGTTGGTGGTTGTTAGTTGTTGTCCCCAACCTGTTGGTGGTTTGTTAGTTGTTGCCCCCAACCTGTTGGTGGTGTTGTTAGTTGTTGTCCCCCAACCTGTTGGTGGTTGTTAGTTGTTGTCCCCAACCTGTTGGTGGTTGTTAGTTGTTGTCCCCAACCTGTTGGTGGTTGTTAGTTGTTGTCCCCAACCTGTTGGTGGTTGTTAGTTGTTGTCCCCAACCTGTTGGTGGTTGTTAGTTGTTGCCCCCAACCTGTTGGTGGTTGTTAGTTGTTGTCACCAACCTGTTGGTTGTAGTTGTTGTTGGTGGTAGTTGTTGTGCCCCCAACCCCCCAACCTGTTGGTGGTTGTTAGTTGTTGTCCCCAACCTGTTTTGTTGGTGGTTGTTAGTTGTTTTGTCCCCAACCTGTTGGTGGTTGTTAGTTGTTGTCCCCAACCTGTTGGTGGTTGTTAGTTTGTTGTCCCCCAACCTGTTGGTGGTTGTTAGTTTTTGTTGTCCCCAACCTGTTGGTGGTTGTTAGTTGTTGTCCCCAACCTGTTGGTGGTTTTGTTAGTTGTTGTCCCCAACCTGTTGGTGGTTGTTAGTTTGTTGCTCCACCCCCAACCTGTTGGTGGTTTGTTAGTTGTTGTCCCCAACCTGTTGGGGGTTGTTAGTTGTTGTCCCCAACCTGTTGGTGGTTGTTAGTTGTTGTCCCCAACCTGTTGGTGGTGGTTGGGGGGTTGGGTGTTGTCCCCAACCTGTTGGTGGTTGTTAGTTGTTGTCCCCAACCTGTTGGTGGTTGTTAGTTGTTGTCCCCCAACCTGTTGGTGGTTGTTAGTTGTTGTCCCCAACCTGTGGTGGTTGTTAGTTGTTGTCCCCAACACTGTTGGTGGTTGTTAGTTGTTGCCCCCCAACCTGTTGGTGTGGTTGTTAGTTGTTGTCCCCAACCTGTTGGTGGTTGTTAGTTGTTGTCCCCAACCTGTTGGTGGTTGTTAGTTTGTTGTCCCCAACCTGTTGGTGGTTGTTAAATTTTATTTTTTCTTTAGTTGGACCAGGAATTTTGAGACAGACCTATAGTGTTTAGTGGTAGCTACAGTTTGACAACATCACTGACACCTACAGTTTGATTTTTGTTAGTTTATTTTTTGGCTATTGTACTTTAGCATTGCAGCCACAGTACATGTTAGTTCAGATCCAATCAACATATATTGTTACTTTTTTTGGTTTTAAAAATATTTTGAAACTTTTTGCTAATATTTCCTTAAAGCATCATTTCTAGCTTTACTAAGTTTTTTGATAAATGACATGTTGTAATTTGTTATAGTTAGACATATTACTGTATATAAGCTAGCATGGTTAGCGTGACATCAAAGTGGCATTAATTAAAGGCTGATACGACTTTTACCTTAGACAAATTTGTAAAATGTTGGTTATTGGACCTCGCCAAGGACACAATCTGGTCACGTGGTGGTATCAACATTATCGTACTCTGGGTGCCGCTTAATGCTGTTGTGATTTGAGATCACAGCGTAGACTATATGTTTGATAGACTCGAGGGACAATGCCGACTCATATATACTGAAGCACATTAAAAACGCACCACTATTATACATACTGATGCCGAGAAGCAGGAAAACATAAGTGTGGGAATGGATTTTCCCCGTGTTTGTCATGACGTAGAGAGCGAATGGCTGCTGGAATGGAAAATTCATGATTCAACCCACGGGTTTGTGTACAGACTACATGAAAACAATGAAATTTACACGTGCAACACGATTCCCAACAGCTATGACCCTGAAAATGTGTACGGGTTGTTGCAGTATACTCGGTATAAAAAGGCCGTTGAGACAAAACACCCAGTACATGTGCTTGAAGTGCCACGACTATCTGAAAACGACAGCCAACGAGCCATTGGTATGTTGGAGACCGGAATGAGCTCGCGGGCCATTGCCAGAAGGATGAATTGCCACCACAGCACTATTGTACGTCTCAATGAACGTTACGGAACCACTGGCAGTGCCCGGGATAGACTTCGGAGTGGCCAACCACGAGTTAATACCCCTGCGCAAGATCGTCATATTGTGCTGAGTCACCTAAGGAATCGTTCTATCCCGGCAAGTCAAACAGCAAGAGCAATAGTGGGTAGACGTGGGCAAGTCTCTCGAATGACAGTCATGCGACGACTCAGAGATACAGGCCTTACTGCAAGACGACCTTATGTTGGTCCAAACTTGACTCACAGACATCGTCAGCAGCGCCTGCAATAGGCAGAGCAACATGTCAGATGGACTAGACTGCAGTGGAATGCTGTCCTATTCACAGACGAGAGCAGATTCAACATATCCTTTGCTGATGGAAGTATGCGGATTTGGCGACGGTGTGGAGAGCGCTTTGCAGATTGCTGTGTTCGTCAACACAACCGATTTGGAGGTGGCAGTATTCACATTTGGGGAGGATTCAGTTTTCACCATCGCTTGCCTCTTCACGTCTTCCGTGGAAATGTTAATGCTGTGACATATCGAGATGAGGTTCTGGATGCATTGGTTGCTCCTGCGTTCATAAATTATCCAGACTTGCAGCTTCTCCAGCAGGATAACGCACGTGCGCACACTGCATGCATTACGCAGCAATATCTACAGCAGCAGAACATTGTGACGATTGATTGGCCTGCCCTATCACCAGACATGTCCCCTATAGAACATATGTGTGACGAGCTTGGACGCAGAGTCTACAGGCAAGGTTCTACAGCTAATCTGCAACAGCTCGAAGCTGCTCTTACACGTGAATGGGACTTGATTCCGCGGAATTTCCTTCAGAGACTTGTGCGTCCCATGCGGAGCCACTGCCAAGCTTGTTTGCAAGCACACGGTGGACATACCAGATACTGAGGATAGTGTGAATGAATTTTTTTATTGGTTGCATTTTTTGGTTTTCTCCCTTGCCTGCACAGAATGCAATGAATTTCATAACAATCAAATGTACAAATTAATGACCAGCATGGATTCATAGGAAAATGAATAAAGATTCCAAATATGTAAACTTGTAAACACTTATATTTACATTTCACACTCTGTTCCTGGATTATACAGGTGGTGCGTTTTTAATGTGCTTCAGTATATTAGTTGAAGAAGAGTGAGGAAGGTCCTACTCTGTTGTTTCGGACCCAGAGGTGATTGAGGCGCGAGAGGGAAGCTCTCTGTGATAGCGCCAGGTGTTATAGTCTATGCAAGGATCGTGGTTCTAGGTAATGAACCATCGCTCTGGGAAGTAGATATAATAATGAAACTAGTCAGGGTCAGTTCTGTGTGAACTGTTGATGTCCCGGTAGTATGACTAGTCTGTTCAGCTTTGGTGCTGGGTAATGAACCACCGGTCTGAACGTGTTTTGTTGGTAGTGCGTTGTGACTACCGCACTTCATAGACTGTGGGAGTGGCTTGGCGGAGGTGTCCAATAGTGCCATCATGTCCTAAAGTATTTGTTTTGGTTGTTGATATCAGTATTGCAATTTTTCAACTAGAACATTGTTTTCTTTTGGGGTTTTTTGTTTTTTTTGGCAAACGGTTGCAATGGTAATGTTTTGAGTTTGCCCGAAAATCTGATGTCCATTACCAACCGAGTGAAAAACTGCGTTTTTCACTTGAAGGGAAGGGTGAATGTCAAGATGCACTTTTGAGAAGTTGCTATGGTTGTATGTTCCTGGGTGAGCAAGGTTTATTAGGTACATTGTTGTGGCAAACGTGATTGCAATGCAAGTCGAGTAAAACGTTTGTGAGTTGCATATGATGTTTGTACGAGCAACTGAACTTTGATTATTATGACATGTGACTAAAGTAGTAATTATTGGCTAGAGTTAGACTGAGGTGTGGAAGGTGAAAAGGTTACAAGGTTGTCAAAAGGGAGTTGACAGACGTTGTATAAGGGAACGGACGTGTCCCGTTGTTGCTCTTGTGTAGAACAGCTGGTGTTTGTTGTGTGGTTTTAGTTGTTGCTAGGATCCATGTTACTAGACAAAGATGTGCGTGTAAGCACCTTATTTTCCCGTGACACATATAATCTGCACTCGTGATGTATTTGAAAAGTCTGTGATTGAATGAATATGGACAACGCGTGTTTTTTAAGTCGTGTGGAAGACTATTTCACAGATGAGTAGCAGAAAAAAGCTAAACTCTTCTAGATTAAGTCGAGCCTAGGCTTGGGCATGTGTAATTTATTTAAGCGTTGACTGCGTCTTCCGCTGTATTTGAAAATAGGCCACAGATACGTTGGAGAATTCTGTGATAAGATTTTGTGAATAAATTTGGCTTTGTTGAAGAGAAAGCGCTTTCTTAGTAGTAATATGTTAAGATATGTATATGGGTCTACACACTGTGTGAGGTTTTTGTCTGAAACTAGGCGCACTGCACGTTTTTGTAATAAATAGAGTCTTTTAGTGTTGGACCTGGTGCAGCCATCCCAAATTGTGGAACAATAGTCTAGATGTGTTTGTATTTGGGATGTATAGATCATTTTTCGTGTCTCCTCATCTAGGAAATGTTTGATTTTAGCTAACTGGTAAACTTGTTGTGCCGTTTGTTTGGTCAGTGCATGTACATGCGAATTCCAACTTCAATGTTGGTCAATTATGAGTCCTAGTGTTTTATTTTCATTTACATTTTCAATTAAAGAGGTTCCAATGTAGAACTGAAGTTGTTTTCTGTGAGTTTTGTGATTTTTGTTTAGTCTGGATGTAAAACTGGACTTCCATCTGTGTCGCAAAATTGGTTTCAATACATTGCAAACGCGGCTTCGCATAGTTTTACAGACCATTCACCTCTCGCATATCTCGGAACCGGCAGCTTACAACATGGCGGTGTATCGACAAAATGTCGATGAGACATCGGCAATCGGCAATGATAAATAAAAGCATAATGGAATCATTGTGAAAAGGATTTCACCTTTTAGTCCAGGAGAGGATTTGTGTATACTGTATATAAGGAAAAACGGTAGGAAGTTATCATTTACGGAGATATATGCGTATTACGGCTGTCCACAGTTACGCTGAAAGCCTGTAAACCCACTTCTGATCTAAATACTAAAATCAACATATAACAGTTTGTGAAATTACATGGATAGGATAACAGAGATATATCGGCTGTATAAAACAAGATAGGATGGAACAGTATGGATAATATATAAGCCGAGGATGAGACAGAAAAAGTTTCAGGCAACGCACAGATCGGGTGTAATCGCTGTTTCGGAAAGAAATTTCAGCCGGAGTATAGGCTGTGACGTCAGTGCTCTCCGATACGTCCGCCAGAGTCTTATAAAGAGCGGATCGTAAACTGAAAGGCGACACAACGAAAGAGGTTTAAGACAGACTGGAGGCAGAGTTTCGCCACTACCCATATACCATATGAATTGTGAGCGGATCGCCAGAAAATTTTTCAGTCCAGTATCTGAAGTCTGAGGGTAAGCGAAATTATGATAACTACTGTGTATAATATTTTTTTATTTCAGGTTCGTATCATCATCATCTCAGCCCGTAACCCGTCATAGGTCGTAGGGGTGCCATGGTGGAAGCATCAGCAGACAGGGTCCTCCACTGCTCTCTATCCTCAGCAATGCGTACAAGTGTGGAAAAACCGTGTCCTGCCCATTCTTTGATGTTATCAGCCCAGGATTTTCTTTGCCTTCCTCTTCTCCGTTTACCTTCGACTGTTCCCTGAAGGATCGTTTTCGAAAGGGAGTCATGACGAGTTACATGCCCAAACCAGGCAAGCTTTCGACGTTTCACTATTGACAAAAGTGGTTCTTGGTGGCCTGCATAGGTGTTTATCTTCTCTCTAACATAGACATTTGTTTTGTGCTCTTTATAGCAAATGCGCAAAATTCTTCTATAACATTTATGCTCGAAAGCCTGAATCCTTCGCTCCGTATCTGCAGTGAGTGTCCAGCCCTCACACCCATACAAGAGAATAGATAATACAAGTGATTTGTATAATTTGATCTTCACAGGAAAACTGATGTTACTTTTCCAGATCACATTCAACCTTGTCATGGCAGATGAGGCCATCTCAAGTCTTGTCTTGATTTCTTTAATTGATCTTCCATCACTACATATAGTGGACCCGAGATATTTAAAGGTGTTAACTTCTTCTAACGTTTGCCCATTTAACGTAATGTTGGTCGGAACATGTTTCTTATGGCTATTCACCAATATCTTGCTTTTTTCTATATTAATTTCCATCCCATACGTTCTTGTTACTTTCTCCAGTCTAGAGGTAAGGTCTTGAAGTTCTGATTCTGATCCAGCGATCAGATCAATATCATCAGCAAAACGTAGGTTGCACAGAGGTCGGCCTCCAATCGATATGGTTGATTTATAATCGTAGAGAGCCTCCTGCATAATATGTTCTAGATATATATTAAAGAGCACTGGTGACAGGATACATCCTTGGCGAACTCCTACAGTTGTTTTGAAAAATTCTCCAATGTCGTTGCTTACAAAAACAGCACTGCTTGCGTCCTTGTATAGTGCTTCAATGATATCTATGATGTTGGTATCAAAATTGAATTTTCTCATTACTTGCCATAAGCCTTCATGCCAGACTCGATCGAAGGCTTTTGTGAAATCGATGAAGTTATGGTATAAATCGTGTTGATGTTGGAGATGTTTTTCGATAAGTAATCTAATATTGAAGATTTGTTCTGAGGTACTTCTTTTTGGTCTAAAGCCAGCCTGTTCCTCTGACAAGATTTCTTCTGATTTCTGTTTTATTCTGTTCAAAAGTATCCTTAACATTACCTTACTTGGATGACTAATAAGGCTAATGGTTCTGTAGTTCTTGCACATTTTTAGATTTCCTTTCTTTGGAAGCGGTATTACTAATGACTGCGTCCATTCTTTTGGCCATTTTTTTGTACTCCATATCTTCTGGCAAATTGTTGTCATGATTTTTACTATATCTGGTCCTCCATATTTCAAGAGCTCTGCTGGTATATTATCCACACCCGGTGACTTCCCTCCTTTCATCGAACATATAGCCTCTTCCACTTCTTCCCGTAATATTGCTGCATTTCCGAGTTCCCTGTTTTCGCACTTAATGTTGTTTAATATGCCTAAGTCAGTGTCAAGTTTACAGTTATATAACTCTTTACAATATTCTGTCCACCTTCTCGTTACAGCTGTTTTTTCATTGAGTAGAGCCCCATTGCTATCCTCTATGACAGTTACCCTGGGCTGTTGAGGTTTTGATAGTTTTCTTAATGTGTCAAAAGCTGCCTTGCTGTTACCTTTTATTAGCCCCGTATTAATGGACTCACATTGATCATCTACCCATTTTTCTTTGGCCTGTTTCATTTTCTTCCTAATATTTTTGTTCACCATACTGTATTGCCATGCTGCTTCAGGAACCTCTTTCTTAACCTTTTTCATTTCCCGCCGTGTATCACATAACTTTAGAATGTCATCTGTAACCCATGGTTTGTTTATTTTCTTTCTTTTACCAAGTATTTCTGTTGCTGATTCAATGAGCACGTCTTTCATGTTCTCTGTGATTGAGTTGATATCATCCTCCAAAAAGTTGAGAGCTGCGAATTTTCCTCCAACAGTTGCCTCAAAGATTCCCGCGATTTCTGGATCTTTCAGTTTGTCTAAATTGAATCTTAGCTGAGAATATCTGTTTTGATTATAGTTCTTTTTAAGTTTAAGCTTGAGCGTCATCAATACCATGTCGTGATCACTACCAATGTCGGCGCCAGGAAAAGTCCTAGTCTTGGCTTTATTAATACTGGACTTGAATCTTTTGGATACAAGAATAAAATCAATTTGGCCATGTATCTCAGTTTTTGGGGCATGCCACGTTGTTCTTCTTGATAACTTATGAGGAAATAGTGTATTTGCAAGGGTTAGTTTATAGTTGCTGGCAAATTCTAGTAGCCTTAGTCCTCGATCGTTGGTTTCTCCTGTCCCAAATTTCCCTACTGTACCAGCCCAGTGACCGTATGCATCTGGCCCTATTTTAGCATTCCAATCACCTAACACGATGAGAAGATCTTTCTTTGGAATTTTCTTAATTGCTTCATCCAGATTGTCATAAAATGTATCAATTGCCTCATCCTCATAGTCAGTAGTGGGGGCATATACCTGTATGATGGAGATGTTCTTTGGATGTGCTGCAATACGAATGGTGATAAGCCTGCTATTTATTGGGGTGCAGCTGATGACAGAGTTCAATCTATCTTTATGTACGATAAAACCTACTCCATGCTGATGTTTAGACTCATCTCCACTAAACCAAATTTTGTGACCATCATCCGTTATTGATTCACCTAATCCTGTCCATCTGACTTCTGCTAGGCCCAGGATGTCCCACGAGTATCTAACAAGTTCATGCGTTAGTTCTTTGACTTTTCCACACGCATATAGCGTGCGTACATTCCAAGTTCCAACAACAAAGCTTTCTCTTGGAAGTTTCAAAACAGGTGTTTGTACCCCATTCGCTGACTTATCACTCTCAAGAGGCAATGAGAGCGCGGTCGTTGTTAATCCGGGCATCGGCCGATCCGGCAAATTATTACTGAGTTGACTTTCCATCATAGCATTTCAGTGGGCAAGAGGTTTGCTTGGCGGTGCCCATCTCCTCTCCAAGTATCCTTGCAGGTACATACAAAAATGTACATGGAGCAGTAACAATAGCCCTCAATAAATCTGTAATGTTTTGAAACACTGTCCGATCGACACATCACAAAACCGCCATCTTGGCTGCTTGTATCAACACAAACAGCGAACTCACATGATAGGCAAACTTGATGTTTTCATCTTTAAAATACTTAGCAACATAATCCAGAAAAAGCCAAACACACTACAAACTAATACAGCCTTAATAAGGGCTGTTACCACTGATGCAGCCTCCAAAACGACGACATGAAATGCTACCACGCCGCCATCTTGGCCTACATCAGGTTCGTATAGACTTCACAAAATATGCACATAGAATATTCATTGATATAATGTATTGTTATTTTTAATATGATCTAAACATGTTCTATGTGGATGATTGTTGCTTGTACAAAAACTAATCACAACTAGCCCCACAGCCAAATGTAGATAACATCTATCATATTAAATGCTTGATCTCTGTTGCGTGATAAATTCTCGCAACATCGTTTTTTACAATATCTATTTTATAACGCAAGGGCAACAACTGCTTGAAATTTATAGTCACTTTTCTCGGTAAGCATTTGTCTTCTCGCGTTGGTATCGAATGCAGTTAAGTTTTGAGCTGTGGTCATTTTGCGCTGGACTGCGCATGACTTGTCTTTTTTTTTGGTCGATCGGTTTCCGCCCACCACTTGTGGAGTGAGCGATTTGGAATGGCGAAAGAGATGCCTCGTTGAAGAGGGGATCTCCGCTATTTTTTGTTCTGTCAGGGATGTGTAGTCCTCTTATGGATATTTCGTTTATTCGGGATAATACCTCTAGTGTATTTGCACATGCCGGGAGGCGTGATACTTCTGTATTTCTTGGAAACAAGGTAAATTGACTTTTTTCATTAACTCTATCGATTTTGGGTCGTGAGCGATTTCGATTCATAGCCTGTCTTCGAAAGTCGTCGTCACGAGATGTTTTTTCCCAGCTCACATGTCGCTGCATTGTACTGCATCGGTTGATGCATGTACCAAGGACCATTACTTGCTACTTTGTTAAATGAACTAGGTTTGGAAAACCTTTATTATCTAGAGGATATTTTTGAGGACATTATTTATACTTCGGCAGACGTGTCTGTCTTGCTGAAGTCAGACTAAGGAGAGTGAACTGATCTCATACATCTGGTTATCTCCTGGCTGTTATAGAAAAGGATGGAGTTTTTCACCTGACTACATTTACAGCACTATGAAATATAACATGCATCTGACTCATCATTGTAATGCTGTCTACCGTCTATTGCTGTATTGAATGTTGCTGTGATAATGACTGTTTGATGTGCCTACATATTCGCGTAACCATTTTGTCACTGTGGCGTCCACAATAAATAATGAAGAAAAACGTCAACGGCTGTTACAAGAATCATTGACTTTATACGTCGTGAGTTTACTGACGTCCTATGTGGATTGCCCTGTTATTTTTGTATGAACATTGTTTTGACTGAACACATCTGCACACCACACAAAACCAGACATGCGGATACCATCCATCATCATATGGCATCACGCATCATTTGGTGGCCATAAGCTGGTTTGATTCTGGTACTAGCAAACACGGGGTCCCTTACCCACTTCATTTTCAACAAGAATTCATCAGCATCCTTCAAGAAATTAACATTCTTCAATACAGTCAACATCTTCAAAATTTTCAAAGTACTCGGCGTTGCCCGGTAAAAGTCAAAATTTCAACTTTTTGACGGAAACAAGAATTTGACAGTACCCGGCGTTGTTACATGTTGCCGGATAACTCGGACTGCTGTTATCTTTTACGCAAGTCAAGCAAGTTGCTGCTGTCAAGGTTCCAGTGCTGTCGTTTTTGTGAAGGTCAAGTGCCGGTTGAAACGGGTTGTTTTCTGAAGAAGGCCAAGTACCGATTTCCATCAACTTACTTTTGGATTAGAAGGTCAAGTGCCGAAACAACTCAACACACAGTATTTCAGAAGCTCTTGTACCATCGTGTTAGCAGTGGAAGCAGTTCAGATGTGCCATCATCGTTGGAGCTTCGCTCTTTAGGACGTTGATTGACATCCGTTTTTTCTGCTGTTCTACGATTGGAAGCCTATAAGTTAAGTGGCCTGTTTGTATGTAAACTGTGCCCTTATACTTCTGCTGAGTCTTCTGTGTATCATCTCATTCTATATGTTATATGTTTATATGTTATTTGTATATTTATATGTTTATATTTCAGCGGGTTCTCGGTTGGGTGGTGTCTCCGTTAGATTATGCCACGTCATAGAGGTCGTCTATTGTGAGCGTTTTCTGTAGGGTTTGCAAATTTCCGATACTGGAATTTGCTAAGCGACTTCTGTTGCTATTTATGTTAGCTGTGATGACATGTTTTAATATTGTTTTCGTTATTATTTCACATTCTTTAGTTTTGTTTTGATTTGTTTGTATTTGTTAGCCTACTCTTGTCTATAATTTAGTTTCATACAACATTTTTGTTTATACACTGTGGTGTCATGTATTTTGTTTAATTATAGCGCAGATATCGTCACATTTTTTGTGATATGTCATTAATTTCTGCTTTATTTTTAGTTGATTTCTGCGAACGTTTTTGTATTGTTGCTGATCTTTGTTATTGTTTACATTGTTATTGTTTACATTGTTTGTATTGTTTACATTTTCAATGTTTACATTCTGCATGTGTTTACATAGTCATTGTTTACAGTTATAGTAATTAGTTAATGGGCTATGCTAATGCACTGTTACTACTACACTGATGATAAATGAATGATGAATAGTGTCGTGCACTATTGAATGAGAAGTGCACTTATGATCAAGAATTGATTGTTGATATTTCATATACAAGTTCTTTGATTGGAGACTTGTTTCCCACAGAGACTGGGATAATATAAGGTGATGTGAATATACAAGTGCTTAATTAAGACTTGTTACACTTAGGTTTGAAATAAATTAGTTAATTATTTCAGGTTTTGGACTTATATATTACTCATCATGTCTACATTTGAGCACTTTATTGAGCAGGGTAAATTGCTTGGGAAGACTGGTGATAAGTTAGAAGAATTTGCAACTGCTCGATATGATAAAGCAATGGAAGCTGAACAAAAGAAACTGCAGATGGAAGCTGAACAAAAGAAACTGCAGATGCAGGTGGATGAAAAGAGATTCCAAATGGAAATGGAAAAACAAAAAAGGGAATCAGAAGCTGAGGAGAGAAAACTCCAGCTACAGCTAGAGGCTGAGAATAAAAGACTTGAAAAAGAAGCTGAGAATAAAAGACTTGAAAAAGAAGCTGAAAATAAAAGACTTGAAAAAGAAGCTGAAAATGAAAGACTTCAAATGCAGGCTCAAGCTGAAGAAAGGAAGTTACAAAGAGAGGCTGATGAGAGGAAAGCAAAAATGGAACATGAAGAAAAACTCTTAGCTTTAGAGTTGGAGAAATTGAAATTGACGAGCATGAGTAATGGTAATGATTCAAACAAGGGTTCATCTTCTGGGAAGGCTAATAATGATACTTTTAAGATTAAGTTACCAACATTTAGTCCTTCCAGTGATGACATAATGTTCTATCTGGACAGATTTGAACAAGCATGTACAGCTCATAACATAGACAAAGCAAAATATGTTTATCAGTTATCAGGGATACTGACAGGTAAAGCTCTAAGTATATTAAATATGGTGGATGAACCTGACAAGAACAATTATGAGGTTGTCAGGGCCGCTTTGTTAAAGAAATATCAGCTTAACGAAGACGGCTATCGTCTACAATTTAAAAACATGTTACCTGAAAATGGAGTTGAATTCTCCGAGTTTATTGCAAGAATACGCATTACTTTCTCACGATGGGTTGAACTATCTAAGACGGAAAAAACTTATGAAGGACTTATGGACTTAATACTTAGAGACAAAGTCATGTCGTCTGTCAATGAGTCTTTCCTTGCTTTCCTTCATGAACGTAAACCTAAAACAATAAAAGAAATGGAAGATTTCTGTTGCCAGTACGTAACTGCGCACCCACACATAACCATGGGTAACTCTAAGGTGAAAGAAGGTTTACCAGTTGCTTCGGCAGCTCCGTATGGCCAAAACTTTGCTCGTAGATTCCAACAAAATTTTGATAGAAAGAGTAGCGGTAATTTCTGTCAAAATCATGGAAACCACTTTCATAGTGATTCTTCTTCGAAGAATTGGAGACAACCTGATAGTACTCGTTACTATCACCCTAATAATTATAAGCATTTCAAAAGAGGATATGGTAATAGAGGTTATTCCTGCCGAAGACCTCAGAACCAAACAAATAGATGTTCGCATCAATGTGAACATGATAGTAATCGTGGAAACTGGAATTCGAACCAGGATAACAATTACAATAGAGACAATAATAACTGCAGAGATAATAATAACTCTGATAACTTCAGAGGTAATAATAGTCGGGGTAGATCTCAACACAAAAAAAAAGAGATATCAGCAGGCTAATGCTGTACAACAGGAAACTGAGGGAGCCTGTAATCATGTTGTTGATAGTAAAAACTTTGACGCTGTCACTGGTTCTGCTTTTGACTTTGAGAGAGCAAACAAATGCCCCCAATGCAGTACTTTATTCGAACCGGGTACCATAACTACTTTGAGTTGTGGTCACCCACTTCCCGCTCTTCCTGCTGCTGTTGCGCATGACGGGAGGGGTTCTTTAATTCTACATAAGGGTTTTGTTAATGATACTCCGGTCTCTACTTTTCGATTCCGGATGCACCACTATTGGTGTTAGACAATCGCTTGTAGATCCATCTTGTGCTACAGGAAGGGTTATTAAATGTGTCACATTTGGCGGCACTCTAGAAAAATATCCTACTGCTGTAATTCGCATTGCCACTCCTTTCTTTACTGGAGATGTGCATGCTTGTCTCTTACCTAATCCTATTGCGGACCTTATTATTGGTCGTATTCACGGAGTTAGGGAGTGTACCCCACAGCAGATTGCTGCTTGGGAAGATAATAACATGCAAGCTACAAATGCAGTAGTTACAAGAGCACAAGCTCTACAAACACCCGAAACTTCACTGAATAGTGATAATGAAGTTGATAGCCAAGATAGTCACTTAGTAATCACTCGTGACTCTTTCATAAAATTGCAAGAAGAAGATCCTTCTTTAAAAAAATTCTTCGTTCTTGCGAAGAAAGGTGATCCGAATCAGGATACAAATAGAAAATCTTGGATTGCAATGAGAAACGGCGTACTTGTACGTATGGTACAAGATTCGACTACGTCGGCACATTCGCAAATTCTTGTTCCCAAGAGCATGAGAGTGCAAATATTGCAACATGCTCATGACTCGCAATGTGCTGGACATATGGGTTTTGCCCGTACGAAGTCGAGAGTCCTTGCGGCTTTCTTTTGGCCTTTTGTCAATAAGGACATTCGTATTTACTGCCGATCATGCAAGGTATGTCAGGAGGTCAAATCTAGAGGACCACGACATGCTGCGCCTATCCAGGCTGCTGACATTCCTATTCGGCCGTTTCAGAAAATGGCCATAGATATTATTGGCCCTTTTAAGGTCAGGTCGGCCAGAGGACATCAGTTTATCCTTACATGTGTCGATATGTGCACACGTTGGCCAGAGGCTATTCCTCTTAAGAGCATATCTACTACAGATATCGCAGATGCTCTTTGGTTGATATTTTCTCGCTTGGGGTTCCCCAGAGAAATATTGTCAGACCATGGCACTCAACTCATATCTGACACTATGTCACAGGTAATGTCTACCTTACATATTGAACGATCTCTCAGTAGTATCTACCATCCTATGTCTAATGGGTTAGTTGAGCGTCTGAATAGAACGCTCAAGACTTTGCTTGGTAAGATAACTGAAGATCATCCTCAAGATTGGGACAGGGTTTTACCCGCGGCTCTCTTTGCCTATAGAGAAGTCCCTAATGAACACACAGGATTTTCTCCCTTCGAACTTGTCTTTGGCGCGCGTCCACGCGGCCCTATGTCTTTATTACACGATCTCATCACTGCCGATGATATTAGCGATGAAACTCAATCCTCATATGAGTATGTCATTGCTCTTAGACAAAAGATCATTGAGGCATGTAAGCTAGCAACTGCTTCATCAGAAATTGCTAAAGAGAAGGCAAGACAGTTTGCTAACAAGAATAGATGTCTACGACAACTTTGTCCAGGTGACAAAGCATTCGTCCTACTCCCCAGTAGGGAAAATAGACTTCTTATTGCATGGAAAGGTCCGTATGCAATAGTCTCTCGGATTTCCGATGTTGACTATGTGGTCGATATTGATGGAAAGCATAAAACTTTCCACATAAACATGCTTTCGGAATTTCACGAACGTCCGGACTATTTGCTGCCTATTTTCCAGGCAACGGATGATGCTCCTGCACCTCACGGTCATTATTCATCCCTGTCTGTCATACAGGATGAGGAATCTACCTTCTCAGATGTCAATCTTCCCCTTCCAGTGGTTCCATTACATTCCACGGAATCTTGGAAAAACGTTTCTGTTTCTCCTAATCTTTCTGGTGACGAACATCGACAAGTCTCGTCGATGTTACAAACATTTCAGGATGTTCTCACTGACATTCCTGGACACACAGATGTCATAGAACATGACATAATTCTTACCGACAATAATCCAATTAGGGTTAGGCCGTATCCTATTCCTATACACTTTCAGTCGCAAGTGGAAAAGGAATTGGATGAAATGATTCAATTAAATATAATTGAACCATCGACTTCACCATATTCTTCTTCCATGGTTATTGTCCGGAAGAAGGATAAGAACATACGAATTTGCGTTGATTATCGCAAATTGAATCAGGTCACAAAGTTCGACGCTGAACCGATGCCTTTGTTAGAAGATCTACTGATTAGACTTTCTAATTCTAGATTCTTCACTAAACTTGACTTGTCTAAAGGTTATTGGCAAGTGCCTTTAGCAGAGCATGCCAAACCTCTTACTGCTTTTTCTACACCTAGGGGTCTATTTCAATGGAATGTTATGCCTTTTGGTCTCATGAACGCCCCTGCCACTTTCGTTCGCATGATGCGTCGAATTATGTCACATCGTTCGGATGTCATCGCATACTTAGATGACATCTGTCTCTTCAGTGATACCTGGGAAGATCACTATTTAGGGTTATATGACTTACTGTCCACTCTACGTGAGAATAATTTGACAGCAAAACCTTCTAAAGCTTTTGTTGGTTTTGGTGAAATCTCTTTCCTGGGTCATCGTGTTGGTCATGGGCTCTTGAAGACAGAAGACCACAATACTTCCAAAATACTGAACATCTCTGTTCCTAAAACGAAGAAACAAGTTAGGAGTCTCTTAGGTTTAATTCAATTTTATGGGAGATTTATTCCAAATTTATCTTCGATCATGGCACCTCTATCAACATTGTTGAAGAAAGGTTCGCCTAATCTGGTCCGTTGGTCTGAAGAATGCCAATCTTCACTAGACCAAATCAAGAATATATTTTCTTCTCCTCCCATCTTAAGATTACCTACTCTTGATAGGACTGTTGTTCTTCGGAGTGATGCTTCATCCACTGGGATTGGAGCAGCACTGATGCAAGAATATGCAAATACTCTGCATCCTGTTATGTACATTTCTAGAAAACTAAATGCGGCAGAGAGGAACTACTCGGTTTTAGACCGTGAGTTGTTAGCGATGGTTTGGTCAATTCTAAAACTACAAAGATTCCTCCTGGGCGCACATTTCATTCTAGAGACTGATCAGAAAGCTCTTACAGCTATTCAGACTAAGAATTTGAAGAGTTCGAGATCCACTCGATATGCTATAGCTCTTCAACATTTTCACTTCACGGTACGAGCTATCCGTGGTGCGGATAATGTGATGGCTGACATTTTGTCTAGATGCCCACATGACTCCAACTAATACTTCTGTCCTATATTTCCATATATTACAGAGTCATAACACACCTATATTTCTACAATAGATTAGCACATCTGTACTTACTCTATATGTACACACTATCGTGCTTTGTTGTCATCTTCTTCTGTTCGTTTTTTAAGATGATAGAGGAGGACTGAGTAGTTAATATAAGGGCCGTTAGTTTACTAAACAGCCACAATTATTAATAATGTATTGTACCTTATGAAGCATATTAGTTATTAATTAGCATTATATTGCTTGTACTTTCTCAGAATGTCATTGTTGAGCTGAGGACTTACCTTACTAGTATCAAGCATGACGAGTTCTAGATTGTGTACTTACCCTCGGAATACCAGAGCATATGTCCTGGATCGTCATGTAGTTTAACTTTACTATGTACTTATGTCATTACATGTCAAAGACTTTACTATTTAAATTTTCCTATTAGATTTGTACATCCATTTTTAAAGACAATATTAGAGTATGCTGTTTAATGATGATTATGGTAACTTGCATACGTGTTTACATGCTAACGTGATGTGTGTTGGTGACACCTCCCCGATGTGAATATTTTTTGAGACATATTTATTTTTCTGTTGAGGTATATCCTCACCAGACACTCTATAATTAGCCTCATGTTAGGCAATTTAATTAATTATCAGCGCATAATTCGTGCGTTTTGAGCCGCTTATCGCATGCTCTTTGATATTTAAAAAAAAAAATATGTTCCACATTTTTTTTTTATCGGGAGGAGGTGGTGATATGTTGCGTGATAAATTCTCGCAACATCGTTTTTTACAATATCTATTTTATAACGCAAGGGCAACAACTGCTTGAAATTTATAGTCACTTTTCTCGGTAAGCATTTGTCTTCTCGCGTTGGTATCGAATGCAGTTAAGTTTTGAGCTGTGGTCATTTTGCGCTGGACTGCGCATGACTTGTCTTTTTTTTTGGTCGATCGGTTTCCGCCCACCACTTGTGGAGTGAGCGATTTGGAATGGCGAAAGAGATGCCTCGTTGAAGAGGGGATCTCCGCTATTTTTTGTTCTGTCAGGGATGTGTAGTCCTCTTATGGATATTTCGTTTATTCGGGATAATACCTCTAGTGTATTTGCACATGCCGGGAGGCGTGATACTTCTGTATTTCTTGGAAACAAGGTAAATTGACTTTTTTCATTAACTCTATCGATTTTGGGTCGTGAGCGATTTCGATTCATAGCCTGTCTTCGAAAGTCGTCGTCACGAGATGTTTTTTCCCAGCTCACATGTCGCTGCATTGTACTGCATCGGTTGATGCATGTACCAAGGACCATTACTTGCTACTTTGTTAAATGAACTAGGTTTGGAAAACCTTTATTATCTAGAGGATATTTTTGAGGACATTATTTATGCTTCGGCAGACGTGTCTGTCTTGCTGAAGTCAGACTAAGGAGAGTGAACTGATCTCATACATCTGGTTATCTCCTGGCTGTTATAGAAAAGGATGGAGTTTTTCACCTGACTACATTTACAGCACTATGAAATATAACATGCATCTGACTCATCATTGTAATGCTGTCTACCGTCTATTGCTGTATTGAATGTTGCTGTGATAATGACTGTTTGATGTGCCTACATATTCGCGTAACCATTTTGTCACTGTGGCGTCCACAATAAATAATGAAGAAAAACGTCAACGGCTGTTACAAGAATCATTGACTTTATACGTCGTGAGTTTACTGACGTCCTATGTGGATTGCCCTGTTATTTTTGTATGAACATTGTTTTGACTGAACACATCTGCACACCACACAAAACCAGACATGCGGATACCATCCATCATCATATGGCATCACGCATCAATCTCGTACGAAGATAAAGGCAGTCCCATGGCAGAGATTGTCATAGGCAAACGAAGTGTTAGAAGCTTCATCATGGAAGATACCGCTTTTACGAGGTTAGGTGACTAGTTCCCTTCCTCGCTGCCTTTTCCTTCCCTAGTTCAAGCGCACAACTGAGTACCCGTTTACAGCTGGTAAACTGGAGTGTTCCATAGCCAGGCTTCAATTCAACAACTATGTAGTTGTATTACTGAAGAAAGCAACCTGGTCGTTTGGTCAGTCGGGCACTCACTTTATCTATTTGTGTATTAATTTTGTGTATATGCTAGGAATGGCATCAGTATTTAAATTTGTACCGGATATGGTTTGGAAAGATCAAGTTATAAATAAGTAAAGGATGTACAGGAGCGGAATAAACCAGATGATGGTTATTACTGATAATGTTAATATTAATTCTGTATCATTGAAATGATGTTCTTTACTATGACTGTATAACTTTGACATCTGATGACTGACTGGTCTGACATCTGTGCTAGTCAGTTACAAGTCTAGCCAGATACTAGCCAAGGCTGATATGATGTTTCAGGTTCCATGAAATAACTCAAACCAGACTGTCCAGTATCAGAAGCCTGTGTTGTTCATCAGGGGCAATCCCACAAAAGTGCAGGACCCCAAAGAGTGAACTTCAACTGGTCATTGGCATCCCTAGTGCTGGGTCTACCAATACTGATATATACAACGGACAGTCCCTGTCAGCAGGATCAAGAGTCACAGATAAGTGTCCATTTATGACACTGACCACCTAATATGAACCAACAGCCAATAGTTGTGATATGAAACAAAGCTACCACAGTATTCAAATCATAATATCATTCAGTCAAATGATGACAGTAATGTGTAAAGTCAGAGGACTAATAGAACAGTGATACAGTAAAAGTGATTTCAATTTTCATTAACTTTACTGTTCAAGATCCTGAAGTCTCAAAGGACAAGACTACTTATTAACATTGCTGAGTGACGGTTTCTAGTGAATATATTTTCTTCAAGGACAGAAAATCCTACAAAAACATTAGTTTAGAAATAATAGTAATTGTGTGAATATTTTTCATATATTATAAATGCACATTTCCATGTAGCAGAAATAGACGATCAGTGTATATATTAAAAGAATTAATTGTACCTGAGGACTTATTCACTTTGTACACTTGTGTTTAAAGTGAATGTTCATTTTATTTATCCCTAGACATTAAGTGATCATAAGATAGTCACAGGGAGGAGACACCTTAAATCCTGGTACAACTTCTTACCAACTGGCCAGGGTTTTTACAGTCTGACTATTCCTATGATATCAATACACCAGTGCTTATTTCTAAGACTGGGGTATTACTTGTAAGACCAGAACTCTTTACTGGCATACTATTCTGGTAACATATGAGATTCCTGGTTATCCATCTACCAACCCTATTCTTACCTAAATAAATAATTTTAATAACCTCCCGCTACAATCTATAAGAACTGCCGATAAACTCTGACATACCCTGCTGTTTCCTGGGGGAAGTACGGAACTCTGTCTCTGTTCACCTCTTACTTACTGCCTTCCTATCACTGGGTCTCTCCCCACTACGAGAACTTTGCCTCCGGTATGGCCGTGTTTCGTAACATTTCATAACTCCGCGTGGCCACACATTAAAAAATTTCTGGCTCGCCGATTTATGGACCGGTTTGCCTGGATAAGCTGTCATGTAATGCTGCCCTAACTGTAAAGAAATATTTCCAACTTTTCTCTCATGAAAAAATCCAACAAATTTGGGCTCCATGAGGACATTACCTTATCACGCAAGATCAGATCACATACGCCATCAAAATCTTTAACAATGCCCGACAATCCAATCTACCTGTTCAACATCTTAATGTCTGCAATAAATTCTGCATAATCTTGCTCACGACTTGGCATCGCACTGTGGAACTTTAACCGATAACCTTGCTCATTTAATCTGTACTTGCGTAACAAAGTTTCCTTCACTATGTCATGATTGAATCTATCTTCCACAGTTAATTGGAAAACTGTTTTTAAAGCTGACCCTGTGAAATAATCTGTCTACAGCGACCCCCACAGTTCTTTATTAATATTTAAGGCTGTCGCCTTCACTTGAAACCTCTACAAAAACAGTCCATAAAATCTACGAATTCGTTGAAAATTGGGAGTTTTAGCTTGTACATACTCCCGTACTCTTTTTTAATGATGATTCTGCACTAGACTTCTCTAACCCAAGTCTTCTCGGGGATACCTCTTTGTTTGCTTCTATCTTTTTTATTTCTTTATGTATCTCTTATCTCTTCCTCGGCTTTCTTAGTTTCTTCCTCAGCTTTCTCAGTTTCTTCCTCTTCTTTATTTTTCTCTCGCTCCTCACGTCGGTCTTGTTTCTCCCGTGCATCGTTAAATTGAGCCTGCGCTCAGATGTGACGGGTAGGGTGTAAGTAGGTGAATGTGGAAGATCAAGCAACAGTCATACACATAATACCCCCTGTCTAGCTCACTGTCTAAGGAGTAATACACCAACTCCAACAACCAATATCAATCACCAACAATATATTATATTAACAATAAGTCACAATGGGCGCAATGTCATTTCAACTATTGGAGACATCACAAATTCCGAGTATTCTGCAAACACTCTGCTTCCATGAATAACTACAACCACAGAATAGGCTACATCATAAATAGCTACTGCAACATCCACGCTTCTCTTCTCTACACTCTTCGCTGTTTCACGTTGAGCACATGATAACAGATATAATGTAGTGGGTTTGATGGTATTGTATGATGGTGATATTACTAAATGTAATGTATGAGGCCAGCTGTGAAGGCTCCTGAGATAAAATGTAGTTGTGAATTGACAGAAGGCCTTTCTTGCTACCACTACGACCTCACACTTATTTTTTTTTCTTTCTAATGAATGTATCTATGTAAAATGTCTAGGGTAATGATATGTAATGTGGTGTGATAATTATAGATACACCCACAGATATTTAAGCAGACTAATAATATTAACAAATGTTAAAATACACTGAACTAACTCACGTGTGTAAAATTTTTGATAGAATTATATTACATTTATTTGTTCTGGATCAAGTTTTAGGTTGACCAGAACTTTTTAAAAAAAAAAAAAGGATTTAAAATTATGAAAGAAATGCATGGAATGTTACATAATAAATGCAAGAGTGTACATATATAAGTACTAGACTAGTTAGTTTTATTAAAATGTTCTAGTAGTCATCTACTTGGGAGGATAGTTAATGCTTGTGCTGTTGGGGTGGCCTCATCACACCTGTCTATATTGACTACACAGTGTCCAGTAAATTGCAGGAATTTTATGGGGTATTAGTAACTAAAAGGCGTTGGTGAACTTCCAGCAGACCAGAGGCTCACTCATCTTGCATATGTAGCTCTGGTGCTGAAATCTGGTGGTCCCACCTCTCCGTGCTGGCGGGCAATAATAGTGGTCTCTGTCACAACGTACTGCACAGATACACTCGAGTAAAATCACCAACTGAATGGACACCGCCTTGTTGACAGCTGAAACTCACAGCTCTGCAATCAAAGTATTGGCTATGTGTCAAAATTCTATTCTCTACCCACGTCTGGACACAACACGGACACAACAACCACATCATACAGACAGGTCAGATCTCTCTGACCAAACAGCACATTTACCATGGTGGTTTTACATCAGATAGGTCCTCCCAGACTATAGATTCTGAAAAATATTTATTAGTTTCCTTCCCTAAAAGTGGATAGGTAATATGTTTCATTATTCTCAACACTTGATCTGTCTTTCCTAACCCTTGTTGGAGTTTATGTATATTGTTGGTCCCTAGACCCTGACTTGGGCGGGGGGTCTAGAGCAAATCCCTACTTGTTTGTAAGGCTAGATTTCGATATGGCAGTATCAAATCACTCGAACATTAAACAATATTCAAAATATACAAAGAAATAATTTCAATCTTACCAGATTATGAATAAAGAACACAGAAATGCTAGCAAAACTCAGCTGAGCTGCTGGCTATAGTATGGCGTCCCTGAATTTATTTCACTTTCTTTCATTTGGAAATCACCACACTTTAAAATACTGTGTCTATCATCGAACAACTATTGAGGAATGGCCCCACTTGCGCGTCTGAGCGCCGATAAAATGATTGTCTGTGGCCAATCACTGCCTAGGTTTATTTGAAATTCAAATTTCCTACCCTAAAGTCATTTCAGTCATGCTTCAGTCAAGTATGGATGTTTATCTGTTAGTCTGTCCGTCTCTACTTGTTTTTTTTTTTTTTCAAAAACGTACTTGATTTTTGAACCAACCTTTCTCTCCCCTCCAAAATTTTGTCGTTAAAAGTTATATTTAGACACAGCTCCCACCAATGTCCCTTCGCTTCCCTACTAAGTAGATTTGAACACCTGCGTCTCGAGGTCGTGTTTTTTTGTGCAAATAGCGACACTTTTTATTCCATACAGTCTGTCGTTGATGTGAACAACACTGTCTTTTGTCATTATCTTCAATATTATCTATCCGTCTGTAAAATTAAGAACATATTAGTTCACTGCTCAGAATGGGCCATCCGGCCAGCTAATTTTTATATTCCTAACATTAATATTACGAAAAAGTTACTTTTTAATTTTTGTAATATTCCAAACATCCGCGTTCTGCCGCTGAATTCAAATCAAAGGCTTGGTATCGCAAAAGCGACCAATAAATGACTGTGGCGTAACATATCCAAGGTCCCTTCTGTCGAGTTCCTTACTTTATGTCAACTTGGGAAACGTGACTTTTCTCCGTTTCCCCCCCAATTGCGTCTCCTTAGCCTTTCTAGTCTCACGCAATCTTTCCAGTCATATTTTTTTTCCTTTTTATCCGCCGTTCCCCTCCTGTCTAGCAAGTCAATTTTTATGGAGGGTGATGACCCGCGGTCTGGGCGATCATGTACTATCAGCAGCCTACGCATTATGTTTTTATCCTTACATGTTATCTTTGGAGGTATTTTACCGTTGTATCTCTGTCAATTTCACTACACATCTCCCCACTTGAAAACATGCCTATGGCAAGTTCCAAAACCAGCGATACACATAGGTAAAATTACTCCTCACGTCTGCCACTACTCTAATTTTGATCACAGGGGTGCCGACTGAGGAAATCTGCACCGACATTCAATTTGCCTGGGATATATTGGATACTGAACTGATAAGGTTGAAGCAATAAAGACCACCTCAGCAATCTTGCGTTTTCATGCTTAGCCTGAGATAAGAATACGAGAGGCTGATGGTCCGTCTCCACCACAAAAGTCCTACCATACAGATAGATTTGAAACTTCTTTATTGCCCAGATTAACGCTAAACATTCTTTTTCGCTTGTGGAGTATCCTTGTTCCGCCTTATTCAATTTACGGCTTGCATAAGCGACTGGTTTCAGTTCCCCATCAGGTGAAGATGATCTTTGCAACAAAGCCCCTCCTAGTCCTACATTACTTGCATCGGTTCTTAAGACAAAGTCCTGTGTCAAATCAGGCAGTTTGAGAATAGGCTTGCTAGTGAGTTTTTCCTTTAACTCTTGGAACGCTAGTTCACATTGTGCAGTCCAAATAATTTTATCTGGAAGTCCCTTGCGAGTCAGATCAGTCAGAGGAGCACAAATAGCGTTAAAATTCTTGATGTATTTCTGATAAAATCCGCATAACGACACAAATGATCGCACGTCCTTTTTTGTTTGCGGCCTAGGTGCTCTCTGCAGTTTTTCCAAGTTCTTAGGATCAGGGGTCATATTACCCTGATATACAGTGTGTCCCAAGAATTCCAACTCTTTGCATCCAATACAACATTTTGTGGCCTAGCAGTTAAGTTCGCCTCCCGAAGTCTATCAAACAACATCTCCAGAGCTTCAATGTGTTCTTCAAATGTCTCTGTGGCGACGAGAATATCATCCATGAAATTCGTGATACATGGGTTATTCAGGGGATCCAACAATTTGCGCATCATCCTTGAAAACACACTCGGAGCATTTTTCAGTCCGAATGGTAGCATATTGAATTCATAATGTCCATCCGAAGTGCTAAAAGCCAAATAAGGTCTCACTTCAGGCTTCACTGGGATCTGGTAATAGCCTTTACTAAGATCCACCTTTGAAAAGTATTTTGCCTTGTTCAGTCTGGCAAATAACTGTTTTGTGTCTGGTAATGGATCCACTTGTCCTTCTGTGACAGCATTCAGTTTCCTGTAATCTATGCACAGTCTGTGTTCCCCAGACGGTTTTCTCAACAAAACGACACTAGAACTAAAAGATGATTCACTGTGCGAAATAATCCCCTCCTTCAACAAATACTCTATTTCTTCCTTCAATGCCTTCTCCTTCGCGAACGGAATAGAATAGGCTCTCATACAGATTGGGTTTGAGTCTACCAGTTTCATGTCATACTGTAGCAAATTTGTATGGCCTGGTTTATCTGTTAATACATCTGTATGTTCCTCCAGAACTTGTTGAACTCTCTCCCTCTGGTTTTTAGTCAGGTGCTTACTGACTTTTACCTGTGCTGCGGTTTCACAAGGATGTAATGGGTATTCATGTGAGGTGAGTGGTTCTTTTTGCATCTGGGTTGCAATAGCCAAGGTCAATAAGGGGGTGCTTTCCTGGAGTGGTCTGTCCAGATACTTCTTTAACAGGTTTACATGATAAACTTTCTCCTTCCCCTTTTTGTCAATTTTATAGTTTGTTCTAGACACTTTCTCTAGAACCGTATATGGACCTTGCCAACCAATTTGTAATTTATTCTGGCTTCCGGGTAGTAGAAGCAGCACCTTCTCTCCGACTGCCAGTTCCCTGTCCTTTGCCTTCCTATTAAAATATGCTGCATGTTTCTTCCTGGCTTGCTTCAAATTATCATTTGCCAGTTTCCATCCAGCTTTCAAACGAGTGGTCAGTTCGTTCACGTATTGATACGATGAGGTAACAGTCTCTTCCGCCTTCTCATCTGTCCAGGTCCTTAATAGAGCTTCTAATGGACCTTTTATTGGCCTCCCAAATAGCAGAGTTGCGGGAGCCATCCCGGTTGAACTATGTGGTACCTCCCGGTACGCAAACAATGCGGCGGGCAGGAATTGATCCCACAGATCCGGTTTTTCGTGTGCCAGCTTTCTCAGGATAGAAATGAGAGTCCCGTTGAACCTCTCTACCTGGCCGTTCCCTTGTGGATGGTACGGACTACAATGAAAGTGTCTGGCTTGAAATAGCTTAAAAACTTCTTCCGTTAGTTTCCCCTTGAACTGAGAACCATTATCCGTCAAGATTTGATGCGGGAATCCTAATCGGGTAAATATTGTAAGTAGTGCCTCTGCTACATGTTTTGAATCAATTGATGGCAGGGCTACCGCCTCTCCCCACATAGAACAAGTGTCCACCAGAGTAAGGATGTAACTGTTCCTCCTCTTGGTCCGAGTGAGAGGTCCTACAATATCCACTGCAACCCTCTCAAAAGGTGTTCCCACTATGGGCATTTCCCCTAGAGTTGCAGGAGCAGTCCAGTGCTTTGGAGCTACCCTTTGACATTCTGGGCAGGATTTGACATATCTTTTTATATCCTCCGTTATCCCTGGCCAGAAGTAATGACAAGCTATACGCTGTCCTGTGGCGCTGATCCCCATGTGACCACTGAAGGGAATCGCATGCCCGAGTTCCATCACTTTATCTCTATATGAAGTGGGAAGAACCAGCTGGTTGTGACCATTTGTTCCAGTTCCGGCCTTCCTGTATAAGAGTTTGTTCTTCATGAAATATTCCCCCTTGCTCGGAGGTGTGTGGCATTTGGGCAATTTTTTAAAACAGGGCTTGAGTGTCCTATCCTCAGCCTGCGCCTTCCTCATCTCCTCTGGATGAGCATTTATAGGTTCACCTTCTTCCTCCTTCTTCTGTGACCTGGTCTGCACTGTCGCCATGATCACAGGTTTCTCGGGATTCCCCAAGAAGACGTATCTACACCCCAATATCAGAGGGTAGATTGGTTCATCTATCACTGCTGCTCTGATTTCTCCCTCCACATAGCGAGTTTTCACCGTTATCCTTGCGATGGGAAGTGTCATGAGTGGTATGTCCTTAGTCGCCCCTTGTATTTCCACTGTTTCTGTGGTATACTGACTTGGGTCCACTAGGCTAGACTTCACAACTGAATCATAATCCAAACCTGTATCATAAAGGCACCTTATGGTGACCCCATTACAAATAACATCCTCACAAACTGGGGGGTGATAAGGTTCCTGTTGTCCATTAGGATTAACCTTTAATCTTCGCGTCCCCGACTTCATTGCAGCAATGTTTGAAGGTTTCCTTCTACAAAATTCGGTGTTATGGTTATCCTTCTTGCACCATTTACACCATCTTTTTCCTTGGTTCAACGGTTTTCTTTCATTGAACTTTTGGTCATTGAACTGTGAGTTTCTGTCGCGTAGTCATTTCTTGGCCGCTCAAAGTTTGTCCTACCTTTATTTCCCTGCTCTCTATTATCAAATTTATTAAATTGCTGTGGAGCTTTAAAATTGTCTATGTGCTTCTTTTTAGCACCACTTACCTCTGCCTGAGCTGCCTGATACCTCTCAGCAACATTTAAAATTTCCCCCAACTTCTCTGCACCTTGTTCCATGAGAAATTTTCTCATGTCTGGAGCCATGGACTCTCTCAATTGCTCAATCATGATCATTTCTTTAAGATCTTGGGTCTTCCCCAGAGCCGTCCATTTCTCCAAATAGGTTTCTAGTCTAGCAGAGAATTGGTGGTATGTCTCCCCAGACAACAGTTTGGCATTTCTAAATTTCTTACGATAAAATTCACCATTCTTCTCGTACCTTAATAACAAAGCCTGCTTTAACATGTCATAATTGTCTTGGTCTTCCCTGTTCATTTTGGCAAATACTTCATAAGAAGTACCTCTCAATCCCTGTGATAGCTTTAAACTCCACCTCTCTCTCTCTAACCCATATGTAGTAGCTAATAACTCAAAACGTCCTAGGTACCCCTCTATGTCATCGTCTTTTTCAACAAAATGGTCTAAATGAAACCCCATAGCTGAGTTTGAGGCTCCCAGACTGGGCGTAGCATCTGAGGCAAAAGGGCTGGCACCATTTTCAGGAGCCGGGCCTTGTAATTCCAGCTCCCTTAGTCGTAATTCGTGCTCCCTTTGCAACCTTCTATCTTCTGCCTCCCTTTCGGCAGTCAACCTTTTTTCTTCTTCCTCCCTTTGCTGTCGTTTTTCTTTTGCCTCCCTTTGCTGTCGTTTTTCTTCTGCCTCCCTTTGCTGTCGTTTTTCTTCTGCCTCCCTTTGCTGTCGTTTTTCTTCTGCCTCAATCTGCAGCCTCTTAATTTCTCTATCAGCCTCAATTTGTAACCTCTTCTCTTCAGCTACCTTTCTATCTTCCCTTTCAATATATTTATCACATTCAGCCGTTACATATTGAATTAAAATTTGACCATCCATTCCCATCTCCTTTGCGGTCAGCACAGCAGCTGATCGGAATTTTGCTAGCTCCGCCATACTTTTCAGACAATATAATAATATACAAGCTAAATCTCTAACCAGTAAATACACTAAGTACTTCTTATGACTATAGTCTAACTAATTCTAACTAACCAGTTAACTAATTAATTATCACTGGCTGTGAAGATTCACCAACTTTTATCTGCAGGGACACTTTTAATTTTAAAGGGAATTTCACAATTTTTTCCAATAATTTTATTTCTCCAACCAGGAGATCCTAATATTACTGTTGGGCTAATTATCCCTGGACAAGACCCCAATGTATGTAGTGGGTTTGATGGTATTGTATGATGGTGATATTACTAAATGTAATGTATGAGGCCAGCTGTGAAGGCTCCTGAGATAAAATGTAGTTGTGAATTGACAGAAGGCCTTTCTTGCTACCACTACGACCTCACACTTATTTTTTTTTCTTTCTAATGAATGTATCTATGTAAAATGTCTAGGGTAATGATATGTAATGTGGTGTGATAATTATAGATACACCCACAGATATTTAAGCAGACTAATAATATTAACAAATGTTAAAATACACTGAACTAACTCACGTGTGTAAAATTTTTGATAGAATTATATTACATTTATTTGTTCTGGATCAAGTTTTATGTTGACCAGAACTTTTTTTTTTTTTAAAAAAAGGATTTAAAAATTATGAAAGAAATGCATGGGATGTTACATAATAAATGCAAGAGTGTACATATATAAGTACTAGACTAGTTAGTTTTATTAAAATGTTCTAGTAGTCATCTACTTGGGAGGATAGTTAATGCTTGTGCTGTTGGGGTGGCCTCATCACACCTGTCTATATTGACTACACAGTGTCCAGTAAATTGCAGGAATTTTATGGGGTATTAGTAACTAAAAGGCGTTGGTGAACTTCCAGCAGACCAGAGGCTCACTCATCTTGCATATGTAGCTCTGGTGCTGAAATCTGGTGGTCCCACCTCTCCGTGCTGGCGGGCAATAATAGTGGTCTCTGTCACAACGTACTGCACAGATACACTCGAGTAAAATCACCAACTGAATGGACACCGCCTTGTTGACAGCTGAAACTCACAGCTCTGCAATCAAAGTATTGGCTATGTGTCAAAATTCTATTCTCTACCCACGTCTGGACACAACACGGACACAACAACCACATCATACAGACAGGTCAGATCTCTCTGACCAAACAGCACATTTACCATGGTGGTTTTACATCAGATAGGTCCTCCCAGACTATAGATTCTGAAAAAATATTTATTAGTTTCCTTCCCTAAAAGTGGATAGGTAATATGTTTCATTATTCTCAACACTTGATCTGTCTTTCCTAACCCTTGCTGGAGTTTATGTATATTGTTGGTCCCTAGACCCTGACTTGGGCGGGGGGTCTAGAGCAAATCCCTACTTGTTTTAAGGCTAGATTTCGTAAGGCTACATTTCGATCTGGCAGTATCCACTCACTCGACCATTAACAAATATTCAAAATATACAAAGAAATAATTTCAATCTTACCAGATTATGAATAAAGAAACAGAAATGCTAGCAAAACTCAGCTGAGCTGCTGGCTATAGTATGGCGTCCCTGAACTTATTTCACTTTCTTTCATTTGGAAATCACCACACTTTAAAATACTGTGTCTATCATCGAACAACTATTGAGGAATGGCCCCACTTGCGCGTCTGAGCGCCGATAAAATGATTGTCTGTGGCCAATCACTGCCTAGGTTTATTTGAAATTCAAATTTCCTACCCTAAAGTCATTTCAGTCATGCTTCAGTCAAGTATGGATGTTTATCTGTTAGTCTGTCCGTCTCTACTTGTTTTTTTTTTTTTCAAAAAAACGTACTTGATTTTTGAACCAACCTTTCTCTCCCCTCCAAAATTTTGTCGTTAAAAGTTATATTTAGACACAGCTCCCACCAATGTCCCTTCGCTTCCCTACTAAGTAGATTTGAACACCTGCGTCTCGAGGTCGTGTTTTTTTTGTGCAAATAGCGACACTTTTTATTCCATACAGTCTGTCGTTGATGTGAACAACACTGTCTTTTGTCATTATCTTCAATATTATCTATCCGTCTGTAAAATTAAGAACATATTAGTTCACTGCTCAGAATGGGCCATCCGGCCAGCTAATTTTTATATTCCTAACATTAATATTACGAAAAAGTTACTTTTTAATTTTTGTAATATTCCAAACATCCGCGTTCTGCCGCTGAATTCAAATCAAAGGCTTGGTATCGCAAAAAGCGACCAATAAATGACTGTGGCGTAACATATCCAAGGTCCCTTCTGTCGAGTTCCTTACTTTATGTCAACTTGGGAAACGTGACTTTTCTCCGTTTCCCCCCCAATTGCGTCTCCTTAGCCTTTCTAGTCTCACGCAATCTTTCCAGTCATATTTTTTTCCTTTTTATCCGCCGTTCCTCTCCTGTCTATTTTTATCCTTATATGTTATCTTTGGAGGTATTTTACCGTTGTATCTCTGTCAATTTCACTACACTTGATGACATCTGATTGTTACTTTGATGAGACGTGATCTACGTTTTCTCAACTGTTATTAACTTTTAACGTATCTACAGCATATAGTTGACATATCATAGCAGGACATCAGTTTCATAAATCTCACACAGTTCTCATCGTATTGAACACTTCTAGTTCATCCATGAAGGTTAATGGCCATGAAGAGTGTATCTGACTAGATTTCTTCTACGTTCCTTGTCACTTGATAAATTTCAATCTCTGAACGTTGACTCGGGTTATTGTAAACTGGACTACCTTCAGGGAATGATATTTTACCCTTCAGCCTTTACTGTTTATAAATAACTGTACTCGAACCACTACTGCTTCTACTCATGTTAAATCACATGGCGTATAAATTTACGAATATCACTTGAATGTCACCGCAACACGTTTCACGAAGTTCCTATAAAAATCCGACACACCAGGTTCTCTTGAAACATCTTGATCTATCTCGTTCTCCGTTATAGTTGACTATCAGCTTTCAGACCTTACCATCTTTCCTGCTATCTGCAGTAACACAAACTCACATATGTTTGTAAAGAAAGCTTGTCTATATCATCTAACCCGTGCCCCACTTATACACGATGGCGACCTCGAATAGCATATTGCTACGAGCCATATGGCAGTAGAAAACGACAAGAGAACAAATCTCTTGTGACTGCCATATTTAAAGTCTCGTCCTACCGGAAGTCATGGGACGTACTACTTCTCAAACTTGTCTTTTCCCGGTAAAGTCCCTTAGATCATCAACAATTTTTCCTTTGTCGTTAACTCTGCTATCTCTACCAAAAACGAAGCTTGTCTTTCCCAGGCAATGTCCCTTTGATCATCTTCCTATCACACTGGTGATGGTTTCTGGCAAGTTAGCCATCTTGTTTTCTTTATACATTGACGTATTTAAAATGAACGGGAGGTGAGTGGAACAGCGCCAGATCAGCATCATGTGTCTCCGCTTATCTCTCATTTTGTTCAAACTAATTTTAAGCGTTTAGTGCCGGTTTTCAGTTTAACTTTATTTTCAATTTTATGTTTTATTTACGTTACAGTTTTATTTACAATCGATTGCATTTGGTGTGATTTATTGATATGAAAATTGTTTTTTACCGTAAGTATTTCATAATCATTATTTTTGTTTTCACTCCTTAAAGTGCTTGGACCGACCACCGTCGCTGGTCCCCTAGAGAAAACTTGGACCGACCACAGTAGTTGGTCCCCCCCTAGAGAGAACTTGGACCGACCACCGTAGCTGGTCCCACCCTAGAGAGAACTTGGACCGACCACCGTAGCTGGTCCCCCTAGAGAGAACTTGGACCGACCACCGTAGCTGGTCCCCCCTAGAGAGAACGTGGACCAACCACCCTAGCTGGTCCCACTAGAGAGAACTTGGACCGACCACCGTAGCTGGTCCCCCGTAGAGAGAACTTGGACCGACCACCATAGCTGGTCCCCCCTAGAGAGAACTTGCACCGACCACCGTAGCTGGTCCCTCCCTAGAGAGAACATGGACCGACCACCGTAGCTGGTCCTCCCTAGAGAGAACTTGGACCGACCACCGTAGCTGGTCCCCTTAGATAGAACTTGGACCGACCACCGTAGCTGGTCTCTCCCCAGAGAGAACTTGGACCGACCACCGTAGCTGGTCCCCCCTAGAGAGAGCTTGGACCGACCACCGTAGCTGGGCTCCCTAGAGAGAACTTGGACCGACCACCGTAGCTGGTTCCCCCCTAGAGAGAGCTTGGACCGACCACCGTAGCTGGTCCCCCCATAGAGAGAGCTTGGACCGACCACCGTAGCTGGTCCCCCCTAGAGAGAACTTGGACCGACCACCTTAGCTGTCACCCGAGAGAGAACTTGGACCGACCACCGTAGCTGGTCCCCCCTAGAGAGAGCTTGGACCGACCACCGTAGCTGGTTCCCCCCCCTAGAGAGAGCTTGGACCGACCACCATAGCTGGTTCCCCCTAGAGAGATCTTGCACCGACCACCGTAGCTGGTCCCCCCTAGAGAGATCTTGGACCGACCCCCGTAGCTGGTTCCCCCTAGAGAGATCTTGGACCGACCACCGTAGCTGTTCCCCCTAGAGAGAGCTTGGATCGACCACGGTTGCTGGTCCCCCCTAGAGAGATCTTGGACCGACCACCGTAGCTAGTCCCCCCTAGAGAGAGCTTGGACCGACCACCGTAATTGGTCCCCCCCTAGAGAGATCTTGGACCGACCACCATAGCTGGTCCCCCCTAGAGAGAGCTTGGACCGACCACCGTAGCTGGTCCACTCCCCCTAGAGAGAACTTGGACCGACCACCGTAGCTGGTCCCCCCTAGAGAGATCTTGGACCGACCATTGTAGCTGGTTTCCCCCCCCCCCCTTAAGAGAGAACTTGGACCGACCACCGTAGCTGGTCCCCCCTAGAGAGATCCTGTATCAAGAATTAACAAGCTCGTGCAGTGATGGTTTCTTTAATATATCTTTTTACATGCTGAGGATGCTAGCCTCAAAAACAGCCTCATGTTAGTGTCGTAAATTTTTTTACATAGGTTAGAAGATATTTATGGTCCCGTCTGAGCAGAGGTGATAGTGTAAATATGTGAGAATAAAGGCGTAAGAAATAGATTTTCGCGAGGGAATAGTGTAAGAGGAAGATCTGTCTCTGGAATGAGTAGTTTCTCTAGTCCAGGCAATCTATACGACTATATTTTAGTATCAGAGAACCTTTCTCTCCCTATATAAAATATAAGTTACACTAAACACACCCACACACAATTATGTGACAACAAGACACACAAACGTAAAAAACTATGTCTAATTGGTTATGGGTCTGACCAACACACACAAAGTTAAGTTCTTTTTGTTGTTTATTATCATTAAACTTTTTACAACATCAAAACATATAGAGAAATATAATCATGTTTACAGATATATGAAATTAACTGAATAAGTTCCCTCCCCTTGTTGAGAAAGGATCCCCAACAAAGTTAATAACCCAAAGGTCAAAGATAAACACTAGGTTACAGAATAGACTGTGAAGAACATGTTCCCACTAAATTACTACTTAGTAAAGTACACAAGTTTAGCGAAATAAAAAGAGAAGTTAGTACAATGATTGTAACAAAGGAAAATATTTTTTTTTTCTCTCTCTCTCTCTCTCTCTCTGTGATGCGTGATAAAAACCACTCTTGCTTACCCACTTGTGGTGTTGATATTACAATAGTTCCTGACCCTTTACTGTCAGTGGGGTTGCCCAAATATGGCCCCAGTCCAGCCTATATATCGAATAATAATTACAAGGTGGACGCCAAATTTGGTGGTTTAATTTTCTGGATGAAACTAATGTCACCGCAAAAAGTTACTGAAGCAAGACGTGCTCTGGACGTTCACAGTTGCAAAAGTAGAAAAGTAATTCCTGTATTGCTAAGCATCTGGTTGCTAAGACAAATGTTACAATATGTAAAAATGATGGTGATGATAAATCATATCGGCTGGCTCTATGGTGAGTCCTGATTTTGAAACAGCATAGTTTTCTGGCTCACTCCGGTGCTACGGCTGTCAAACGTCAGGAATGCAGGAATGTATGTTCTTTCGTATGCCCAGTGGGCTGGAAAACTTGGATAAATAATTATGGGTAATGTACAGTCCAGTTACGATTAATCTTAATGTTTATTGGTCTCTTGGGCCCAACCGGTTCACGAAGGAACTTGGGACTTGTAACCACGAAGAAGACACAATTAATCCTTCACTGAATGAAGAAAGAGGACCGAACTAGTCCAAAAATCGAAGACCCAAAATAAAAATAATGGTACTGGTAAGTAAGACCGCTGGCCGCTGGTTTTGATCAGGTGCTATATTAGGAAGAAAAGAACATTTATGAAAAACTGCTACTATCCTATCCACCCGTAAGTTTTCCGCTATGGCATATCGGGAAAAAGGGTATGCGCCCTCCCCCCGTTATTGCCCGCGAGAAAATGAACAGCGCACAGAATCAGTTATTATTTAATTTATCCATACGCGCACTTTAACAAAAATCGCCTGTCACTACTAGCTATTTGTCGGCGTCTATTGTTTTGTCACATAACATTAACTCTAGTCACTTATATAATTTCACACAATGAAATATAATGCGAATTCGATTCGGTCACTCATCCGTCACGCATAATAATCTCAGTCAGCTAAGCCGTATCAACTTGTTTAAGAAGAATGGGGTGTTTGAAATTACATTACACTGAACGACTGGCAAGAAATATCTACTCGTTAGGTTATTTCACTAGTTTTAAACGCTAAGGAATTACAGTGAATTAAAAATGGTAAACTTAACACGTCCTAACACTTAAGCACAATGTCTATTACTACAAATCAGAAAATAAAATCCCCACGAGACAATTTAACACATTTAGCGAAGAATGGTTCTAGTCTGGCGTGTTTAGATTATCCAAGAATTTCTGAGCGACTCTAATAACTGAATTTCAGACAGCGCGGTATATATACAGATCTTGGTGTTATTCTCACTAGAAGATGTTACAATTCGCACCTTCTGTATAGTAGAGAAATCAGGAAACTGCGTTTCCCGGATCAAATGTTTGTTCGTTCATTCTACTCAGCGATGCTGACCGACATCAGAAGACTGGCCGTGCACGAGCCTCTCTTAGATTACGTCCCCTTTCCGCAGATCAATCATTTACCTCCCCCTGAAACGCACAGACATCAGAGGTGGTCGGGAAAATATTATCGCCCCTGTATCTCTTCAAACAGTTCGTTATTTCTACGCGCATCTGTCTAAAGACCGATAACTGGAAAATCAGCTAGCATGAGAAACTCAGATAAACAAACGTGATTCGCTCCCCTTGTTAAGACTGGCAGGTTGCGAAATGTTGATAAAACAACTCTGTTGTTATGTTCCCAGAAAAAGGGCGTGGATTCAAAGGTGAGTCATACAACCAGAAAATCGCATGGTTTGGGTTAGCCAATGGTAGACACTAAATGGGAAAGCAAAGGCTGTCAGATTACTGTATCAATATTTCCATTCCACGTCACAGTGAGTGACCTTATAGGACATGTTTAGGAAGCAGTAGCTTTTTTTTTACGCGCTAGATTAAAATGACGTCAGATGAAATAATTACGTAGAGGCGGTGCATAGCAACAGAAGTTTTTACTGTTGACTTTTGGCAGTCTTCAGCCGGAATGGCTGCTTTTTCATGTGTTCATCAATAGTGGCATATGTCCATGATTATTTCGAATATATGGGCGTCTATGCTTGCAGCTTAGCAGAACGTAGAGAAGTATCTGATAATAATGATAATACAGCTATATTGCTGAGTGTTCTTCGACGGACATTACTTTTGATATCAATTATTAACGGACGCATACAAATGACGGCCTAGTATAGTTGGCCATGTTGCATGAATCGCCAATGTGAATGTAATGGATTTTTCACTATCCAATGGAGTGTGTAATAAACTG
The DNA here is from genome assembly GCA_024509875.1 of Oreohelix idahoensis. NCBI lineage: Eukaryota > Metazoa > Mollusca > Gastropoda > Stylommatophora > Oreohelicidae > Oreohelix > Oreohelix idahoensis. The sequence goes on from JAMPIV010013128.1 coordinate 333,276, forward strand.
TGTTGTATTGTCAATGGATCTTATCTGACTATCGGCTGTCTACTGTTCTTCTCATTTACTTAAAAGTTCATCGACAGGTTTTGTGTAAACTCTATATACATAGTATCTCGAATAGACACATTTCTCTCACCTGGAAACATTGACACCTCGTCCTCATAAAAATAAACGCTGTCATACAAAAACGTGGCAAATATCGAGATAGACGTCTGGATGATAGTTCAGCTTTTCTGACACAGCAGAAGCAACAAATATACACTGGCTTATCACTCGATGGAACTTGTACTCGCTACCACATTTTGAAGCTAACTCTATCACATCTCGGAGCAAACTCATTTAATCTAAAACGTCGATTTACAACAACGACTGTTTTCGAACACTCCAGAGCACTTTGTCTGACAAACAACTCACCACTACATTCAAAACACATGAATTACGATCACCTAGCCCATCTCCATAAACACAGGCATATGCCCTTGTAACTACAGAAGGGATGTAAGACGTATTCCCCCCCCCCCCCAATTTACATTGCAAGTATTACTTCCCTTTGACTTTAAATTAAACTCAGCTAATAATCATAAAAAATAAATCTCTTAAAAATAAATCTAACCGAATTTTCCCTCTTAACCAACCTAACTGCTACACTACAACAATTCTGCCCGGGAGCGATTATATCCTCCCGGCCACCTAGTAGTGTGATTCGCTTGCATAGCTAGGCGGTGTTGTCGCACGGAAGGTCCGGGATTCGAGTCCTGGGTAAGCCACTCACGTCTGTTGTTTTTCAGTTGTTTAGTGTTCTACTTCTTTGTTTCTTACGAGTGCCTGAAAACATACCTTTATATTTGTCTAATATTAATTTACTGTTTACAGGCCTCGGGTTTCCCTTCCTTATGTGTTATAAATGTTTATAGACTACACAAATTAACTGAGCGCATATATCCAGAGTTGAGGAAAATGACGGGAACTGTGGTAAGAAGTGGTAAGTTTGTCTTTTGTCCTCGTAAGACGAATCACTTTTTTTCCTTTTTTTCATACCCATCCATATCCAGAGTCACAGTGTGTATTCCAAGCGGTAGATCAACAACAACAACAACAACAGACATGATTTTTTCTCTCCAACAAACTTCAGGAACAATCAAGAGAGCAGAAAAGGCCTTTATATATCGCCTTAATAAACATCACAAAAGCATTTTTCCTGGCTAGTAGGGATGGACTAATAATCCTCATGAAAATAGGCTGCCCCATTAAACTGATGGAAATGATAAAGTCATTCCATGAAGACATGAAGGGAACAGTCCAATATGCTGGAAGCACATCACAGCCCTTTGACACACGCAGTGGCGTTAAACAAGGCTGTGTTCTGGCTCCGACCCTCTTCGGGATCTTCTTTGCCTTACTCTTGAAACATGCGTTCAGAGATACAACTGAAGGAATATGCCTTCACACTAGGTCAGATGGCCGTCTGTTTAATCTTTCAAGGCTGAAGGCAAAAACAAAAATCAGAAGGGTCACTATAAGAGACTTGCTCTTATCATAGCTGATAGTTTCAATGGGGCAGAAGGGACTGTCTGCATTAACAAAATAACAAATTTGTATAACATTATTGATCAGCTTCAGTTTTAAAAAATCAAATTTTAATGTGAATATCCAAATCAATTTTAATGTGAATATCAAAATCATTTTTAAATATGTAGTAAAATAATCAGTGAATTCTTTTGTTGGTTTCAGAATTTTTGTCTAAATACCAGTAACAATTTTTTTATAAACACACTGGTGGTTTGTATAGTTTCTAAAATGAAATGGCATTGACAAAGTGAAACAAAAGTACGTGGTTATAGTTATAAAAATATATTAGCAACAATTTAAGTTTCATTTTTTTAAACAGTAAAAGTATATTTTGTTTTTATTATTTTGTAATTGGTTAATTAACGAGTAAATAGTTTTGGCACCAACACAAGAATTCAGCCAGAATTTTAAAGAACAATTTTCAAGGGGTGCCATTCTTTTGTATTTGCCTTGGGCGCCATCAACCCTAATTATACCACTGCTTAGAAGCCTGCATTTGGGACCTAAGACGCGTCAAAAGTGGAATGCAGTCAGCGACCCATAGCTGACTGCTTGCGTCAGGGTCAGCCAACCAGAGCTGACCAAGCCCCTACTCCACCTCCAAGTGGTGGTGCTGGAAACAGGCTGCATCACTGCAGTCTGGCTGAGAGAGTAGGGATCGAAGTGAAAAGGCAAACCCGGTCCTAAAAAATGATGTGCCGAAGTCGGATGTGTCGGGCCGAAAGGCGCAGATATCGCAGCTTTGCTGTAAACGGCGAAACAACGTAACAAACGTCCTTTTTAGGACGAACGCAGAAGAAGAAGAAGCCTACATTTGAATTATATTAACTCATCAAGGCAGCCCCCCCAGTCGGAGTGTTACACACTTGGTTAGACAGTCCAAAGTTAAGCGATAGACATCCGTTTTGAAACACCACAAGTTAAGGGCTCTAAATGACTGGGAAAAGCAGGTCTCATTACTATTACTTTAGCACCACCTAAAAGCGCACAGTTCAGCCCAATAAACTCAGTGACAAAGTCCAAAGTGCTGCAAACTCACCCAGAAAACACATAGTTTAGAGGTTTATTACAAATAAGGGAGGGAAACCTGAGGCCTGTAAACAGTAAATTAATATGAAATTAATATGAAACAAATATAAAGGTATGTTATCAGGCACTCGCAGGAAATAAAGAAGTAGAACACCAGACAACAGAAAAACAACAGACATGAGTGGCTTACCCAGGATTTGAACACTGGACCTCCGTGCGACCACCCCGCCTAGCCATGCAAGCGAATCACACTATCCGCTCTGCCATCTACGCATCATCAAAAAATGATGTTTCAATGGCAGGTCAATAGTGCGAACCACAATACACGACAACAGAAGTGATTGCGTCATTAATAGGCTGAACTGCCCATGGAGGACTTCTGGTGTCGTGTATTGTGGTTCGCACTATTGACCTGCCATTGAAACATCATTTTTTGATGATGCGTAGATGGCAGAGCGGATAGTGTGATTCGCTTGCATGGCTAGGCGGGGTTGTCGCACGGAAGGTCCAGTGTTCAAATCCTGGGTAAGCCACTCATGTCTGTTGTTTTTCTGTTGTCTGGTGTTCTACTTCTTTATTTCCTGCGAGTGCCTGATAACATACCTTTATATTTGTTTCATATTAATTTCATATTAATTTATAGTTTAGAGGTACAAACTCATCCAGAAAGCTAATAGTTTAACACTATAAGTAACTGTGAAAGCCAACAGTTTAGCCCTACAAGTTACTGAGAAAGCCCACAGCTTGGCACTTTAAATAACTGAGACAGCCCATAGCTTAGCGTTATAAATTCACAGGGGAAATTTCAGTTTAGCGCTAAAATCTCCTTGAACATTCCACAGTTTAGCGATATACTCTGGTTGAGGACGTAGACATGTTAGAGTCATGAACACCTTGATAATGCGCAGAATATAGTGCTATAAGCTCAGTGAGGAGGCCAGAGTATACAGTTAAACCGCTTCTGAGAAAGCTCACCTTTTAGCGCTACAAACATTTTTGTGCCATAAACACATTGGGAAAGCCCACAGTTTAATGCCATACATTAATTAAGATATAAACTTATCAAGAACGTCCACTGTTCAGCACTATAAACTTACCGAGAAAGTCCACTGTTTGGCACTTATAAACTTACAAAGAAAGACAACTGTTCAGCACTATAAACTTACCAAGAAAGTGCACTGTTCAGCACTATAAACTTACCAAGAAAGACCACTGTTTAGCATTATAAACTAACCAGAAAAGTCCACAGTGAAATGCTATAAACTCACTAACAAAGCCCAAAGTGTTAGTGCAATAAAATCAATGAGAAAGCCCACAGTTCAAAGCTATGAACCAACAGAGGAAGCCCACAGTTAAGCGCTATACACTCACTAAGAAAGCCCACAGTTTAGCGCTATAAACTAAAGCCTAGATGCTAACAGATGAAAAGCTTACCTCCAGACTAGTAAGGATGTCGTACGTAGTTCTCTGAGATGCCGGATTTAATGGTGACTATCACTCCCTCATAACCTTGGTTAACCAGCTTGATCCTGGCAGACGACATCGCCACCATGGACAAGAGCAAAAGAAATGTGCAGACTTTTATGGTGACCATGATTTGAATATATTTCACTTTCTGGAACAGAATGAAAATAGTTTTAAAGTTAACCAACTCATGAATAAACCAATAATAACAAAATTAAACAAACGCACCCGACAGTAGCAGCTTAAAGTTATCGGAAGCTGAAGAATACTATATTCCACAAGATGACAGATGCCAGACAATTCTTGTCAGCTTGAGAATCGCACCTGCAGGTAGACTTGCTTGGTCACGTGGTGTTGACAATCCCCGCGACTTATTTCGTTTTTTAAAACTTATAATTTTTTTATTGAAAGTTCTTTCTTGTAGAAGTTTACAGAGAGAAATCAGCAATACTCTCACCTAACAGAACTTGAAGTTACGCGTCATTTCTCGCTACCAACCTGAGCTGTTACCTCTTAGGAAGTGGCTGGCCGTCAAAATATTTAGACTCTGATAAACTCTGTATTGTTGTTGTTAACTCATACTGGCTACTAGTTGTTGAATCACGCTTTATTTGTTAAATGACGTGAATGTCCACCAGTTGATAAATGTAGATGTTGGGACTGGTGTAGTAAAGTGTAACGATTGTCAACTCATTAAACCCAGCACAGTTTTGGTCATACAGGTCATCTTGTCCTGGAACGTGATGAGGCTCCGACAAGAATGTGAGTGTAGACAATGAGTGTGTATATGAATGTCAGAACGCGAATGGTAGAATGATTCGATAGAGTTGACAAGTTGGTAGTACATCACTCATACTCACACTGTTCGAATTCAAGAAGTACTGGAACTACGGTGGTCTTTTTATAACATTTAATGAGACGCACACTTGGACAGTACGTGTATGGTTACAGGAACAAATGTCGACATAGACAGCATAATGTTGATCACAGGCATATCATCTTAAGTTAGCATTCATGCTTGGCAAATATCATAATGGAGCATTCGTAAATAAGCATTCAGAGTTCCATCATGTAAATCATCTGGCTTTACTGACTGGGCACGTCAGACCATAACCAATATATAGGAAGGCTCCTAGACCTAATCTCGTCTAGCGAATATCCCTTCATGTAAAGTTCAATATATATATTTTTCCATAAAGATATAGGAATCCCAGACATGGGTTCTCACATGTAGCAGTGATCTCTTGGTTCATCGAGCGATAGTACAGGCATCCCTTTTTCTCACTCGATAAATACAAAGTATATGAATTTCAACATGGCTGTTCTTCTCTCGTGAGTTTCACTCACTATAGGATCCAGACCAAAATTGGTCATTCGTTAAATGTCCTCATTTCTTCATAACTTCTGTCATAGAGGTAATTGAATAATATCATATAATCTAGTGCTGATACATAGGAATGTCATCTTCCTTTGAATAAATATTCTTTTCAAAAGTACCACTGTGCATCTGTTTATCGACAACGATGGCGAAGCCCAAGTTCATAATAAATTGTGGTTTTACCTTTCTATGCGAAATATAACTTTGCCATTCCTTGGCAAAAGAGAATAAACACTGGGGTAAAGTACATACAACATGTCTAAATGACTATCACTTTTCCCCATCTACTTATAGATCACTTTTTCGGCGATAGGCCGGCTACATCAAAATTCTACATCCAGACAGGATGACAGCCATGAATCACACCCCTTGCTAGCGATACTTCCGCTGCATAGCCTTTGACCTTTTCTAGCGACAACCAACATAGTTCGACTTAGAAATGTAAAGATATCCATATATATAAGACAGACTCGTCCTACTCATACAAACACTACGTATAAATTCAGGCCATAGATATACTGAAGCAAGAATAATCTATTCCTACCCAGCCAAAGAATAAATCGCAGTAGGCCTAAATTCGTCCGCGGAGTCCGATCGAAGATGACGGAACTGCCTTCAAGGGAAGTAACTCAAAAATGACTTCTCCTTAAGCACTTAAAAGGAAACACTTTGTTTACCAAAATATTTGCGAACATAATAAGTATATAAATGTATTATATTGCAAGATAGTAAAAATTGCCCTTTACAGTCTTACCACACCTCCCGGGAAAAAAAAAATAAATTTTTTTTTTTAAAAATACATCTAGGAGCACCATACAATAGGCTCAAAACGCAAGAATACTGCGCAGATGCAAATATCAGGAATAACTATAATTCCTAATATGACCGGTGAGAATATATCTCAAAATCTGAGAGAAATTGTTTCTCTACGAATAAATGTTTCCAGGAAGGTGTGATGTACGTATAATACAATTCTGGTAATTATACAATGCATACCAAAAATTCACACTATAATCTTAAATTTATGATTTATGAAGAAACAATCATCAAAGAACAGCGGTGAATAAACATCAATAAACCGCTAAGTAGAGATACCATCATTCTATTATTAAATTACAAATGTGTATCTTAGTAAAGAACAAAAAAATAACTGTTGTAAAGTTATACATATTAAAAAAATCCAATATTTAACAGTTAAGTGGCATCATGTGGGCATCTGGACAGAATGTCCGCCATCACATTTTCTGAACCACGGATAGCTCGTACCGAAAATGAAAAGGTTGAAGAGCGATTGCGTATCGAGTTGATCTCGAGCTCTTCAAGTTCTTACTTTGGATAGCCGTAAGAGCTTTTTGGTCAGTTTCCACTACGAAATGCGCGCCCAGAAGGAATCTTTGGAGTTTGAGAATTGACCAAACCATTGCCAATAATTCACGGTCTAAAACCGAGTAATTCCTTTCTGCAGCATTAAGTTTTCTGGATATATACATTACAGGATGCAGAGTTCCAGAGTACTCTTGCATTAGTGCCGCTCCAATCCCAGTGGATGAAGCGTCACTACGAAGAACAAATGTCTTATCTGTTGTAGGTAACAATAAAAATAGGTGGGTGATGAATGAAAACATAGTTTTGATCTTCTCTAGTGAGGATTGGCATTCATGAGACCAGTGAACCATGTTAGGCGACCCTTTCTTTAATAGTGTAGAGAGAGGTGCCATGATAGAGGACAGATTCGGAATGAAACGTCCATAAAATTGTATGAGACCTAAAAGACTTCGCACTTGCTTTTTAGTCCTAGGGATAGAGATGTTAAGTATCTTAGTGATATTATGGTCTTCTGTCTTCAAGAAACCGTGACCTATTCGATGGCCTAAGAAAGCAATTTCGCTAAAGCCAATACAAGCTTTAGATGGTTTTGCTGTCAGGTTATACTCACGCAGAGTTGATAATAATTCAACTAATCCTTAATAGTGATCTTCCCAAGTATCGCTGAAAAGACAGATGTCGTCTAGATAAGCAATGACATCTGACCGATACGATAGGATTCGACGCATCATGCGTACAAATGTAGCTGGTGCGTTCATAAGGCCGAAAGGCATAAAATTCCATTGGAAAAGGCCTCTGGGAGTAGAGAAAGCGGTAAGAGGTTTGGCGCGTTCGGATAATGGAACTTGCCAATATCCTTTAGACAAATCAAGTTTAGTGAAAAAATGCGATTTAGAAAGACGAGTAAGTAACTCTTCTAGTAAAGGCATAGGTTCAGCATCGAACTTCGTAACTTGATTCAATTTGCGATAGTCAACGCAAAGACGTATGTTATTGTCTTTTTTTTCGAACAATAACCATCGGCGAAGAATATGCAGAAGTGGATGGTTCGATTATTTGTAAATCTATCATTTCATCCAACTCCTTTTCAACCTGTGTTTGGAAATGTATAGGGATAGGATAAGGTCTAACCCTAATTTGGAGTATGTTCAGTTAGAACAATGTCATGCTCAATGACATGAGTTTGTCCAGGGATGTCAGTGAGGACATCCTGAAATGTTTGTAACATAGACGAAACTTGTCGCCGTTCTCCTAGAGACAAATCAGGAGAAACAGTAACGTCTTTCCATGATTCACTAGAATGAAGTGGGATCATTGGAAGCGGGAGATTTAACATCCGAAAAACTTGTTTCCTCATCCTGTATTACAGACAGTGATGAGTAATGACCATGTTTGACATGAGAATCGTCCGTTGCCTGGAAAATAGGCTGTAGATAGTCGGACGTTCATGGAACTCCGTAAGCATATTGATGTGGAAGGTTTTATGCTTCCCGTTAATATCGACGATGTAGTCAACATCTGAAATTTTCGATATTATATCGTACGGACCTTTCCAACTAATAAGGCGTCTATTTTCACGACAAGGTTGCAAAACAAATGCTTTGTCACCAGGACAAAGTTGTCGTAAAGTTCTCTTCTTATTAGCAAATTGTCTTGCCTTCTGCTTAGCAAATTCAGAAGAGGACGTTGCCAATTTGCATGCTTCGATATTATTGTGTCTAAGCGCGATGACATACTCGTAAGAAGATTTTTGTGTCATCGTCAATATTGTCAGCTGTTATAAGATCATGCAGCAAAGACATTGGGCCGCGCGGTCGCGCGCCAAAGACAAGTTCAAAGGGAGAAACCCTGTATGTTCATTGGGGACCTCTCTGTACGCGAAGAGGGCCGCGGGTAAAACCCTATCCCAATCTTGAGGATGATCCTCAGTTATCTTCCCTAATAAGTTCTTAAGTGTTCTATTTAGTCGCTCGACCATCCCATTGGACATAGGATGATAGATGCTACTCAAAGATCTCTCTATCTGTAGAGTAGACATTACTTGAGACATGGTATCCGATATCAATTGGGTGCCATGATCTGATAATATTTCTCCGGGGAATCCCAGCCGAGAAAATATAAGCCAAAGAGCATCTGCAATGTCAGCGGTAGTAATGCTCTTTAGAGGGATAGCCTCTGGCCAACGTGTGCACATGTCTACACACGTTAAGATAAACTGATGTCCTCTAGCAGATTTGATCTTGAATGGACCAATGATGTCTATCGCCATTTTCTGGAATGGACGAATAGGAATATCTGCAGCCTGAATAGGCGCAGCATGACGAGGACCTTTGGATTTGACTTCTTGACATACTTTACAGGATCGACAATAGATCCGTATGTCCTTGTTCACAAAAGGCCAAAAGAAAGCCGCAAGAACTCTTGACTTTGTACGGGAAAAACCCATGTGACCAGCACACTGAGAGTCGTGTGCATGTTGTAAGATCTTAACTCTCAAATTCTTGGGTACAAGAATCTGAGAATGACTTGACTTAGTGGAGTCTTGCACCATACGTACAAGTACGCCATTCTTCATTGTAATCCAAGATTTACAATTTGAATCTTTATTCGGATCAACTTTCGTTACAAGAGTGAAGAATTTCTTAAGAGTCGGATCGGCTGCTTGTTGTTTTATAAACGAGTCACGAGAAATTACCAAGGGATCATCTTGGTTATGCACTTCATTATCTTCAACAGATGAAGTTTCAGGGATATTGAGAGCTTGAGCTCTAGTGACTACCGCATTAGCAGATTGCATATTTTGATTTTCCCAAACGGAAATTTGCTCCGGAGCGCATTCTTTGACTCCGTGAATGCGACCGATGATAAGATCAGCGATCGGATTCGGCAAAAGACATGCGTGTACATCTCCTGTGAAGAAAGGAGTAGCAATCCTAATGATAGCGGTAGAGTATTTCTCTATGGTGCCGCCAAATGTTACGCATTTGACTACTTTGCCTGTAGAATGAGAAGGATCTATGAGTGACTGCCTAACCCCAATAGTTGTGCATCCAGAATCAAAAAGTACTGAGACTGGATTGTCATTTACTAAACCTTTGTGTAAGACAAGAGAACCTCTCCCATCATGCGCGATTGACGCAGGAAGAGCGGGAAGAGGATGCCCACAGCTTAAAGTAGACACTGTGGTGGGCTCAAATAATGTTTTGCATTGGGGGCACTGAGATGCTCTCCCAAAATCAAAAGCGGCACATGCCATATTATTAGAGTCATCATTATCTTTATTTTGTTTATAGGCTTCGTGGGACTCTTGCTGTGCAGAGTTCGCCTGGTAATGAGCTTTATGTTTTTTGAATTGTGCTCTACCTCTGTTATTATTGCCTCTGTACTTATCATTGTTTCCACTATTATAACCTCTACTCGGGTTTGAATTATAGCTCCTTTGGTTACTATCATCATATTCATTATAATGAGTATCTCGGTAATTATGATCCTGTTGTCTCCATGAAGGAAAACTTGGATAGTTTCTAGAATGACTTCCTTTGCGAAAGTTCCTGTAATTATGACCACCCCTGAATCGAGGGCTGTCAGCTCTTCTCCAGGTATTCCAAGAAGAACCCTGAAATGATTGGTTACCTTGGTTCTGATAACTGTAATAGTTACCTTTTTTATTAAACCTATTTTGAGGTCCTTGGAATTTGTGAGAGTGATTAGGGTTGTATGGTGTTGCAGAAGCAACTGGCATACCTTCTTAACCTTACTGTTGCTAATAGCTACGTCCGGATGTGCAGTGACGTATTGGGTACAATACTGTTCCATTTCTTTTAGAGACTTAGGTTTACGCTCATGTAAGAATTCGAGGAAAGGTTTATTTATACTTGTCATAATCTTGTCTCTGAGTATCAAGTCCATAAGGGCTTCATAAGTCTTTTCTGTTTTGGATAGCTCAATCCAACGATCAAATGTAAGACGTGTCCTTGCAATGAATTCTGAGAATTCTACACCTGCCTCAGGCACCATTGTCTTGAACAACTTCCGATAACCCTCTTCAGACAACTGATACTTCTTTAATAAGGCTGCCCTAATAACATCATAGTTATCTTTGTCAGCCTCTTCAACCAAACTTAAACTAGTCAGAGAATCACCTTTCAGATTTTCTGATAACTGGTTAGCATATTGTGATTTGTCCACATTATGGGCTCGACACGAGCGTTCAAAACTATTTAGCCAGAATGTTATGTCATCACTGGAAGGGTTGAACGCTGGTACCTTGACCTTGTAAGTAAAGGGTTTACCCTTACCACCAGATGCTTGATTACCATCACTTATGTTTGTTAACTTTAACTTTTCTAACTCAAATGCTAAAAGTTCTTTTTGGTGTTCATGTTCTCTTATTGCTTTTTTCTCTTGAGCTTCAGCTTGTAATTTTCTCTCTTCTGCAGCAGCTTCATCTTTTCTTCTCTCTTTTTCCATTTCCATCTGGAATCTTTTTTCATCAGTCTGTATCTGCAATTTCTTTTGTTCATCCTCTCTTTGTAATTTTTTTTCCTCAGCTTCTAATCTTTTCTCCTCAGCTGCTAATTTCTTTTCTTCAATCAATGCTTTTCTTTCTTCAGCAGCAGCAGCTAATGCTTTGTCATATTGAGCAACTGCCCATTCTTCTAATTGCTGACCAGTCTTATCAAGAGCCCTGCCTTGTGTGATAAAATAATCTAATGTAGACATGTTGTCTAATAAGATCAGTAATTTGCAAAAGTAAATAAATTCACTTTCTTAGTCTTAATCAAAGACCTTGTATGATAACTTTTTAACCTGTGGAAAATAGTACTTAACTATCCCAATCACTGTGGGAAACAAGCCTTACAAAGGTCTTGTATAAATCCTTATATAATAACAGCTATAAGTTGCTGGTTCACTTTATAATATAAGTGCAGTGCACCAGAAATAGTGTTTTATATCATCAACTGTGTACCTTTAGTAATAGCAATTAACTATCAGTTGATTCTTGTACATCAATTTATATGATCAACTATATTTTAAATAGTGTATGTCGATCAGGCACAAAACAAAACAGTTATACAGAAGAACATGAAAACATTTGCGGAAATGACATAAATCAAATGGGAAAAACAATAAAAGATAACCCGCAAGAGGATAACAAATACAAATAACGCCACAGTATATAAATATAAATTGAGAATAGAACTGAAAGATAGAATAGGGTAGACCAACAAATTACAAACAAATCAAAACAAACTAAAGAACAGAGGAATATTACAAAAACAACAATGAGTACAGTCTTCACAGCTAACACTAATAGCAACAGCTGTCGCAGCAAATTTTCAATCAAGAAAATTGCACCTATAGAAACGCACACATCAGACCCTCTATTACGTGGGATACTCTGTTGTGTGACAAATATCACATATAAATATTTAAACATAAATACATAAATGCATAAATAGTATGGCAATATGATGTAAATAGAGTGTTTGCGAAAGAATGTGTTGTAAAGAAGGCTCAGTTACACTGCCTAATAGTACAGTACTGTGGTACTTTATTAAACAAATACTTCTGGTCTAATTATTTTAAATTCAACACAGAAATAGAAGTTCCATCGTTGATGTGAATGATAACAATCGATGTAGGACTTCTCAGTTCAATAACATTTCCTTTCGCAAACACTGTCAAATATTCTCCAGTCCTGATGTGTAATGTTCTATGTTTCAACCAAGCTTGCTGTGTAACACTGTCAGTTGTATGGCAAATGTCCAACGAACCAAATGTCAACAAACGCTGACCTAGTTACCGCATACTCTCGACAGGACAGGTCACGCTTACATCACTGTAGAGTTGTACTGTTGATGTATTTGTGTGTCGTAACAGACCCCAAGGAACGTCTGGTCTCAGAAGTTTACTTCTCAATATGGTCACTGTGCAGGTTGACCCAGGAAGCTGGCACACCAGTTGATAAACTCTGTATTGTTGTTGTTAACTCATACTGGCTACTAGTTGTTGAATCACGCTTTATTTGTTAAATGACGTGAATGTCCACCAGTTGATAAATGTAGATGTTGGGACTGGTGTAGTAAAGTGTAACGATTGTCAACTCATTAAACCCAGCACAGTCTTGGTCATACAGGTCATCTTGTCCTGGAACGTGATGAGGCTCCGACAAGAATGTGAGTGTAGACAATGAGTGTGTATATGAATGTCAGAACGCGAATGGCAGAATGATTCGATAGAGTTGACAAGTTGGTAGTACATCACTCATACTCACACTGTTCGAATTCAAGAAGTACTGGAACTACGGTGGTCTTTTTATAACATTTAATGAGACGCACACTTGGACAGTACGTGTATGGTTACAGGAACAAATGTCGACATAGACAGCATAATGTTGATCACAGGCATATCATCTTAAGTTAGCATTCATGCTTGGCAAATATCATAATGGAGCATTCGTAAATAAGCATTCAGAGTTCCATCATGTAAATCATCTGGCTTTACTGACTGGGCACGTCAGACCATAACCAATATATAGGAAGGCTCCTAGACCTAATCTCGTCTAGCGAATATCCCTTCATGTAAAGTTCAATATATATATTTTTCCATAAAGATATAGGAATCCCAGACATGGGTTCTCACATGTAGCAGTGATCTCTTGGTTCATCGAGCGATAGTACAGGCATCCCTTTTTCTCACTCGATAAATACAAAGTATATGAATTTCAACATGGCTGTTCTTCTCTCGTGAGTTTCACTCACTATAGGATCCAGACCAAATTGGTCATTCGTTAAATGTCCTCATTTCTTCATAACTTCTGTCATAGAGGTAATTGAATAATATCATATAATCTAGTGCTGATACATAGGAATGTCATCTTCCTTTGAATAAATATTCTTTTCAAAAGTACCACTGTGCATCTGTTTATCGACAACGATGGCGAAGCCCAAGTTCATAATAAATTGTGGTTTTTACCTTTCTATGCGAAATATAACTTTGCCATTCCTTGGCAAAAGAGAATAAACACTGGGGTAAAGTACATACAACATGTCTAAATGACTATCACTTTTCCCCATCTACTTATAGATCACTTTTTCGGCGATAGGCCGGCTACATCAAAATTCTACATCCAGACAGGATGACAGCCATGAATCACACCCCTTGCTAGCGATACTTCCGCTGCATAGCCTTTGACCTTTTCTAGCGACAACCAACATAGTTCGACTTAGAAATGTAAAGATATCCATATATAAGACAGACTCGTCCTACTCATACAAACACTACGTATAAATTCAGGCCATAGATATACTGAAGCAAGAATAATCTATTCCTACCCAGCCAAAGAATAAATCGCAGTAGGCCTAAATTCGTCCGCGGAGTCCGATCGAAGATGACGGAACTGCCTTCAAGGGAAGTAACTCAAAAATGACTTCTCCTTAAGCACTTAAAAAGGAAACACTTTGTTTACCAAAATATTTGCGAACATAATAAGTATATAAATGTATTATATTGCAAGATAGTAAAAATTGCCCTTTACAGTCTTCAAATAGATTTCTGGGAAAAGCATTTAACAGCCAATCAATCAAATCATTGTCGTGTTGTGCTGAGTGGAATGGCACTAAGCGGTGAAGTTTGTAACGTTGTCAAAAACAATGCAGTCCGGATAAATAGAAGTGGCTGGGACCATATAAAATACTTCTGTTTATCCGAAATTCTGTTTATCAGAAATTCTGTTTATCCGAAATTCTGTTCATCTGAAGTTTTCTCAGACCTGGACATTTTGCGGTCAGAATTAGAAAGAAAGTAAAAAGTAATTATTTTAACAATATATTTACAACTATTTCATCGTTTGATTAACATTTTGCAACTAAAAGGTGGCTAAGAGGTATGGCGTCTGCTTCGAATTATTCTAAAGGTACTAGATTAGATTCCTAGTAGTGGGAATATCATTTATGGACAATTTGTTTTCATAACAAGTGGTTCTAATGATGTCATACTACCCCTGATCTCATTGGTAGTGAGATAGAATGCTTATCTTTCTCGGATAAGGATGAAACAATAGAGGGTCCCGTGTACAAGTTACGCACGTTAAAAATCCTATGGCAGTTGGAAATCATAAAGAGTAGGCTATATGGCTGCTGCCCTGGCAAAATATGAAAAATGATGAAACCTAATCCCCATACAAATACTTATAGAATGTGTGACTCCTATATACACAAATTGCTACGTAGGTCATGCACTGTGCTGAGATCCTTCTTGTGTTATCTAAGGGAGGAAATAGGAGCAGTGATGGAGTTTTCCGCGAGAAATAAAGACAGTACTTAAAACCAAACCAAACCAAACTATCTTTTCCACTTTTCAAAAGTAAATTAAAAACACAAATTATCGCATCATGTCCTCTATACTATAGGTGATATTACCATTACATTTACAACTACATTTTCCATAATCAAACAAGTACACAAGTAGTTAGTCTACAAAAATAATCCATTGCAGCGTCAGCTATCGTACATTAAAATCTTAACACTGAATCTTAGAAACAGTAACCACGCAAGATAAATACTAAAACACAATAGCAGTTACCAACATCATCATTACAATGCACACAATTATTTATACGATGAACGTGTATAACATCATGCTGATCTCGTGAAGATTTTTAAATAAGTCTCTATCAATGATCAATCAATGAAATTAAGAAGGTGAAGCATTATACAAAGTGAAGCATTATACAAGGTGAAGCATTATACAAGGTGAAGCATTATACAAGGTGAAGCATTATGCAAGGTGAAGCATTATACAAGGTGAAGCATTATACAAGGTGAAGCATTATACAAGGTAATGACGTTCACGGGGAACTGGAGACATGAACTTAAAGGGGTAAAGAAGGCTTGGGTTCACATTTGTTACTGGTATCTACGTGTGGAGGTGTCGGGTATTGATGATTGGTTCACATTTGTTACTGGTATCTGCGTGTGGAGGTTTCGGGTATTGATGATTGGTTCACATTTGTTACTGGTATCTGCGTGTGGAGGTTTCGGGTATTGATGATTGGTTCACATTTGTTACTGGTATCTGCGTGTGGAGGTTTCGGGTATTGATGATTGGTTCACATTTGTTACTGGTATCTGCGTGTGGAGGTGTCGGGTATTGATGATTGGTTCACATTTGTTACTGGTATCTGCGTGTGGAGGTTTCGGGTATTGATGATTGGTTCACATTTGTTACTGGTATCTGCGTGTGGAGGTGTCGGGTATTGATGATTGGTTCACATTTGTTACTGGTATCTGCGTGTGGAGGTTTCGGGTATTGATGATTGGTTCACATTTGTTACTGGTATCTGCGTGTGGAGGTGTCGGGTATTGATGATTGGTTCACATTTGTTACATTGGTATCTGCGTGTGTTTCGGGTATTGATTGGTTCACATTTGTTACTGGTATCTGCGTATTGATGATTGGTTCACATTTGTTACTGGTATCTGCGTGTGGAGGTGTCGGGTATTGATGATTGGTTCACATTTGTTACTGGTATCTGCGTGTGGAGGTTTCGGGTATTGATGATTGGTTCACATTTGTTACTGGTATCTGCGTGTGGAGGTGTTTCGGGTATTGATGATTGGTTCACATTTGTTACTGGTATCTACGGGTATTGATGATTGGTTCACATTTGGTGCGTGGTGGAGGTTTCGGGTATTGATGATTGGTTCACATTTGTTACTGGTATCTGCGTGTGGAGGTTTCGGGTATTGATGATTGGTTCACATTTGTTTACTGTATCTGCGTGTGGAGGTTTCGGGTATTGATGATCTGGTTCACATTTGTTACTGTAGACTGGTATCTGCGTGTGGAGGTTTCGGGTCACATTTGTTACTGGTATCTGCGTGTGGAGGTTTCGGGTATTGATGATTGGTTCACATTTGTTACTGGTATCTGCGTGTGGAGGTTTCGGGTATTGATGATTGGTTCACATTTGTTACTGGTATCTGCGTGTGGAGGTTTCGGGTATTGATGATTGGTTCACATTTGTTACTGGTATCTGCGTGTGGAGGTTTCGGGTATTGATGATTGGTTCACATTTGTTACTGGTATCTGCGTGAGGAGGTTTCGAGGTGTTGATGATTGGTTACATTGTTGACTGGATTGGTGTGGAGGTTTCGGGTATTGATTTGGTTCACATTTGTTTATCTGCGTGTGGAGGTTTCGGGTATTGATGATTGGTTCACATTTGTTACTGGTATCTGCGTGTGGAGGTTTCGGGTATTGATGATTGGTTCACATTTGTTACTGGTATCTGCGTGTGGAGGTTTCGGGTATTGATGATTGGTTCACATTTGTTACTGGTATCTGCGTGTGGAGGTTTCGGGTATGATTATTGGTGTCACATTTGTTACTGGTATCTGCGTGTGGAGGTTTCGGTATTTGATTGGTTTCACATTTGTTACTGGTTTCTGCGTGTGGAGGTTTCGGGTATTGATGATTGGTTCAAATTTGTTACTGGTATCTGCGTGTGGACGGTTTCGGGTATTGATTGGTTCACATTTGTTACTGGTATCTGCGTGTGGAGGTGTCGGGTATTGATGATTGGTTTCACATTTGTTACTGGTATGCGTTGGAGGTTTCGGGTATTGATGATTGGTTCACATTTGTTACTGGTATCTGACCGTGTGGAGGTTTCGGGTATTGAAATGATTGGTTGACATTTGTTACTGGTATCTGCGTGTGGAGGTTTCGGGTATTGATGATTGGTTCACATTTGTTACTGGTATCTGCGTGTGGAGGTTTCGGGTATTGATGATTGGTTCACATTTGTTACTGGTATCTACGTGTGGAGGTGTCGGGTATTGATGATTGGTTCACACTTGTTACTGGTATCTGCGTGTGGAGGTGTCGGGTATTGATGATTGGTTCACATTTGTTACTGGTATCTGCGTGTGGAGGTGTCGGGTATTGATGATTGGTTCACATTTGTTTTTGGTATCTGCGTATGGAGGTGTCGGATATTGATGATTGGTTCACATTTGTTACTGGTATCTACGTGTGGAGGTGTTGGGTATTGATGATTGATATGCACAGACTCAAAAATAAGTTCATTTTCATTTCAATGTAAATTTGAAAAACAAACACTGGTGATCTTGATTTGAATATTTGTATTGTTCATATGTTTGTCCAAAACAATCTCTAGGACTTTCACTCATACAGTAAATGTTCTCTATCACCACATTTTAAAGTTCCATAACACATGTCCTAACAACCATACACGATGCAAGTATAATCGATAGTGTATGGTAAGGCACTTTGTATACACTCCAAACGTTTACTACATAATTGTTAAGCAAGGGCTTAAACGAACGTATTACACGTAGGTCGATATTACGTGTCATTTTCCGTCATCGCACATGGTCTTCCGATTTTTCTTTGATCACATCATAATAAACATTATGAGGAAGTGGAGGGGAACTGCGGTAAGACGTGGAATACGATGGATGGGTTTGAAAAAAATCGAAACTCCACAGTATCTGTCAACTTCCTTGACATTACTATTTCTATCACGCCCTCCGGCCTTAATACCTCAGTATACTACAAGCCGACAGATGCCCACAGCTACCTCCTGTATACCTCTTCTCATCCTCGGGCCTGTCGTGACTCCCTTCCTTTTTCACAACTTCTCCGCCTCCGCCGTTTATGCCAAGACGACGATGACTTCCACTTACGAGCCAATGAGATGTTGGATTTTTTCCGTAACAGACTTTATCCAGAACATGTTCTCACCTCTGCTCTCCAACGTGTGCTCCCCATCTCTCGTCTGGAGGCCCTCAAACCTCACCATAAATCCACTTCGGATAGAGTCAAATTAATCTTGACCCATCACCCTCACAGTACTACTGTCAAACAGATCCTTTTCCGCCACCTCCCTATCCTCCAAGCAGAGCCTCTGACCCAAAAAGTATTCAGTGAAGCACCTTTGGTGGCATATAGACGTGACAAGAACTTGAAGGATCTTCTTGTTCACAGCCGTCTCCCAAAGGAGAATGCCACTCACTTTGGCACACTACCCTGTGGTCGGACACGATGCAACACGTGCAAGTATGTCATCTCAACCCAGAAGGTGTCCTTTCCTAAGGCTACGTACACCATCACTAGTAGCTTCACGTGTGAATCGCGCAATGTCATTTATACGATTATATGTAAACGTTGCTGCAAAACCTATATTGGCCAAACAGGCAAACGACTTGGGGACAGATTCAGCCAGCACTTAAATGACATCGCTCAGCAAAAGTCAACACCAGTTGCTATACACTTCAATGGTCCTGACCACCATGGTCCCATCGACATCCAGGTCACAGCGATCCGATCCTGCTCCTCTGACACTGCCAGCCGAGAACAGCTTGAGAACCGTCTTATCCACCGCATGGGGTGTCTAAAACCAGCCGGTCTCAACACTTTTCACACCTTTGTCTGAGGTCACCCTCTCCTCTCTTGCTCTATTTTACTCTTTCCACTCTTATCCTATTCTTCTATTTGTATGCCATATACATTTTTTTATTTCATATTTATTTATCTCCCACTCATTCTGTCCCTTATTATTTCCCGTCCCCACTTTTATCACGTTGGGTAGTTTATTTTCCGGTTTCGTTTTTTAGTTTCTTAGTATGCATTGTGTACATCCGGCGGCGGAAGTCGCTTTCTGTTCAGCCACGCGCTTATCAACAGGACAGCGATTTTGATAGAATTTCGGTTCTTGCCTTCAGGGAAGTACCCAGTTTTTATTTATTTAGTTTTTATGTGTCCTATCTAGCCTTCACTTTCTTTCCTTTCCTGACGAAGGCCTTGTGGCCGTAACGTAGACTATTTTCTTTGTCCTTTGTCCGTCGTAAGACGAATCACCTTTTTTCGATTTTTTTTTCAAACCCATCCATCCTAAACATTATGAGTCGTTATTGGTCGTATTTCTTTTCATCGTTGAGTCTGACGCGCTTTTCTCATGACCATTTGAGGACTGGTAGAACTGAAGTCTGCAGCTCTGTCATCATGTATGGATCACCTATTCCCCCCCCCCCCCCCCCCCAACAACAACAAAAACCCACGCGCGGCCACAGAAACTTATAACTGTAACGTAATCTTCTGAAGAGGCGTGAAAATAAAACTTCTGCTTATGAAGTTCAAAATTTCAGTTGGGACTGAACAATCTCCTCAGCTTATCCGGAAAGTCAAGTTATCATAGGTTGACTTAACCGGAGATTTTTCAACAAAGCCAAAGAATATTTTTGGCTGTACCTGCTAAATTGTTTCGACTTAACTGAAAACCGGTTTAAGCATGTTTCACTTATATGCACTGCACTGTAGTTTATTTGAATATTTATGCATCACGTGATTGAAATCCCAGATTCAGTTTGGCGCTAAGAGGCTCCGAATCACTAAAAGGGCCGGAAGTGGTTTTTGATTTGCAAGTGTTTTTATTTTGTTGAATAACTGGAGGAACATATCTCCATCTCTCTATCTCAGACTGCTTATCACGAACGTGTTTCGCTGCTATTGAGAGGTAACGAGGCTCTATTTCATCAGTCTGCAGCAGCAATTCTCGTGCGAAGATTATTTTTAATGTGAGAAATCAGTTTGTGTATGTGCTTTTTTTTCTCGTAGTCATAGTTCTATTAACCTTCTCACGTAGTCATGTTTGTATGGGGAGAATAAAAACAGCTAAAGGGGAGACAGTACTTTATTCTGGTAAAGATGATGGTCAGCACAGCGAAGGTGTAACCATTATCCTGAAGAAAGGAATGGAAAGGTCTTTACTGGAATGGAAACCCATCAACAGCAGACTGATAAGAGCAAGACTGAGAGGGAGATTCACCAACACCACAATTATACAATGCTATGCACCAACAAACGACAGCGATGGTGAGGTCAAGGATGAGTTCTATCAACAGGTACAAAAGGAAATAGAAACTGCATGCAGATACGATCTTATTATAGTAATGGGAGACCTAAATATGAAAGTTGGAACACACAATAACTATAACGATAGAAAAATGGGGAAATGCGGCAGTGGAACAGTAAATGAGAATGGGGACAAATTAATAAGCTTCTGCAGTATTAACAACCTGGTTATTGGAGGAACACTTTTTCCACACAAAGCAGTTCACAAGTTAACATGGGAATCACCAAACGGACGAGACAGAAACCAGATAGATCACATAATAAGAAATGGCAGATGGAGACATGCACTACAAGACATGAAAGTAAGACTGAAGGTGAAACTCAGAGCTGCTGGACCAGTTGCAGTCAAACAGAAAACATATAACATCACGACCCCCTCACCAGAAAAGATTTCGTGGTCGACGTAAAGAGACGATATCAGATTACCAAAAGCCAGGAAAGAATGGAGACCGATGATGTCGACCAGAAATTCAACACCATCTCAACAATATACAAGGAAAGCAGCAAGTCATGCTTGGGATTCCAGGAAAGAAAGAGCCAAGACTGGATAACACCAGATACGCTAAACACCATAGCGAAGAGAAAGGAAATGAAAAGAAAGAAAACAGAAGCTGTCTCCCAGGTTAAAGGCAATATATAGTGAACAGTACAGTCAGCTGGACAAGGAAGTTAAACATCAAACCCGTGCTAACAAAAGGGCATTTCTGGATGACCTTGCAAGACAGGCAGAAGAGGCAGCAATGAGAAATGAACAAAGCACAGTTTATAAAATAACTAAAACTATCAGTGGAAAACGAGGTGCAAAACAACATAACGTTAGTAAGAAATGAGCAAGGAAATCTCATCACCACAGCACAGGGGCAGGAAACAAGATGGGCAGAGCACTTCAGAGAAACACTGAATAAGGAACCACCAGAGACTCAGCTGAATGTTCCTGAGGCTGAAAGTGACTTAGATTTAAATACAGACATTCCACGAAAAGAAGAAATAATCACAGCTATCAAAGGGCTAAAAAATGGAAAAGCGCCTGGTCACGACAATCTGAAATGCTGAGCTATTCAAGACAGACCCTGAAAACTAGCAGCAGAAACTATTAGAACCACTATTTGCACAAGTCTGGAAAACTGCGACAAGCACCAACAGAGAGGAGTAAAGGAATAATTGTTTCAAATTGCCCAAGAAGTGCGTCCTTGCAGACTGCAACAACTGGAGAGGAATAACTCACCTGTCAGTGCCCAGCAAAATACTAGGCAGGATAATCATCCAGAGAATTTCAAAAGCAGTTGACCATAATATGAGGAAAGAACAAGCGAGCTTTAGAAAGAACAGAAGATGTGCAGATCATATATTTGCCCTCAGGGAACATTATAGAGCAGTGCTCAGAATGGCAGAGACAGCTGTACATTTAACTTTGTTGGATTTTGAAAAGGTTTTCGACAGCATACACAGGGACAAGCCTATGGAAAATACTGAGTGCTTATGGAATTCCCATCCGCATTGTTTACATCATAAAAAGCCTCTATTCTAACTTTATATGCAGTGTTCGATTGAGTAATGTAACTTTCGAAGTAAAAACAGGAGTACGGCAGGGATGCCACTTATTAACATTATTTTTGACAGCCATAGATTGGGTGATGCGCCAGACAACAGAGGGCATTCCAAGAGGAATTAGATAGACAACGTTTTCTACACGGGAAGACCTGGAGTATGCAGATGACATTGCACTATTCGCGCATTCATATCAACACATTCAAGAAAAAACCAATGGACTGAATAAGTGTGGCCAACAGGTTGGCTGAACATCAGTCTGAAAAAAACAGAGGTCATGACACTAAATGTGGGCAATCCTGAGCCAATAACAGTAAGGAACCAGAAGTTAGAACAGACAGACACATTTACTTACTTAGGAAGCATAGTAACACCTGACGGCGGAACAAGCAAGGACATTAACAACAGAATGAATAAAGCGAGAACAGCCTTTGCTAGTCTCAACAACATTTGGAAATCTTCCCAGTACAGCACAAACACCTAGTTAAGACTGTATGAGAGCTGTGTACTTTCTGTGCTTCTCTATGGTGCGGAATGTTGGAGAGTAACAGAGAAGGAAATGTCGAAACTGTCCTCCTTCCACACAATCTGCCTAAGGAAAATTCTCCGAATCTTTTGGCCAAACACCATCAGCAACCAAGAACTACTTATTCGGAGTAGCCAGGAGGACATGCACACCATCATAGCTCTAGGCGTGATGGCCGCTGACTGCTTTGGCGGTTGACTGTTATGGATCAAAGAAGAGAAGACACTGATATAACCGACGGACCCTGTGCCTATGTTGAACAGTACACGTCTCACCAAAACACCAAAAAGAGGCAAAGCTCCTATTTAAACAATCCTGGCAATATAAGAAAATGCTACAAACACCAGAAACACCAGTCTATATATAGGCGTCACTAGAACAAGCAACAAAACACTAGTTAGGTTGCCGTTTTACGAGACTGCTATAAAAAAACACCCACAAAGTTGCCGCCCCCCCCCCCCCCCCCCCCCCATCAGACATCACAAGAACTTGCTAGGAAGCGCCAGCCATATTGTCACATCACCAGATATCACACGAACGTGCTAGGAAGCACCAGCCAGATTGTAATATCACCAGACATCACAAGAACTAATTATAAAGCCCTAACGAGATTGGTACATCATCAGACATCAAATAAATATGCTAGAAAACATCTACATGATTGTGACATCACAAGAGTATGCTAAAAATGCCAACCAGATTTTCACATTATAAAGCACCAGCCAGATTGTCACATCACCAGAACATGCTAGAAAACACCAACCAGATTGTGACATCACAAGAACGGGCCAGAAAACTCCAACCAGATTGGGACATCACATGACCATGCTAGAAAACACGAACCAGATTGTGACATCACAAGAACGTGCAAGAAAAACACCAACCAGATTGTTACATCACAAGAATGTGCTAGAAAACACCAACCAGATTGTGACATCACAAGAACGTGTAAGAAAACACCAATCAGATTGTAACATCACAAGACCATGCTTAAAAACACCAACCAGATTGTAACACTACAAGACCGTGCTTGAAAACACCAACCAGATTGTGATATCACAAGAATGTGCTAGAAAACATCAACAAGACTGTCACGTCACAGGAATGTGCTTGAAAACACCAACCAGATTATCAAATAACAAGATCGTGCTAGAAAACACCAACCAGATTGTCACATAACAAGAACATGCTAGAAATACCCAACCAGATTGCCACAACACAAGAACATGCTAGAAATCCCCAACCAGAATGTCACATCACAAGACATCAACAGAACATCCAACAAAACACCAACCAGAATGTCACATCACAAGACATCAACAGAACATCCAACAAAACACCAACCAGATTGTCACATCATAAAATAAAAACATGCTAGAAGACAAGAATAAAGTTGTCAGATTACAAGAATATGCTTACAAAAACGCCACCCAGATTGTTACTAAACAAGACATCGACAGTACATCCAAAAAAAAAAACACCAACAAGATTATCACATGACAGTAACGTGATAAAAAAAACACCAACAAGATTATCACATGACAGTAACGTGATAAAAAACACCAACAAGATTATCACATGACAGTAACGTGATAAAAAAAAAACACCAACAAGATTTATCACATGACAGTAACGTGATAAAAAAAACACCAACAAGATTATCACATGACAGTAACGTGATAAAAAAAAACACCAACAAGATTATCACATGACAGTAACGTGATAAAAAAAACACCAACAAGATTATCACATGACAGTAACGTGATAAAAAAAACACCAACAAGATTATCACATGACAGTAACGTGATAAAAAAAACACCAACAAGATTATCACATGACAGTAACGTGATAAA
Source organism: Oreohelix idahoensis (assembly GCA_024509875.1). Taxonomy (NCBI): domain Eukaryota; kingdom Metazoa; phylum Mollusca; class Gastropoda; order Stylommatophora; family Oreohelicidae; genus Oreohelix; species Oreohelix idahoensis. The sequence goes on from JAMPIV010013128.1 coordinate 357,904, forward strand.
AAAAACACCAACCACAAATATCAGACCTAAGGGTCTTTTATATTTGGACATGCGCCCTAATATAACCGACTGGGTTGAACGGGACGCGCCGCGCCAAAACGAGGCAAAACTTTATTTTTAAAAAATAAAAAAAATATTATTTAAAAAAAAAAGAAACCAACCACACAGGCTGCATTCCAGATATGACAAGCTTCAATACTTGAAATATTGTCTTGTAGAAGACAATCAGTGACAATATCTGCCACAGTCACTAACAGCTCCAGGAATAATCATAAAAACTGGCCTGAAGGATTTTATTTCTGCTCCTGTGTTGTCAAGGAAGCAGACTTTGGGTGGACAAGGAATATTCTCAACAATGTCTGTTATTTTATATGCTCTCATCTCCCTTGAGTGACCGATTGGCAGGGTGGTTAGAGCGTTGATCTCATGCGGCAAAGGTGCCGGGATCGATTTACAGCATCGACATGCTAAAGATCTACACAACTGTAAATGGATACCTGAGTTTACTCATGAGTTAGGGAAGGAAAAGGCAGCAGAGAAAGAAACTGGTCATCTCAGCTGTCGATGCTAAACATATTATTAGGAAGTCTTTAACACTCCACATCTCTACGGAAGTATCTGCTACGGGACAACCTTCTTATTTACCATCTCCTTTACACAAGGGAATTGATGTTTTTGTTGATTAGAATCGACCTCACTACACTCTGGAAGTTTCTTCAGCACAACAACCACCAAATCAACACCGGAATCCAGGCATTCTTCCTTGATAGCGCCATCTCCTAATTTATCTCCTGTACTGCCTCGATCCAGGGTGATGTTTCTCAAAATCTTTATAACTGGTTTTTCCAGGAGGTTTTCATAACGGAGGCTAAGATATGCTGCCAATTCTTTATGCCTTGTATTACCAGAAGTTACATGTACATTAGAATTATTACTTTTAGACAGGCTAATTTCTGACTCTACACAGCCGACAGTAACCTATGTTCTAGGTTCATGTCTGCCTAACATATCCACATGTGACAAAATACGTGACTGTCATAATATACTGTACATGGGTGTGTGTATATAGGTGTGTGTGTGTGTGTGTGAAGAAAGGAATAGCTCTTAAAGGCGTACAACTCTATTGAAATACACTACCTTGCATTGAAACATGACCTCCTGGCGTGCAAGTTCTATAGTGAACGCAGCGTGCTTGTTGAAGAGAATACTGAGATGTGAAGGGTTAATGTGGCCTCCTATCGTAGAAGACTCATGGTGTATGAATATCTTTGAAGATATTGTGTTACTCTATGATTCATTTATTTGGATTACACTTCAGTTTGTCTGTCGTAAGGACTTTTTTATGAGTCTATATATATTCTTATTTAGAATCGCGTTGCCTGCTTACCATGCTAGGACGTTTATTGTACCGGAAGCACGTCGTTTTGCCGTGCCAGGTTTTTTGTATGAAAACTTTGTATTTGGAAGTTTATTAGGAGTTTTATGAAACGGCCTAGATGTGTCTTTACTTGGATCCGGGTTGTTGCTTTTTCGCGAAATGTCAGAAGTCTACATGAAATTTTACAAGAAGCGCGTTGTTGCTTTCTTGCGCTATGAAATTCTGTGATTTCTTCTTCGTAAACTCTCAGACGTCTACATGAATGTTTTCAAAGAAAGCAGTAGTCAGTTTGAGATTATTTGAATCTCCGTAAAGCTTTTCCACGAATTGTTGAAGAGAGTTCTGGAATAAATTATGATGTTTGGTGATCAGACTTGTAGCGTGTATGTGTGAAGAGTGTTTGCCGCACCGAAGTGAATGCAGTAGTTGTCAGATAATTCACTGATGTGATGTCGGTTGTTTTGCATTTCGTTGTTACTAATGCCCAGAACTATGTTATCGAATATATATATATATATATGTGTGTGTGTGTGTGTGTGTGTGTGTGTGTGCGTGCGTGCGTGCGTGTGTGCGTGTGTGTGTGTGTGTGTGTGTGTGTGTGTGTGTGTGTGTGTGTGTGTGTGTGTGTGTGTGTGTGTGTGTGTGTGTGTGTGTGTGTGTGTGTGTGTGGGTGTGTGTGTGTGTGTGTGTGTGTGTGTGTGTGTGTGTGTGTGTGTGTGTGTATAGAGTGGTGCTGGAGCCTACATGGAATGCGATTATCTATCATTCCAGGTTCTGTCTCGAGGTTTCAGAGTACGAAAATATCCCCTGTAGAGGAAGACTTTTGGTGTCTACAGCTCTTCATAAATCTAGAGCCATACCAAGTTTTCCAGCCTGGAGTGGCAGATTGTGTTGTGTACTCATGGCAGGGTGGATACAGATCATCATTTAATAAGATGAGTAGACCTTAGTTCCACTGCACAGTTACTCCAGCCACCAATAAAAGACATAAAAAGAAAAATACATTTCTTAATAAACATTTTTAGTGACGAGTTCAAAAGGACAATTCATAACTACAGTGAAGTATTCAGTCCATTTACTGTGATCAGATTAATAAGAAAGAAAGTAATTGACACGATCTAGTTACCTTTACCATATAGTTCTTTATGGAAACGTTCATTCCACGTTATTTATTTAATGTTGTAAATAATATTTGATTTCTTTGAGAATTCCTGACCGAAAAAATAAATCGGTAGAGAACAAATAAATTGTAAATAATTTCAGTCAGTCTTGCTTAATAATTTTATTAAGTTAATGTTCTGTATTGAGATTTATTACATATAATTAACTAAATTTTCCCCTAGATAGCTAGCCATTAAAACATAAGTTTATTCATTAATCATTGTGGGATCAGGAGAGGTAGCAGATAGACCTTCAGTACCCAACAATAATATCCATACTTGTAGGTTTACATAGCTTGACCCCACTATTGATGTCGATACATCCTTGCTCTTTTCAGAGAAGGGGGTATTTCTTATAAGACCAGTCTCTTATCTGGCACTATCCTGGTATCATCTGATACACCTTTGTGTCCAGGAAAGTCTTTATTTTAATAACATCCAAACCTCTTGCGACAGAAACAAGGAACACGAACGAACGAACGAACGAACTTTATTTTCAAAGGGTTTAGAATTGGGCACGCAGGCCCGTCTAACATTCTGCCCTTCCTTTCTCTCATCTTTCATAATGAATCCATTTATTCTCACACGTATTTTAAATATTACTTAAATAATAAAATAACAAAAAAGTACAATAAAATAAAATCCCAACATTGTAACAGTACAATAACAGTTACACAGATTTATAGATGCGTATCATAATTTATACTAAACAGGACAAAATTAACTTTAAAACCTACATATGATGTTATGTAATTATTTAAGAACATAACGAAATTAGGGTGGCATATAATGTGCACTCATGATGTATTTGAAAAGTCTGTGATTGAATGAATATGGACTAAGAGTATTTTTTAAGTCGTGTGGAGGAGTATTCCACAGATGAGCAGCAGAAAAAGCTAAACTTTTCTTGAATAAGTCGAGCCTAGGCTTGGGCATGTGTAATTTATTTAAGCGTTGACTGCGTCTTCCGCTGTATTTGAAAATAGGCCACAGATACGTTGGAGCATTCTGTGACAAGATTTTGTGAATAAATTTGGCTTTGTTGAAGAGAAGGCGCTTTCTTAGTGGTAATATGTTAAGATATGTATATGCGTCTAAACACTGTGTGAGGTTTTTGTCTGAAATTAGGCGCACTGCACGTTTTTGTAATGAATATAGTCTTTCAGTGTTGGACATGGTGCAGCCATCCCAAATTGTAGAACACTAGTCTAGATGTATTTGTATCTGGGATGTATAGAACATTTTTCGTGTCTCCTCATCTAGGAAATGTTTGATTTTAGCTAACTTGTAAACTTTTTGTGCCGTTTGTTTGGTCAGTGCTTGTACATGCAAATTCCAACTTTAATGTTGGTCAATTATGAGTCCTAGCGGGCCGAGAATAGAACCCTGAGAAACACCGGTGTCAATAATAGTTGGGCTTGACAAGAAGTTATTGTACCACACTACTTGCTGTCTATCGGACAGGAAGGATTTAAGTAATGTCACTAGTTTAAAGTTAACTTTCATTGTTGCTAATTTTCTTATTAAAACAGCGTGATCTAACATATCAAATGCTTTCCTAAAGTTTACAAAGATTGCTCCACATATGTTATCGTTATTTATGTTTAGGTGCAAATTGTCTATCATCTTAGTTAGAGCTGTGTGGCATGAATGCTTTTGTCGAAACCCTGACTGTCAATTAGCAAGTCATTGCTAACTAGGTAATGTAGTGTTGCTTTATGTATGTGTTTTTCTAGTGGTTTAGAAAGCGATGATAAAAGAGAAATTGGTCTATAGTTACCAAGATTACTGTTATCTGACGAGCCAGGTTTGAAGAGAGGATATACTTTGGCAATCTTAAAGGCCGAAGGAAAAAAACTTTTAGCGATACATTGATTATATATAAAAGTTAGTGAATCACTAACAGCTGGTGCGGCGTAACGCAGTATTCGATTACTAATTCCGTCAAGCCCTGATGAGCTATTATCCTTAAGGCCAATAAGATAGTTATACACTTCATTAACTGTCATAAAAGGAATGTCGGGTGGAACTGAGTTTGTACATTTGTTCTTACAGAATGCTGAAAGTTTTGTTTAAGTCACTAGAGGAAGGTGGTATTGTGGATTTCAGACTGCTTATTCCTGCTTGAAAGTGATTGCTGAAGTCTGTACAAGTAAATGAAGTGTTGGAAGATAATGAGTCTGGTGCATTACGTTTTTTTTCGCTAAGGTGTTAATTGCCTTCCATATTTCCTTACTATTTGATTTGTTCTGAACCATTTTTTCTAAAATGATTTTTTCTTTTCTTTCCGAATTAAATATTGAACCTTGTTCCTGTATACCCTGTATGTGTTGAGGTCCTTATTTTTGTGCGCTTGATCTGTCTGCCTCATAGCCTCCAACACTTCCTGCGTGATCCACGGAGATTTTAATTGTCGTTTGACGCGAATTTCCTTAGCTGGTACGTGCATGTCAAAAACATTATAAAAAATTTTTGTCCAGTATTCAATAGCGTCATCCGGATCAGGAAGTTGGTAAACACGGGCGAGAGGTGCAGTTAGCAAGTCATTTAAAAATAATTCCTTACTGAAATGTTTGAAACTTCTAAATTTGATACTTACATGTTTATTTTTTGGAACTTTACATTTATTCTTTGACCATGTACAGCATACTGGATAGTGGTCACTCATTGCAATATTAGGGACAGAGCATTCTATGATGTTTTCTGGGCAAGTTACGTAGATGTGGTCGATTAGTGTGGTTGATGCTTGTGTTACTCTTGTAGGCTGGTTAACTATTTGTTTTAAGTTGTACGATAATATTATATTTTTCCATGTTAGATTTGAATTGTGTATATCGATGTTGAAATCACAACCTCCTTGACTGTGGCAAATACATTGTCCAACATTATGGGCCCTGATTCGGTAGCTTTATTTCCAACCATACACATTCTATCTCTGCTGTCTCTAAGTCGTTTCTGCGGCGAAAATTAAGGGAAGTGGAAACATAAAAACAGTTATACCTGTGTCTCTTGTTTTTTTTTTTGCTTGCGTCTCGCCGAATAGTTTTAAAACCATTTAACGCAATGTCATCGTCTGTTATTCTGTCATATTAGGCGACTTTCTTCTGAAAGTCCAAAAATGTGAAAATTATTACTTATGTCCCACGGAGTGCATCTTTAAGTGGACCAAATAGATGAAAATCAGAGGGTGCCAAATCGGGACTATAGGGTGGATGGGGTAGTACAGTCCAACCCAATTTGGTGATTGCTTCCCGTGTTGCCAGACTTGTGTGAGGTCGCGCGCATTGTCGTGAAGGAGAAGCAGTTCTGCTGGTTTCTTGTGCGGCCGAACTCTGCGAAAACGTTGATTGAGTTTTTTCAATGTCTTAATGTAAGCTTGCGAATTGATTGTCTCTCCTCTTGGCATAACGTCCACAAGAATCACACCTTCAATGTCCCAAAAGACAGTGATCATGACCTTTCCAGCTGAAGGAATTGTCTTGAATTTCTTTCTTCGTGGTGATTGCGGATGATGCCACTCCATTGACTGTCTTTTTGTCTCAGGTTCAAAATGATGTGCCCAGGTTTTCGTCACCTGTAACGATCTTAGCCAAAAAGTTCTCTCCATCAGCATTGAAACGCTCCAACAATTCAGAAGAAATTGCTTTCCCATTGCAATCGTAATTTTCATTGTTGTGAGAACTTACGAGGAACCCATCTAGTGCAAACCTTAGAAAATTCCGAGAGTTTTATATAACTGCAATTGGCACTCACCAAGTGCTGAACTGAACATTACCAATGATGAAAATGGCCAATAGTTTGAGGTAGTGATTCGCATATCAAATAAAGAAATAATGCCCTCAGCAACAATTCAATCATATTAATGCGTTTTGAGGCTGTGGCAGGACGTACCACCAGCGCGGCCTATTCTAGGCAGCCGCTCCGTATCTCCACTTCCTGATTCCTTTGATTCTTCCTGAACCCAGCGGGACTGACTGTAACTCCTGTCGACCTGCAAAACTTCCATACACATCACATAGACGCGTTTGTGAATATCCACGAACAGAATTCCTTCTCTCTGCAATCGAGAAATTCTAACACAATACTCTGTGTTATATCGCAAGTAGCTAACACTCTTCCATATCAACGGGTTAGGGCAGCCGTAAATATTTGGCCGTAGCATTGCAAATTGTAGCGCACACTTGGCACAAGCCAAATTTGAAGTGTGCAAAATTTCATGCTTCTATCTTCATTATTAGCTGAGAAAAAACGATGTGGTGCATTACTTTCTGAACCCCCTCGTAAGAAATTGTAGTAAGTTATCGGGAGTTACCAAGAAGATGGTAAATATTCAGATGACCAAGTCGTAGACCATCCATGAAGAAAAATAATAATAAAAAAAATAATAAAAAAAAAAAAAAAAAAAAAAACAAAAAAAAAAAAAAAAAAAAAAAAAATAAAAAAAAAAAAATACAAAAAAAAAACATAAAAAAAAAAACAGTTAAGAAAAAAAAAAAAACAAAACCAAGAACACTAAGACAACATCCAAAATCCCGCAAATTTCTACTTTAACAAAAAACAAAATCCAACCACCCAGCAATGGAGACAATTACTAACAAATTACATAAAAAATAAATATAATTAAAAACAACTACTAAAAACAATTTCAACTGAAGTATATGAATATTGTCACAAAACAATCCGGCATACAACTACACAACCAGAAACAGCTCAACGCAACATAGTGAAGTTAAACGAAAGATTGGCAGAAATTAATAAAAGTCACAAGTCAGACAAGTACCGTATCCAACACTTCACCACCTATAACGACCGAAACATATCCTAACAAATTGAAGCTACGCTAGATAATAAGAACTTTAAAATTGTAACGACATAATAATACAAAGGAAAAATTTTTAAGAGGATACTAACCGATAAACTATTAAAAGTTCTGATTATTACCGTTGTATTCAAAACAACAAATGTTCAAATGGAGTGAGGCCTGTAGTAACATAGATTTAAGTGAACAAAGTGTATGTTCGTCAATAACTGGACGTCCCCTCAGTGCGGGCATATAATAGGATGACTCTTGGGCAAGACATCATTACTGCTCTTCTAAGTACGCAGCCCCCCCCCAGTGCTGAAATGCATCATATAGACAATGTATTCAGGTTTTATCCCCACTGATGACGATAATAGAACTAGGGGAGGAATCTATAGGTGATCTCTAGATTTCTCCGAGTCCTTGTTGTAGTGTTGGTAGGAGTAATTCCTGAGCCTGGACATTTGAATAACTGTTGTAAAGGTACCTGATTGGGGCTGCCTTGTTGACTAAATGGGGGAAACATGGTATCATACTATTCGCTTCCAGAATGAAGTGCGTGTGATAGCAGGAAGCTGCCTGCTATCAATAGGTGTGCTACTTTGAGGGCTAGTGGGTTTGTGATTTATTGTGATTATAGGTGAATGTCCCAGTAGATTTCGTTGCAATCTCATATATTGTGAGTCTGTCTGTTGTGTCCTTTCTGGATATTTCTGTTTTGGCCAGGATGCTGCTATCCAGTGTTGATTGTGAATTTGATCTTCTAGTATAGTCGATTTCTTAGTGCTCCTGAGTTAGATTAAAGAACGGAAGATATTGTTGATGAAGCCAAGGCCGTTTTGTGTTTACATAAGTTTCAGTAGTTTTTGTGTTGTAGTGTCCGGCTGTGCACCTGAAACCTAAGCATGTGGTATGATTGATGAAAAACAGATGTAGGCTTTGGGAAATTTTGTTTTATTATAGCACCAATCCTAGTGGGTAAAGGCTCTGCTCAATCATGATACTCATTAATTCCATAGTGTAAGTTGTTTTTGTTATCTTAGTGATTAATACGAACTTAATAAAAGATGTCAGTAGTCTGTGAATAACCCAGCCCCCGGCAACTGTCATAACTCGAAACGAAGTCTCTCTTGAAGTGGACATTCCTATCACACAAAAAATACCCTTCAAGAGGGAGTCACCAATTACAATATGTGTAACGTCACTACGTAAATCTTCACTTAGTTTTCTATTATATTTTAATGCTGCTGCCTTTTTGTGGGGTTCTTTTTGTGGACTGTCGTGAATTGGGTCTGAGATTTTTTAATTGGGTTTTCGGACACTTAACTTGTTCTGCTAGGATGCTGATACCTGCACATTTTTCTGTTTGAATAATTCCCCAAGAACTAGATATCTGTTGGTAATTTTGACTCCAATAGATATGTTTGTTTTGAGAGTGACTCTTCCGTGTTTTTTTGTGTACAGTTTGCAGTGACCTTTTTGTTGATTTGGCGTATTTTTATGTATGGATTCTCGCGATAGAGATGTGCAACAATGTCACACACACTAATTAAGACGTGAACAAGGAACACATACGATAGAGACTGGGATGTGACCCTAGGAACACAAATTATAAAGGACGAGTTAAACAAGAACACAAACGATAGAGACGAGACACTAGGATCCACAAACGATAGGACTTTGAACCAAGGAACACCAAAGGACAGAGACGTGAAATGTGATTGGTACCCTATTCAGTGCATCGCCGAAGTGCTCCGCCCATCCAGGATAGAAACTAACAGCCGGATTGAAAGACTAATGATACATACGCCACTAGTAGTGAGATAAGTGCAACAACAATACTGCCTACAAAGGACGAGTTTTGTGGAAGAAGTGCCGCTCATCACCAAACAAAGTGACGGAAACCACGGCGGAACAGACTAAATCAACTAGAGTTAAATTTTTTTAATATCACCCGCACAAGGACTTTTACAACTCCCTATAAATTATCATTTGAGGACTTTATCTCAAATATTCCCAACATTTTCATCCTATTTTTAACTTGTTAAAACTAAATAGAATAGTACATGTGTTACATGTTATTTTAAAACTAAACAATAATTGTTTATTCAGTTACTAAAGTACGAAGAGCAAACGATTGAGAGCAAGATTTCTTTTAAATATGATAAAATAACAAATAGTAAGGTGACCAGACTCCCGGATTTTTTCCGGGACGTCCCGCTTTTCGACCAAAATTTATATTTGTCCCGGAGCCTTTTTATTCCAGCAATCGGACGACCAATTTGTCCGTTTGGCCTAATTTGCCAATTTGGCCATAAATCTCACAGATTAAAAAATAAAAAAATAATTATTCCGTGGCTGACTTAGGGAATTTTAATTATTAGTAGAACTGGCGCCGAAACAGCACAATAAGGTTGTCAGGACCCCTGCGAATTAGTTTTGTAGTTCCAATGTGATATTCCAGTTAAGAAGTATTTGCAATATTAGTAGTGTATATACCAAAATTTGCGTATGGTAAAACTTTATTTAATTAAACGGTGAACTATTTGTGCATATTTTGTTATGTTGTAAGAAAAGGTACCAAAGTCGTAAATGCAGTTTCAATGAATGATTAACAAAAGGAATACCTTTTATTACAAAGATACATCAAACTTCAATGCACGATGCGAATATATGTTCCTCCGGGTTTTTCGATAAGCCAAAGTGGACGTGGAGAAATTAAGAACCACAAAACAGTGAAAACATAAGAGAGTCGTCGGTTACAGCTGCATCAGCTCGTCGTTAACCACTTTCTATACGTTTCTTCAGACTGATAAAATTGGTGACCAGAAGAGCAATTTAGCTACTATAGAAGGCGTCTATGCATACCATACAGTGCGACACACAATCAACTTTCAGGATCTATTGATTGCACATCAAAATTACGTCAGTTACTTTAAGCAAAATTAGGATGTTCACGTACGAAAACAGAAAGCCATTATTACGAAATGTCTGGCACTCACCATATCTAAATGAGTATAAGGTGTGACCTAAAAAGTCTACAATTTAATTTCTGTACGACCGATGCATACCAACCACAAAGAATTCAAGATTTTTCCTTTGCTTTCAGATACTTTGATCACAAGTAAAGGAGTGAA